>GL379801.1:101321-134235 GCA_000143925.2 Caenorhabditis brenneri | reverse complement strand
CTCAAAATATTATTCAAAATCAATTAATTTTTGTGCATTTTTATATAAAAATGTAGCAAACTACCTTACCAACAAAGTTTAGGTGGTCCCGGCCGTTCGACATTCCGGAAAACGACATGAAACGACGAAAACCGATTTCGAAAAAATAATTCAACGACGAGAGAGCGCGTCTCCCACATTTAAATGCTAGAGACGCAGAGAAAATGCAAATGCGCACCCGCGCACTTTTTGGAATTAATTTTACGCGCATTCCTCATCCGGGGTGCTGTGAAACAGGATAATTTCGATGCCGACGACACGTCACAATTTTTTGTCAAATTGAAAAATTGAAACACAGCATTTTCATTAGGTCAAACATTTTCCGTCTATATACACCACGTGTTTTTTCGGTGTCATATGAAAACATCACGGTTCATATAACCTATTTTTACTGTTTTTCGCTGAACTTTCAGTGCTTGGCGAAGAGGAAAAGGCAATTTTGCCTCACAATTCATACCAAAATTAACCCGAAAAACCTTATTTTTCCTTTCAGGGCAACCACGAACACGCCGACTACATCGTCACCGGTGCGTGGTCCTCCAAGGCTGCCGAAGAGGCTCAAAAGTACATTAAAGTGAAGAAAGTGTTCCAACCATCAAAACCATATGTGACAGTTCCGGATCAGGAGGGATGGGTTCACGATGAGAAGGCCGCCTACTTGTACTACTGTGCCAACGAGACAGTTCATGGAATTGAGTTCACTCCAACCGCTCCAGAGTCTCATAATGTTCCGTTGGTGGCGGATGTGTCGTCGAATTTTATGGCGAGACCATTCGACTTTAAAGATGTAAGTCTGGAAATATCTTAAAATTATAAAAATCTTGATTTCAGCATGGAGTAGTGTTCGGAGGAGCACAGAAGAATCTCGGCGCTGCCGGTCTTACTATCGTCATCGTCCGAAAAGATCTCATCGGAAAGCAGCAGGGAATCACTCCAGCCGTCTTCAGTTATCAAGAGATGATTGCCAATAACAGCTTATACAATACCCCACCAACCGGTGGAATCTACACGACCAACCTCGTTTTGAAGTGGATTAAAGCGAAGGGAGGCCTGCAGTCCATCTATGAATTGAACCTTCAAAAGTCTGGGCTCATCTACGGAATTATCGATGATTCGAATGGATTCTATCACTGTGCTGTTGACAAGAAATATCGGAGTATTATGAATGTGTGCTTCCGAATTGGTGGACCGAAAGGAAACGATAAACTGGAGGAGGAGTTCCTGAAGGGAGCCGTCGAGAGAAACATGATCAGTTTAAAGGGACATCGATCTGTCGGCGGAATTCGTGCTTCCCTATACAATGCTATCTCGTTGGAGGAGACACAGGTGCTGGCCACGTGGATGAACGAGTTCGCCAAGATTCACAACACTAATTAATCATTTTTTGTACTTTTCTTTTCTTGTGATTATAGGAAACTCCTTGTATTTCATTGCTGGAAAACTTCTGTAACTTGTTTTTATCTGTGATTTTCTGACACCTTCTGCTTTTGTAATTTTAATATTTTTGCCTGACTTCTCATGATAAGGGGGCTGAAGTCATTCTTTCTTTTATTATGCACTTTTTGAAATTGTCTTGATGTAGCAATCGATTTTTGTTCCAAAAAATGTTTAAATTAATTCTTTTTGTGGACAATTCCATTAAAAAGCTGGTCATTTCAAAATTCACTGTCCTTGCACTCATAGCTCGCACGCTTATCAAATTTGTCTCCAAAGATTGCAATTTTTCTGACAAATTGAAGGTGACTGCACTACGGAAACTGTTCGAATTCACGATGCATACTCGAAAAACACAAAAAAGACAAAACGTATTTTATACACAAATTTTGATTGCTGGACGTGAGGGGACTAGGGAATATGTTTTTTTTTTTTTGAAAATCGGGGTTAAGTAATATACAAAAATCACTATTTCAGAAAATGAATAACTTAAAATAAATGGGGAAAGGGGAATGGCAATCCAGGGGAAGGAAGGGGAATGGGGGATGTGTTAGGATAAAGTCAATAGTTTCTATTTGGGGGTTAGTAATAAAGAGGAATCGGTGTGCTTTAAACATTCTGAAGAGTTATGTTATGCCTAAAAAAAAGAGAAAATAAAACTGGAAATCCCGTATTCGAATCTATTATTGGGAGGAGTTTCTGGAGTGGGGACTAAAGCTCGGTGTCAAATGAAAAGGAAAGTGATAAAAAAAACATTGGGAAATTATTGCTTTGAAGCTGACAATGCTGATGACATGGCGGCGAGTTTCTCTTCCTTGAGACGTGTGGCGACCGCAGCAACGAGAGCAGCTCCACGTCCTGATCCGTCTTCCGAGAGCATCAACTTGTACTGAAAAATATGAATAAAATTCTAGCAAAACCCATGGTAGCTAGCTCACCTCAATATCTCCAACAATCAACTCGGCAATTTTGGCATCGAGCAGTGATGGATAAGTGGGATGGAAGCGATAAACGGATCCGTCGACTCCAACAGTCACATGCGGCTTATTTATCCGATTCAGAAGCATGGCGATACCGGCGGCGGTGAGATGGGCGGCACGAGTGGAGATCAGACTGCACACGTACGCCACGTTGGCACAATCGTTGGCGGTGATCATTTCGACTCCAATATCCTCGAGGATTTGATACGTCTTCTGGAATGTCCGATCATCATCCTCCAGAAGGTCACTGTCGATTTCCGAAACGAATTTCGTTGGGAAGCAGTGTGGAACGGAAATGGCGTCCGAGTGTCCACCAAACAACAGTCCTTGCTTGGCGAGATCTTCCAAAACGACACGTGCACACTCTCCCATATACATTCCGGAAATCATCTTCTCATACAAGTGTTGCCCTGGATTGATACTCTCCCGATCCACTGCATCGTCCCATTTGGTTCTCAAAAAGTCCAAAGCGCCATCGTCTCCGAATGCTCCCCACTCAGTGTTGATGATCATTTCTTCCGGTGTCACACCGTGCTCATCAACGTATCCAGCCAACTTCGGAATCCGATCGAGACGTTCCATGTAGCAGGCGTTGGTCCCGGTGCCAACAATCACTCCGATTTGACACGTGTTCTCCTGGAAAGCGCACGCCATCAGAGTGCCGACAGTGTCGTTGAGAAGAGCGACAACGTCAATGTCAATATCCTTGCGGCGGTGACACGCGTCGCGAAGCATTGTGACGACGTCGGCGCCCTCGACTCCGGAGGCTTTGAAACCTTTCGTCCAGGTCACCAGCTTTCCTCTGTAAAATCTCTGTTGCAGAAGAGTTCGACTGAAAACCGTGCGACATACTTTGTTAATCCATCCTGTTCACATGGGAACGAGAACGTGAATCCAAGTGGGAGCTTCGTGGCGTCCTTCAAATTGTTCTCCTCCATGAACTTGGCCATACAGTCGGCGATGTGATCGAAGAGCTGAAATTCAAGAGGTAACAATACTTTTCCAGCGGTCTCGCCCAACTCACCGCTTCACCGGTTCCTCTCATGATGCTCTCGGGGACACGGAAGATTTTACCGGTCATTTTCGTTTCCTTTCCCTCCAGCTTGATGTGCAAGACGCGGAAGTTGGTTCCGCCGAGATCCAGCGCAAGGAAGTCGCCCTTCTGAAACAAAAAAAACTGTTTGAAGTCAGTCAATCCACCACAAACCTCCGTTCCGTTTGGCACCGAGTCGACGAACGTCGGCAACATTTTGACGGCCACATTTTTTGTGGAAGCTGTAAATAGAGAAATAATTCATCAGCTCTGCAAATAAATGGTCTTACTGGCAAGCCCTTGCTCCATACTCTTCTCCATCAACTGCATAATCCGCCGGAGTTGATGATCGCTGATCGAGAGGTGTTTACATGCTTCTTGGATCTGAAAAAGATGATTTTTAGCCTATTTTAACTCAATTTTGCCGCTAAAAGCATTATTTTCCCCCTAAAAAGCGCTTCCCGTACCAAATCCCGAGGCCTGGAAACGACAAGTGGCGGTGGTCGTTGCTTTTTGATGCGCGCATCAGTGGCGATTCCGTTTTGAGTGTCGATTGGTAGGTGGCACACGATAGATGACATACTTTGCCCTTTTATTTTGTGTATGTTTCTTGAGTTTTGGGGCTAGAAAAGGGAACTCTTTTTTGATTTTCAGAAAGGAAGATCGGAACGAAAAGCGAACGAGAAGAACGGAATAGTAAAAAGAGAGGCAAATAAAACGAACAAGAGCGGAGGTCTTTCTTTATGTAGCAACAAAATTTCAGACCGAGAGAAACGTGTTTCTTTTTGTTATCTCGTTGGTGCGTTGTGTGTTCGATTTTGCAAAATTCAAAAGAAAAAGCATATGTGTCAGAAAGTGTGAAAAAGAGAAAAATGATGGATGAGGAGGTGAAAAACCAGAAATACTGTAAACTTTTGGTTGGAACTCGGAAGAAGAAGAGGGGAGGGAAGAGAGTTGAAGTCTCTAGGCGTAGAGCTTTACGAGAACGGTTCGGGCACTTTCCAAAAAAAAAATCGAAGCCATTAAACCGTCGACAGAGCATGCTGAAGCTCTCCGAAACTTCATGTAAACTGTTCACTTCTCTAGCCAAACTATGAATGCCCAGCTGTTCGCTTCCGACAAGCGTTGCTCCTTTAAATTCCTCTAGCTAAACTTTTTGTGTGCAAGCTTACGTGATTAAAACGTGATTAGGGCTTAACTCCAATCAAATTACAAAAAAAAACTCAGAGAAGGACAACTACCAACTGCTCAAATATTGACACATGTTCGCTCGCCTCTGCAAGTGTTATACAAGACACAATGAGTATCAACACTATCACTATCAGTAGCAGAGTACAGTCAGTCAGTCGGGATGGGAAAATGAAGGAGGTGGAGAAATGAAAAGAAATGTCCGGCGTGTCATCATTCATTCACCACCGTCTCCATCTGATAACGATGCGAATGGATGAGAATATGAAGAAGAACAAAGGCGGCGAGCCCCTTTTATACAAAAAGAAATTAAAGCATTTAATATTGGAATTCTGTTTTTGCGGCGCTGCGAAACTACCGCACCATCATCACTCTGTGTGGTCTGATTTATGAGGAATAGCGAGCGATGAAAAATTCAAGAAATGCGTTAAGTGAAACTAGAGCGAAAAAAACACACATAAGCAATAAAAATGCGAAGACCATCAAAGCAAGAGGACAAAGTGGGCGGAGCATATGGAAAAAGAGGGCAGGAGGAGGAGGAGGGGACAGTGGCAATAGCTGCAAGCAGCATCAAAGAATCGAGAGATCACCACGTGGATGGGATGAGAATAACAATAATCGGAACAGGAAAAAGTTGATTGTGTAGGTCAAAATTAAAATTTGCAAGTCTAGAACGTCAAACACCTGATTTTCTCGCTTCATATTGAATTTTCTTGTCTGTACCGAACTTTATTAAATTTTTCTCGAGAAAAAATCACGTTTTTCAGAACATTCGGTGCAAAAAACTGGGCGGGAGCCGAGAAAAATGAGCTGAAAGTTTTCATGAAAGCGATGCTGATTTAGATAAATGCGCGTGCTTTAAACTGCATGATCTGCAATCGGCGCGGTTCACCGTCACGTCAGAATGCACACATTGCTGAAACTCGGTGGTTTTTCTGTTTGAAACTAAATTTTATCGAAATTCCTTCAATATTTTACTCAAAAAAGTTGAAAAATAGGATAAAGTCAGTCTAAACTTGCTAAACATAGTTTTTTTTTCCGAAAATCTTCTTTGCGAAAGCTCGATGTCGCATGAAACTAAATTTTGTCTTAGGTGCGAAAATCAGCCAAAATTTGTTGAAAAACGCCGTTTCTTTTTCAGAAAATCTAGACTTTGAAAATCACAAGTGCGAAAGAAACCCTAGAATCCTAATTTCTAAAAATTGACCAAATTAACAGTCACATGGCGCAGGGCGGCAGAAACCCTCTAAAAAGAAAATCAGCCAAACAAACAGTGCCCTTTTTCCGCTTTAAGTATCATCTCCACTCCCCTTTCTTCCTTCCAAATCTACACATATGTGATGACTCTGTTCTTATCACGTCATCATATATATCTCTCTTCGCCAGAGACTTTAGACGACTAGACAAGTCAAAACGTGACTGTAGAAATGTGAATAGAAAAAGGGGGAAGTCCTGTATGAGAAAGTGACGTATGGTTCTCTTCATGTAGTGTTGTATACATTGTTCGATGAGCGGGGACACTACTGACTAATGAGAAAATATAGATGACGACGAAAAAACAAGCATATGCAAGTTGGCTAAACAGCATTCCGACGAAATGGGGCCAAGAGGAAGGACAAAGTTCCCTCTGGAAATAAGCATAGTGTTCTCTGTTTTTTCCCTCCGTACTCTGAATTAAGCTTTAGTCTCACTCACACCCAACAAATATTGACAGTAACCACGAGACGTGGATCATGATGATTAGAGCGGGGCAAAAAGAACTTGGGAGCAAGAATCAGAAAACTGAGAGAGAGAGAGAGGGCAAAATGTTTATACGGGTACATTTCGTCTCTTGCAAACCAACCGAATGGGGTGCCAGGTAGTGGACGACGGAGGGGACTGAAATTCGATCCAGGGAGAGAGTGATCAAAGAAACAATTTCGAAACTTGTTCAAAAAATCACTTCCGGAGGGGAGGGTTCATGGGTCGTAAGAGAGTACGGTAGTGTGCGCGCATTTAGAAATTTGGGGCTCGCCTGAGATAAAAATCGAGACAGTTTTCGCGATAGCACACCACGAAAATGGAGCCCAAGACACAGCTGAAAACGATTGTTACCGTAAGAATTTTAATTCTTACGGTAGCACTCGTTTTCAGCTGTGTCTTGAAGCCCCATTTCGTGATGAGATATCGCGAGTTGACGGATACAAGTTGCGATAATATTCGTAAATATGTCTGTCTGTCAATTCGTCCTGAGTTCGAATCTTATCAGCTCGAAGATCAAACTATCATCATGCAAACGTTGGCACGCTGCCAATCACCACTGTTCTTTGTTTTTCGCAAAGAACAATGGAGACAAAAAAGCTCCATTTGACAGACATCAGACATCTCTGATAACAAATTCTTTTATCGGGAGAAGGGAATTCCCCTGGAAACTTTTCGTTGGTCAAAAGTGGTGGTGGGGGCTGAAAACAAGAGAATGGTCTGATATTTTCTGTTTTCGAATAACTCCGAATGGTTCGAGAGGAGAGCAGGAGCAAGTTCTGCAAACTCTGCAGAAAAATCGTCACAAAACACAATAAACATTCCCAATCGTTATCAAAGAACATCCAATTGGGGGTATCTGATTTCCATTTTTTGAATTTATAAACATTTTTTGAGGGGAGAGAAGAACCGAAAAGACAAGAATAGACACAAAAAGTTGATAATGAGGAAGATGGGGTAGGTTCGAAAAACTTTTCACTGTTCAAATTTCGGAAAAAAATAATTTTCGTCGAAAATCCAAGGGAAAAGGGAGAAAACAGAGGAGAAATAGGGGTTTTTTTTTTCAAACTATAGCGCGAAATGATGGTCCAATAATCGTGAAGTCTGCGTGGACAAATTTGAAAAAAAAATTTTTTCGGCTTTTCATCCGTTTTTTCTCGAAAAAAATGGAAAACTGTCAAAAAATTTCCTCGGTTTTTCCGCCCCTGAAAATTTCGGAAATTAATTTCCAGTAATAAAATTTCCGGCTTTTAGCCCAAAAAAAGTCTCGAAAAAAACTGTTTTTCCGGTTATTTGCCGTCAAAAATCCTGGTTTTCTGAAGAAAACGAACTGTTTTTCAAACTACCGCGCAGAAGGATGGCACACCGTTCGTGTAGTCTGCGTGGACGACTTTTCTAAACAAGGTTCAAATTTTAGGTAATTTTTCGGGTTTTATCCGTTTTTCCTTGATGGAAAAATCATCGGAATTTTTTTTCGGTTTTTCGTTCCGAAAATTCCGAGAAAAAACTTTTTTTTCGGTTTTGCGAAATTCATCGTCGCATATCCGAGTTACGGTGAATTTAGTGGACTACTGTAGTGTAGGAAACTACAAACTACACCAAGAAAAAAGAGAACCAAAGTGACGAAGAAGAGAACAATCAGAACACTCATTGAACAAAAAAAAATCATTGAATTAAAAGAAATGAGTACAGGCTACAGAATATTTTGGGGCTATACTAGTTGGGGGGGGCCACTCAATTTTTTCGCCAAGGGGGGTATTTTGAGCGCTCTTTTTTTGCGAAATATGTTTGTGTATTGTTGTAAACATACTAGAAATTATTTGTGAGCAATTTGGAATCATTTGGAGCTCAAGTGAAAATTGACTAAAAATCGATATTTTTGGAGAAAAATCGAGTTTTTGACGCTGAAAAGGCTTTTTTCCGTGTTTCCTAAGCCTTTTTTTATAGGGGACCAATTCACTTCACTCCCAGAAGCATCACATTCTACTTCTGAATCAGGCTTAGGAACCCCATTGCCAAGTGTCGAAATTGGGTGGCCCCCCCAACTAGTATAGCGCCAATATTTTGTGTGTAGTCTACACAAAATATAATTGATGACTTGAAGTACAAAAAGACAACATAAACACACATTGTGCGGGAAATGATGGAATTATGGCCAAGTATTTTAAGAAGCACAAAAGTGTCCAGGGGTGGCAGAAGTCAGAAATGAAAACTGACCACAAAGGGGTCTATTATAAAGGTACAGTACGCAAAAAAAAACTTTTTTAAAGGTGCATGGGATTGGTCCCGTGACGAAAACGATTCGTAACGAGACCTACCCGCTGAAGTCCATGCGCCTTTATTAAAGCTAGGCTTACTGTACTTTTGTAATAGGATATTCAAATTATTTTGAATATTTTATCCCAATTACTAATGCAAATTTTGCTAATCTCTGATCAATGTCCCAGATGTTAGATCTACAGTTTTTTCCCCTCATTGTTTCAGTTTTGCAGAAACTGAATTGTGCAAAAAAAAAATTACAAAATCCATTAGAATCCTCCAGAAAATAATCTTCGAAAAAAGCACAAAGAATAGCCACCGCATGTTCTTTGATGATCTATTTTTATCTTATCATTTGTTATTTTGGGGGGAGAGAGAGAAGATAATAATAAAAGAAGGGGAAAAAAAAAAGATAAAAGTATAGTTTTGATAATAGAAAGAATGATTGGATTCGTAAAAAAAGTAGAAAAAAAATATTTAAGGAAGGGAAATACAGTAATCCGGAATAGCTTATTTATGAAGTTTAGGTTCCACTGAGTTGGAAAATTGAATTCCCGCCAAATTTTTAAAAATTTTCGAATTCCCACCAAACCTCTTGAATTATAATTCAGATTTCCCAAAGAAAAATATGGGATATGGACAGAATATTCTGGAAAGGTATAGAAATTTCTGAAGGGCTATTCATCGAACACTTGTCAGTGAAGTTTGTGGACCATCGTTGCTACCGTAATTCTACAGTAATCCACATTTTTTGTATATTATCAGGGTCGCAGGTGTATAAAATGCAAATTTCAAAATCAACTGAAAGTCAGTTTATTTTTATTCAAAAAACCTGACAGAGCCACTGTAGTACTGTGAAAATAATTCAGTTCCAGCAAGGAATTTGAATTTTCTCTTCGCGGGCTAAAACGCTCACTGGGCAGGCTGTGGCAAGCGTTTCAGCCCCAAAAAATTCAAATTCCTTGCTGGAACTTTATTATTTTCACAGTACCTATACTTTTTTATCAAAATATTACCAGTAATCATGAGTTATAAACGCCAACAAAAACGGAAGAAAAGGAAGGAATTCGACCTATTACTCATAACGAAAAAACTAAACAATCCTCTGTCATTTGCCTTCCGAACTATAGACAGGAACTTGTCTTTTTAAAGAGAGGGAGGCCATGTTTATTTATTTGTTTTTTTCTTTTTTCAATTTTCTGTACTCAGGTGATTTGGGTGGATAGAAAGAAGAAGGAATGATGATGTCAGTTTAGAATCAAACAGCCCAAAAAACGCGTGGCTTATCCGTCGGAAAACAGTTGTTGTCTCCCTCCGAATGAGAACAGACACTATTTGCTTTGAAGGGTTGTTTCGCCTACGCTTTGCAAGAGAAAGAGTTCACGAACAATTTTTGGTTTGGTTTCAAAAAGAAAAGGGGGGGGGGGGAATTCCAGAGTTTTTTGTTGCAAAAAAATGGGTAATCAAATACGACCAAATAAATTTTTGTTGAGTTGTTTGGCGGGAGTTTGAAAAAAAAATAGTTTTCGGACTGGAGCAAGGTGGACACCATTTCGATCTGATTCGACCTATCGGGCCGAATCAGGTCGTTTAGGCTGAATCAGTCCCATTTGAGCCATTTGGGGCGGTCCGAATCATTTGAATTTGTTTGAGCCGATTTGAGTCATTTGTGCCGAATTAGGCCGATTCGAGCCATTTGGGCCGACTTAGGACGATTTTAGCCGTTTGGGCCCGTCCGGATCATTTGGACTTGTTTAGGCCGGTTTGAGTCATTTGGGCCGATTTAGGCCGATTTGAGCCATTTCGGCCGGTCCTGATTATTTGGACTTGTTTGGGCCGATTTAGGCCAGTTTTAGTTGTTTGGAACGAATCGGGCCGATTAGAGCCATTTGGGCTGGTCCTGATCATTTGGAACTGTTTAAGCCGATTTTTTTTTTGTTTAAGCCGATTTATTCCCTGTTAGCAAACATCTCATGAGTTCTTCATCTGAATAATCAACTTAGAAACCGCTAATTTTCGTTTCGAGACCCATTTTCTTGATTTCCAATTTTCTTCGGAAACCCCCTCTCAAAAAAAAAGAAACTAACCATTTCATTATTGGTGACATCAATCGAATTCTGATAACTCATCGATTTGAGCATCTCAAATCGTGGTCGTACTTGTTTGCTACATTTTCCCGCCGCTGACATTTGAGTATCTCCTTCTCCTCCAGATGATGGGAATACTGATACCGAATGCACTTCTTGAAATGAGTTTCGCGACTTTTTTCTGCTGAAAATAAGTGGTAAGAGAATGGGAAGAGGGAAAGGTGTGGAAGAAAAGAAAAGTAGAAAAAAAATAATTTGTTTGAGATCATACCTGCAACACGGATAATCTTCAAGCATGTTCACAATGAATCTGTTCATTTTTCAAGAGAAGTGGAAGTTCAGGGAAATGAATAAAAAATGATGGGGTTTGAGAATGTTCCGAAAAACTAAATTTGAACTTTCGTGAAAAAAATGGGAGGGTCACGCTAACTTCTTTTAAAAAAACATTTCCAATGGTAATTTGGAGTAAAAAGCTCTTGTGCTCCGAAACGAACCGGATCAGGCTAAATTGGACCGGACCGGGCCGAGCCAGACCTGGCCGAATGGGTAGGATCGGACCAGACCGGACCGAACTGGACTGGACTGGAACGGACCGGACTGGATTAGATCGGATCGGACCGGATCGGATCGAACCGGACCGGACCGGATCGGATCGGACCGGACCGGACCGGATCGGACCAGACCGGACCGGATCGGACCAGACCGGACCGGAGCGGACCGGACCAGAACAGACCAGACCAGACTAGACCGGACCTGACCAGACCGGGCCGAATCAGGCCGGACCGGACTGGACCGGACCGGACTGGACTGGACCGGACTGGACCCGTCCGGACCAGACCAGATCCGGTCGGATCGGACTAGACCGGACTGGACGAGGCTGATCTAGACCGCGGTAATTCAAAGTCTTGAAAAGTTTTGGTGAGAATTGAAAATTTTGGAAGTTTTGGTGGCAATTCACGGAAACACGGAAATTTCATGGAAATTTAAAGTTAGGAAATTTTGACGGGAACTCAAATTTGTAAATGTTTTGGCGGGAATTTCGAAAATTAGGAAATTTTGGCGGGAAAATTCGGATGAATGACTTTTTTGTTTTCTTTTTAGGTAATCCGATTGGTTATTTTACTCATTTTTTTTAAATTTTGGCTTTCAGATTTTTGTTGGGAGTCCTAGAATTCCAGGATCTCTCAAATCTAGTAGAGAACACCATAAACCGATCTAAATCTTCAGCCTACAAGAAAAAAATCCAGGACTAGAAAATTAAATATTTATCTAAATCCAAGATATCCAAAAGACTCCTCAAATCCCAAACCAGGAACACAAGAACGAAGAAAAAAAATGATGCAAAAGTTATTCTCTCTCGAAGGATCCAGAACCAGTGACGTCATCACAAAAGGAGAAGAAGAAGCATTACGAAATGTGCTGCGCAGTGAAAAGAAGGAGGGACAGGGGGGGGGGGGGACAGATGGGACACATCAAGGTTTTTAGGGGTGACACTCTAAATGTAGGGGAAGTGTTTGAGGGTTACTACTCAAGAGATTCTTGTTTTCGCTTTCATTTTTTATTCTGAATCAGAATGTTTTTGGATTTCCTTTAGGGATATCGTCAGGTGAATTGAGGTAATTAGGAGTGAGAGTTTTGAGATAGGATAAAAGTTTTTTGAATTCTTTTTCTCAGTTTTCCTTTGGATTTTTAAAATTTTTTTTTTTTGAAAATTTCAAAAATTTGTCACAACCCTAAAACACTAGGAGCAAAAAGCACAGTAACCCAAAACTCAAAAAAAATACTAATTCAATTTGAATTTTTATTGAGTTCATCACTTAAAAAATGCAATCTCTGGTCATTAATAGAATTTGTAATTCAAAGTGTTCAAATGTAACTGTAAAGAAAAAGGTAGAAAAGAGAAGAAGAAACCACAGGAAGGAAAGCAAACAGAAAACGAACAATGCCGTGGGAAAATTTTTATTTCTGTCAGAAAGTGAAGGAGATGGAGGTATGAAAAAAGGGTTGTATTTGACTAGAATATCTCTAAACTTTGACTAAAATTTAATCCATGAATTTTTAATGAACATCTAAAATATTTCCTGCCACCTTCATTTTTTAGGCATCCCCTCAAATCCTACAATATTCACTTCATTTGCATCATTCTAACCCTGAATCCAAAAGGGCTCTGACGAAGATTGGAATTTTCGGAACCGCCCCATATTCAGGTACCCTTTTAGGGTCCATTGAAATTTTTTTGATAAAACTGAAATCTGAAAAAAATTGAAATTTTCAATTTGAAAAAAGGGTTCAGGTCCATTTAAGTCAAGCAGAGCCGAAAAAAAACTTCCAATCTTTTTTAAAGATTGCATCATTTTGAATAGCCATTCGTATTCCACGATTTTCGTCAGAGCCCTTTTGGATTCTGAGTCACCGAATGATGCAAATCAACTGAGTTTTGTAGGAACTGAGAGGATGCATGGAAAAATGAACGTGGCTTGAAATTTTGCAGATTTTTGGCTCAAAAACTTGAAATTTTAAGAGAGAATTAACCAGCTTGCTGGTTTCAAAAAATGAAAAAAAAATTATCCAAAATTCAGAATTTCGACGCGAAAAGTTACCCAAAAATCGGAAAAAAATCGACATGGCATAACATTTTTCCCACAAAATAAAAAATTTTTGAAATCTTAAAACTCTTTTCGCACCTTCTGCCTCCTGTTATTGAGCAGCTAAAGAGAGCAAAAATGACTTCGGTTTATAGGGTTTCCTCTCTTCTCAAATTACTTTCGTTTATCCCCTTTTTTTCTCAGTTTCCACTCCTCGATTGACATCATCATTTTACACACACTAGTAACGTGCCGTTCCAAATGATTTTTTTTTGCAGAAAAAACAAAAATGTGCTCCCTTGCGCTTGCCACGTCATCAATTTTGAAAACAAAAAAAAAGTTCAAAAAAAATCGAGAGCGTGGAAAAAGGAGGTGCGCGAAAATTTTTTGGGGGGAGCAGTTGGAAAAAGAGCAAAGAGGAGGAGGAACATGGCGACCAGGGGGCTTATATTGGGGAGCACTACTCCGAGAAAGCAGCGAAAGAGCACATAAAAAGAGAGCACCGCGCAAGGGGAGAGGGAAATGTGATTTAAAGGGAAGTGTGTGGAGGACATGATTTCCTTCATTCACTTCCGATAAAGAAAAATATGTAACAACTTTATCTGAAAAATGATGGGGAAATTCAAATCAAAATCAACGAGAAACAACAGAAACTTGATAACAATTGAGGTGGGGATAACGAGGGAAATTTGAAAATTTCAAAAAAAAAAAATTGAAAATTCTACAAAAACAAACGAGAAGAGGTAAAGATGGGATGATGTGCTGGCAAATCCAAACACACTTTGAATCTAAACTGAGCAACGGTAACAATAAAAAGAAACAGAAAAGTAAGATTCTAAAGTAACAAAAAAAGCAACAATAACAAAAAAAAATTAACTTCCAGTAATTTTCGACGGATGCTCGATTCCCAACTTGATCTTCACATTCATCGCCGCCAATTCGGCAGTCAAATAACGGAAGACACGTGGAACCTGCAGGAGGTACACTTGATCCTCTCGACCACACGTACGACATTGTTGAGTTTCCGTGTAATCGATTGGCTCATTATCATTCGTTTTCTTCTTTCGCACGATATGAGATTGTTTATTGGACATCAGAACTGAAAGGAGGGATCCGCATCGGCGACAGGCGTATGCCACGTCACGATCTGAGCAGTTTAGGAGGCGGTCCTGGAAAATAGATTTATAATTTAACTCCTAAAATTTTAATTTACCTGCAACACAAACGACGTTCCATGTGCAATAATAGCGTCTCTCTCCATTTCTCCGAATCGAATACCTCCTCCCTTTTTACGTCCCTTCACCGGTTGATGGGTGATCGGATCGATTGGACCAGTGGCTCTCACTTGGAATTTATCAGCAATCATGTGACGAAGGCGTTGATAATAGACGATTCCAAAGAAGATTTGCATCTGAAAATGTAGGAATAAAAGTGATTTCTAGAGTGTTTTTGTACCTCCATTTGTCGTCCATCGACTCCTGAATAGAACGTCTCGTTACCGTAATAATTGTAGCCGGCTTTGGTGAGCAATTGTCCGAAATGATTGATGGCGGTGTTGTCTTCGCTGGAAATGTGAAAAATGACACAGGTGGCAAATACTCACTTGCAAGTAGATCTTTTACTTATTCTCAGTTGCTAGAATTGGCTTTTTGCTATATCACATTTTCTCATTTGCTATACCCAAAAAATTTGCTGACTCAGTTGGAAGTAGCATGGATCATTTGCTAATCCATAGCAAAGGAAAAAAGAACAACTTTTTGGAAACTAGCAACTGAGCAACATTTCCTAGCAAAAGAGCAAATTCTAGCAAGTGAGCATTTGCCTCGACAGGCAAACTTAAAAACCGGATTCAAAAAACTGTAACGAACTTAAAAACGAAAGGCGATGCATCATAATTCTCTCCATGAGTGGCAGCAGCTTTTCCAGCCATACTCTCAATCATCATTCCAATTGTCATCCGAGATGGGAAACCGTGAGGATTGAAAATGATATCTGGCACCATTCCAGTCTCCGAGAAGGGCAACGATTCGACAGGCCAAAGGAACGAATTAATTCCCTTCTGTCCGTGTCTCGAAGCGAATTTATCACCGATAATCGGATTTCTTTCGATTCTCCATTGAATTAAAGCGTGTTGTGATCCATTGCTACTTCCCTCCCCTTGCTCCACAATTCTCACCAATCCACAGTACGCTGGCTCTGCGTAGTGGAATTTATGGGTTTTGAAGTCACCAGTCTCCACGTTGTATGTCACATAATAAACTTCATCCAGGAAATAACGTCTTCCTGGGATCGGAAGTCCATCAGATCCAACTGTTTTGATCTCTTCCCGTGGATTCTTGTAGAAAATCGTCTTCTTTTCCCGCTCGGTCACCAAATTAATCCTCTCCACCTTGATGACAGTTCCATGAGCGAATCCTCTCTGATAGGATGCTTTGTTGATCGTCATAGCGTCTTCCATATCATATCCAGTATACGAAATAACAGCCACACAGGCATTGGTTCCCAGTGGATACTCATCCATTTCGTATTTCTCGTAGGCTTCCAGTTTGAGCAGTGGTTGTTGTGGGAACTGGAGACGGTACATTTTGTTGTCGGCTCGAGAATGCCACGAGTGAACAGCGGTTCCCATTGTTTGTTTACCCATTTGACATTGGTACACGTTACGTGGCGACTGATTATGATCAGGGAACGGAATCAAATTTCCGGCGAATGAGAACAGACAAGATGGATGGAGTTCTTGATGCATTGTGACACCAGGCTCCGCCTCTTCTGGATCAATAACAACTGATAGATAGACTTGTTCGAATGTTCCAATCTGTTCAACAGTATCCATTGCCAAATTTCTAACAGGCCGAATAAGACGACCCGGATCACTGAGAATATAGATTCCTGGATATTGAGTTTGAATATTCTTGATATCAGTGGATCGTCGGACGAGAGCAATTTCTGCGGTATATGGGATTCTGGCGTCTTTAGCAACTTTTGCACAACGGAGATACCGTTCAATGGAGGCTGCTTTCGCAATCGGTACATATCCGATGAATCGACCATCCATCAGAACTGGATACAACTCTTCTCCAGGTGGAGCCAGTGTTACCGTCTTCTGTGTGTACATTCCTAGCTCAGATAACATAGCCGGCACATTCGAATTATCCGTTAAATGCGTCACGATTCTACACGAAGCCGTCACGTGATTCAGAAGACCACATGGAGCACCGTCGGGAGTGTGTACCGGACAAATGAAACCCCATGCTTCGGGACGAAGCTTTCTCACGTCTGTTGTTCTCATCTCCATGAAGAAGGCTCCTCTGTGAATGGCACGGAAATGGGAGACGAAGCGGAGCTGGTTGATTCGTTCGGCAATGACTGAGAATCCGGATTCTTGTTGTAGAGCCAAACCGACACGTGTCACTAGATTTCCTGTGGCTAAGAAGTAGGCCATTCCACGTGTGATTTCTCCACCATTGTGGTTTCCAAGAGCTTTTATGATGGCGGCTCTAAAATTATGAACTTTAGAGATTACAAAAATATTATTTTAAGACTTACGAAGTCAAAATGAAATCGCTTTTTGCACTCATAAACTCCAATTTCCTTCTGACCATTCCAATGATATTTTCCATTCTTTCTCTCAAAATCAATAAAAGAATGTGTCCAGACACGGAAGCTTCTTGAAATTGTGGATTATCCGGTGTCTCCGGTGCACATTCTCCTTTCACAAGAGCAATCAGTTTCTGTGCCATGTATGCCAAAGTGAAGAACTTCTCCTCATCTGAATTCAAATGGATCAAAACACATTCTCGGATAATAAATCTTCCAGCTTCTAGATCATCTTCCCATGGAGCAACTCGGTCAGAAATGGCCACTCTGAATCGAGATCCAATAGCTCGAAGTGCCGATTGTTGATTGAGAATACCCTCCTCTTGACATTGCGCCAACATATTCAGAATACAAGATGAGAAGAATTGATCCTGTGGTCTTCCTCGTTTGAATCCAGCTGCGATAACCGCATCATTCTTATCCGTCAGAGCCTTCACTACATACATCAGAGGAACATAGAAAATTTCTCTTCTGAATTGAAGTGCCAGTTGCATCGTACCAGTATCCAAATAGTGGAGCGTCATCATTACAGCCGTATGATTCTCTTTTACACTTCTCATCATAACTCCAAACTCTGAGAAGAGTCTTCCTTTTTCTTTGAATGTTTTTCGAATGATGGCAATGGGAAAGTTCCGGCGATTGGCGATGAGCAATCTGATCACTTTTTCAGATCCATTCACAATGAAATATCCTCCTTTTTCGATCGGTTCTTCACCGGCGGCGACGAGCTCTTCACGCGACATTCCTCGGAGGTGACAACCTTCAGATCGCAGCATAATTGGCACCTGGAAAAATGAATTTTCGAGTTTTTGGATTTGATTTTTAGAAATTAAATTCAGCTCGAATCGGCCTTTTGATTATCAGCAACTACAGTCGTCCAGGACAAACATTTCTATATTTGAACTAAGCTGAGATAATTTACGTCCTTACTTTTCCTAAAATTGTTTCAATCATGTCCAAACGACTGCCATTGACATGAACGTCGATTCCGACTTTTAAATTTCCAGCGTACGTCAATCCACGTTGACGGCATTCTGCTGGCATCACCGGAAGGGTGTCGACTGTTAATTTGGCCTCAAAACGTTGATTTGTTATAAATTTCATTTATTTTTTGACTTACTCCACTGTCCAAACTCGGTTTGAAAAGTTGAGCTGAGGTAAACTTCATTGTAACAGCATCTCCGTTTTTTAACCGGAACTTTTCTGCAGGGATTGCTTGAGCAGCATATTGGCAACCTTCTGTGACCAGAAAGTCAAAGGAGGAGACGTGATATGAGGCTATATCACAGTCCATTGCCTGAAAAATGGGAAAATTTATTCAGCTTAGAATTCGTCCTATTTTTTCGAAAAAAATATATTGAAAAATATAAAAAGAAATGATTTAGGAAGCAGTAATAAAAATGAAAGCGATGGAAGAGCGAAAAAACCGGCGGCCACAATGTTGGTTCGGCCACAAGATCAAACGTGAAAGAGAGGGAAAAGAAAATAGGTGGTTCGATGGTTTACAATCGGAGAATTCAGATAAGAAGGGGAAAATACAAAATCTAAAGGAAATCTAAAATACCCAGAAGGAACAGATAGAAAACAAAACAAAAATTGTTCAAAACGAAGCTTATTACTTAAAAAGGCTATGTTTTTCTAAAAATCAAAAAAATTACTGAAAATTGATTTGAAATTAATGAAAAAATCGAAAAAATACGAAGGAAGTTGAAAAAATAAAAATTACTTTAAAGGCACATGGCTTTTCTCGGAATGGTCCTTGCACGCATCTGTGGGCTACTGTAGTGGGCGGTGCTGAAATTTGAATTTTTCTGTTGTTTTTTCGAATTCCCGCCCAAAAATGTTTGTTCTGGAGCGTTTTGATGGTATTTTTTTCAATTTTTTGCTGCAGCTGACACTTGTGTGCTGCTTATTTCACTTTTTCGCTTATTCGTCTATTCAGGCGCGGAAAAAACAATAAAAACATTGAAACACCTATGCAGAGAGAATGAAAAACTCGAAAAAATATACCGTAGTGATCAGTATATTTTTCTGAGTTTTTTATTCACATTGCATAGGTTTTTTATAATTTTTTCCCGTGCCTGCATAGACGCATTACAAACCAGATTTTTCAACCGCATTTTGGTTTTCCAGAATCCCTTATGGATACATCAACACCGAAGCGGAGGTACTATTTAAGAAGTTCAGATAGAACCAATGTGTCCATCAGATTACCATTCGACGATTCAAACATCCAAAATGGCCAAGTTCCGCTGAGGAAAAGAAGTAGATTTCTAGCATTTCTGAGCAATCATCATTTATTTCATTTTCAGCCTCACCATCAGAAGAAAGTCGATGTCACAAGCGACAAAGAACTCAACAGTCTCACGGACCGCCTTTTCAATCTCCAGATTGCCTACAACCACCTCGACAAGCTAACTTTGTTGAAGATCCAAGAACAATCATCAATTTACCGAAACGACTATCGCTGGAGAGTGAGGGACCATTCGGAAATTTCGGAAAACTCCCATACGACGTCATTCTTCAGATTTTAGCCAGAACACCATGTATAAATGAAGGCTATAGTTTCATCGTTATCTTCAGTTTTTAGATACGCTTCTCGGTCGCATGGCAATGACATCCAACTCCTGGAATCACGCCGTTTTATCGTACATCAGAAGCGGATCGTTCCGTCTTCGTTGGATTGCAGATGTCGAGAACGCACCAGAGCGCGTCAGTTTGACGTCGACTTCCGAAGACATTTACTTCTCTATGGGTGAGTCGCAAATATTATGATGCTGAAAATACGATTTCATCTCTGCAGGTACACTGACGAAATATATGACAGTTAACGATACCTGGGAGACAAGACTGTCGTGTCTGAAGTCAGTTTTGACTGTTGCATACGAAGTAGGAGCGTCGATTGCCGGACTCGGCAAAATGATTTACGCGGTACTACTTTCGTTTTGCTAACTTCAAATAATTGATATTTCTCAGTTCGCCCTTCGACCAGACGAAGAGCTTGACTTGGATGAAATCGACGATATCATTTCGATGGTGTTTTCCGTGGTTGGGAGCTTGAAGGACGAGTTGAACGGTGTTATTAACCGGCCTGATATTGAGAGAAGCTTAGAGAATCGAGATAATTTGCACATTTGGTATTACGAGATGGAGCTCCGAAACAGAACGCTCGCCCTATTCTTAAACAACGGCTCCGCAGATCCAGCCTACGGACTTAATAAGTACTTTCTGGGTAGTTTGTTAAAACTGTTCAAGGATATTCATGGTGTTCTTCCAACTGCTATCTTCTATCTTCTTTACTCCCCCACTATCATTCATGAGAACGAGGAAGTTATTCATTGGCATAGGTTGTCACTAGTCTCTGTCACGAATTCAGAAGATGCAACGGAATTGAAGCCATTCGCTAGAGCTATATACGGTCTTTTGCTATGTAGAAGAATGCACAGTTTGTCTCCGTGGACCAAGAATACCATTTTCAACCTCATGGAGGAAGTTACAAGTATGCAGTTTTTTCAAGAACTTCTTAATAAAAATCAGTTTCAGCTTATCCAAATCCATGGTCGATGAACACGTTTGTCTCGCTTCACGTGCTCGAGCCGGAACTGGTGCCGATTGGAGTTGTAGCCAGAATGAATAGAAATCACGAGGATGAAGCTGGAGATATGATATGTACTATGAAAATGGTGCGATTGAATATTTTTTTCCGGAAAAGATAGTTGTAATTTCAGCTCCTCCATCGATGGAACATGGACGTTCAAGGAGTGATGGAACGTGCCATTGAATCTATCAAAAACGCGCTTAAAGGCAATCAACGTCGCGTTCTATTCGATCGCTGTTGGGACTGGCATCAACGGAACATTGACGAGTTACGCGACCGCTTCGGACCGTTTAACGATATCCGCGCCGAAATAGAGAGCCAATTAGAAGTGATGCCGGTGTTGATGTCACTTTTGTAATTAATAGTCATATGTCCACTCTATAAAATTCATATATACATATATCATCATGTATCATTCTCATGTGTATTGATCGTTTTCCCCCCACTTCTATACCATCATCCACGTGTGAATTTTACTCCCCCTTAAGAAGAAATAGATTCAGGTATAAATCGCTTCCAGATTCAGATATTTATCAGACCCCCCTTATTCCTTCTATTTCTTTCCCCGATCTCTTTTCAGACATCTCTTATCCCCTGAGTTTTTATTATTTTTGTTGAGAACTAATAACCAATATTCCTGCCCCAATTCGGCTAAAAACGCTGTTCCTCCTTCTATTAACCAATTTTTATTTGTTTTGCGTTTTCTTTTAAAGTATTGCCCCTCTCCATTCCACGAGAGATTCTCTCCCTCCTTGCCATCATTCTGTGTTAGGCTTCATTTGCTGAACAAAACTTGTGGAATTAAATTATCATGTGCCAACTGTTCTTCTACACATTAGAGTTTCAGGTTGAGTTATTCATTCACGGAATATCATTACAATGCCAATGGGAAAAAATTAGAAGCGAATAGTATGGTACAATGGATGGAGAAAAGGGAAAATCAACCGGCTAGGAAAAGTTAAGTGATCTATGTGTGTGTGTTTTTTACTGTGTTTTTCACATGATTTCTGAGAAAATCGGGGGGAAACTGAAACATTTTCAGAGATAAAAACGAAATTTTTTTGCAAAATTATGCCCAGAGAAAGAACGAGAGATTTTTTGATACTTTTCAATAGTATTTTTAATAGAAACTAGAATTTTTAACAAGAAAAATGGGGGAAGTTTGATTTTAAATTTGATTTTTTGAAAATTTGAAAAACAAGAGAAATAAGATTTGGGGGAGGATGGAAGAGAAGACAAAATCCCGAGTTTTGATTGATTTGACAGTATAATTGAAGCAGTGAATCATCGATGGAACCTGAACAATTTATTCATTTTTAGAACTTCAAGCTGAAAACAAACCTCGTAAAAACGCGACTCTCCTCATGAACATCCATTTCAGTCGCCTTGAAATCATTCAACTCCTTTCGAATCATCGCCTTATCCGACGGAGTCAATCGGGTCCATGGTTTTTCTGTTTTTCTATCGTACACCTCCGCTTGTGTCACTTCCACGTAATCGTTGAATTGAATTATTTGCTGCTCTTTCAACTGTACTATCGTCGGTCGGAAACTCAGCTTCCTTAACAGCAGCTTCCTTTTCTCTTCCATCACCTCCGACGATGTCATTCCACGTCGTCTCAATATGTTTCGGTCTTCGAGCTCTTCGGGCGTCGGACGTTCGCTTAGTTTTCTGAAATAACTGGTTGGCTTTCAGGAGGTGTTTCTCAAAGATATTTGGGACAGAGGGGGGATTTTTAGACGAATACTCAACTGCTATGGGGGTGATTAACTGCTATGCTGTAACTGCTAGTGTCTCAACTGCTATATTTGGCTCTTCTGCTAGTTCTTAACTCATCAATAGCCATATCAATTGGGACACAAAAAGTGGCAAAAATAGCAGTTGTTCCATAGCAGAAGAGCGAAATATAGCAGTTGAGAAAATAGCTATAGCAATTGAGAGACTAGCAGTTGATCACCCTCATAGCAGTTGAAAAAAAAATGGATAGCAGTTGATTATCTACCGAATTTTGAGATGATGAGAATTTGTGAAAATTTTGGGAAATTGAGATTCAAGAAATGAGGAATTTTCAGGAAAATTTGGACACCCTAATTTCACCGATTTTGTTTTTTTTTTTTTTGCAAAAAAGGGAGCAGTTTTCGGAAGTTGTTTTTGTCTTTTCGAAACGAAATCCCCCCAATTTCTTACCGTGCCAATTTGATTGACGCCGTCTTCATCAACTTCTTTCGATCATCCGCCGTCTGCCCGTTTATGTCATCTTTGCACGGTGGCGCGTCCAATTTCAGTGCAATCGTGTCGCGACGATTCACTTTCGAGGCAAGGCCATCTAGAAGGTTTTATTAAGAAACGGAGCTCTAATTCGAAAAACTAACTCTTTGGAATCGGCACATCCTCCTCCTCATCTTCTTCATCCGTTGTCGATGAGGATCCGGGCGGTGCCACGTTGGCAGCTCTTCGGGCGGCAGCTGCGGCTAATGAGATTGGATCATCACGGTATTGAATCGGTGCATCACTGTCACTGTCGTCTGTCAATTTGGATGGAAGTTGTTGAGGTTGTTCAGTGTCGCGGGAGCTTCGACCTGGAAAAATACACAATTTTGAAATGAAAACCTTTTTTTTAAAATCTCTAGGTTAATTCAAAACCTTGCTTCACTTACCTGCTTTCCCATTGAGCCGCAATCTCGATGGTTGTCCGGGTCGTCTCAACACGGGCTTATCGGGCTGTGCCTGGAAATTCGGCTCCTTCGCCTCAATCCTCCGATATCCCTCCTTCAACATTCGTGACGTCTGCGGACTCAACTCGCCACGCCTCCCTCCATCTGCGGATCTCATCGTCGAATCGTCGTCTTCACCCTCACTTTCGGTACTTTGATCGTAGTTTATATTCTCCTCATCCGAGTCTCGATTATCTGTTGGTGGCTGGATCACCAATGATGGTGGTGGTGGAGCTGTGAATACGGCTGCAGGCGTGGAGGATGACGTGGATTGAACGAATTGGACACGTTGCACTTCAGATGACGTGGATTCTTTTGTGGGATCCTGGAGACGTGTTCGGACGATTGAGATGTGATTGGGGTCGACGATCAGGGGTTGTGGTTCGGAAGAGCTGCAAATGAGAAAAATTTATAAAATAGTGGGAAAAAAATTTAAAAAATGAGGTGTTTTTCCTAGGATTTTTTAATTCAATCATAATTCAATCTCGAGTGTAAACTACATATTTTATGTGATTTTTAGGATTATTCCGTAAAAAAATAGTCAAGAATCTACTAAAATTGACCAGAAACACATAAATCCAAGGCATTCCAAGCCACTAAAACACATGAAAAAGTCACATTTATCTCTTTTTTTCTCAAAAAACGAACTCATCACACTCACATTTCAGCGTGATTCGCACCACCGGAGGAGGAGGAGGCGGAGTTTGAGTTTGTCGGTCGATAGGTGATCGCTTCCGATGCGTCTGCAATAACAATATATATCTCTAGAAATTTTTGAAAAAAAAATTGAAAAAGAAAACTCAAAGAGAAGAAGAAGAAGAGCGAGTAGATATCTCATCTTTGTGCTATATGAGTGGAGGAGTGGAGAAAAATGAAAGAAACTGATAACCTCGAGGTCTCTCTCTCTTTTCTCGAGATTTCCTGTGTGAGAGAGAGACACAAATTGAAAGAAGGGGGAAAAAGAGAAATAGACTGTTTTTTGTTAAGGTTCACACCATCCGTTCAAGTGTTAGTTATATGGGGGTTGAGGAGAGCAAATAGTGTCTGCGTATCTCTCGAGTACACACTATTTCCATATGATTTTGGTGCTTTTTTGTAGGAGGATGAAGGATAAGGTAGACGGAGACGATTTTTGAGATTTTGATGATTTTGCAGCAGAAATACTGGGGTTTTGATTGGAAAAACTTCAAAAGCTGGGGGATTTTTTTGTGTTTTCCCAGCAAAATTATTGTCAAATTTCGGTGAATTTCTGAATTTTTCATATGTTTTTGAGCAATTTCAGTCAATTTTGGTTTATTTGAAGCGCCTGAAAGCAGGCTACAAATAGTGAGTTAATGCCTATCTGGAAAAAATCAGCATCTCGTTAAAATTTCAAAAACAATCCGCCTCAACACTATTTTGATGAATTTTCAGTGAAAAAATTTGAAATTTTTTGAAAAAGTGCAAATTTTTTGAATCCGAGCCTTGGAAAGCCTTTCCTCGGCCCGGAATTCGGCAACTATGGTTTTCAGTTTCTTTTTTTTCTCCTTTCATTCTTCCATTTCACCTCCTTACCATTACTACAACTGGCTCTCATCTCCACCGGATCCTCATCCCTCACAATTGAAGACAACTCTGGAAGTGATGGCGACGTCGTCGGAATATTCGACACCGAATTCACACGATTCGCCGATGACGATCTTTCACTGTCACTTCTGAAACAACTGATTCATTTGGGTATCGAAAACTCCTGCAAAAAAGACAAACCTTCGAACTTTTCGTCTCAAATTCCGCCATTTCCATGGTCGAACGAGCCGGAGCCAGAATTTCGATGAGACGAATGGAATTGATTTTCGAGGGGAGCGTCCTCCTTTTGATTTGCTACTTGTCGATGACGTGGCATCGCCTACTGTACTCTTTTTCACTTTTGTTCCTCTATTATTGTTACTAGCGCTGATATCTTCGTTTGAAGTCATTTCTGGAAGATTCTTGAATTTTTTAGCCCGTTTTAAGGAAAAACTAACGATAAGTATGCTGGTTCGGAGCGGTGTTGTGCTGCTCAAAAGCGAGCTCTCCGCGCTCACTTTTTTCACCGTTATTGTCGGATTCTGCAAAAAATAAGTTTACGATACCTTTTTTTTCAAGAAACGAATGAAAAATCAAGCGAATTAACCTCGACAATGACCATAGGACCCCGAGAAACACCACGAAAACAGCCTTGAAATACACATTATTTATCGGTATTAGCGGAAAAATATGATGGGTGACGACGATCAAAGAGGAAAAGAATGGCGCCGGTTTCTGTTTGCGCGGGAAAAAAGAGAGGGAGAGAGAGGGAACTTTGTGGTGATGCCATTAGCATATACTATCACTGAATCATCATCGCAAAGCATTAATTGATTCAAATAACCAGGAGGAGAGAGAGGAGAAAGGTGCGGAAAAACTGAGAAACTTAAGAGGATTTGTGTGGTCAGTTGATTGGAATTATGGAAAAAAGAATGAGATCAATTGAAGACCGATTTTTGATTTTTTGAGCAGAAATTCGTGAAAACGAATTCTGGAACTTTCTATTTTAAATGTCATTTCCACCTGAATCTCAAATTTCATACATCATCAGCGCCCCATTTTTCTCCATTTGCAAGCCGAACATTTATTTTCTGCACCGGAACACAACATATGGTGTTTCGGTCCAACCACAAGAGTAATTAAATAGGAATTAGGAGAAAAGGAATATAAGCGGTGTAATTAAATGGCTTCGTTTTAAACTGAGAACTGGAGACAAAACGAGCGTTTCAGCCTAATTTGAAAATTTGAAATTTCCTCTTACTGTGCATTTTGACGTGGCAGTGTTTGCAGAAAATAAGGCTAATGTGCTGGAAATGACGAGCAAATGTAGGCAAATGACTTCTTGAAATTTATGCGGAAAATTGAGTTCTTCTCAAAAAATCTATAACTTTTGAGAGCAAAATAACCAATTTTATCAGTAAAAAGTTTATTATCTATCTGATAACCGTTTTCTCCCGTAAAAATCACACTTTTACAGCTCAAAACTTTTGAAAAACAAAAAAAAAGCAATTTTTCTTCCAGTAAATCCCGACATCAACAGAATTCACAAAAAAAAGTGACTAATGAATATTAAATTAGATTCGTGTCATTCTTTGCTGTCACCAGTCAAAAAAAAACAAAAAAGAAGGGACTGCAAAACTGATCTATAGAAAACTTCGGAAAATAAATCATTCGAGAAACGAATACCTCCATACTCCAGGTCACAGGATCTCTCCAAAAACTTGCAAAAACGAGAAAATTCCCATAGAAAACAAAGCAACTGTGCCGTGGGAGTGCATCATAATGATGCCAATCACACGTACGATGGAGCCCTCACTCTCCGGCCTGAAGGGAAGGTTCCTTTCCGATTAATTATGCGACATTGGAATAGAAAAAGAAGACATCTCTCTTTTCTCGGTCGATGACCGAAAAAGGGGTGGGAGTGTGAGAAAAACGGGGAGGAAGAAGAAGAAGCGGAAACTGGCGACGAGATTCTTTTGCTTCTGTTGCTTCTTCTGGTCAACCACGATGCTATTTGCTCCGTGTGTTAACTATATTAACACTGAGAAAGGACGTGTATTTTCATGATGATGTTCTAGGGATACGGAAATGAATTCCGATTAGGAGTCTAGAAGATCTAGAAGATAAGATAAGAATCAAAACGTTCAGTAGAGCGTAGCAGCTAATAAGAGTAAACTGCAGTACTGAAAAAAAATAAATCGCACGTACAAAGTGTACGCTGGTATCGGAACTAAAAACACATGCTTGTTTTTGTGTCGTCTCTATTTTGGAAGAAGTGCAAATAGGCTTTTGTGTGTAACAGACAAAAAACGTGTGAAAAATTGAGGAACGGTAAACAGATAGCGAGAAGCAGACCGGTCAAAATGGAGTTCCGGAAGAGACGTTTCAATGGGGGTTTACCTCGACAACCCATCACATCAACTTTATTCATATGACGTGACTTCTTCGTCTTCTACACATTTTCTTATTCCAAACACTCACAAAGATGTATATCAAAAAGGCAGGCTGATGCCGGAAGACGTATGTGTGTCTCCGGAGAAATGACGGATAAATGTCCCCCTACTTCGTCAGCATCATAAAAACTTTCATATAAGCAATTGGTAAAGTTTTTGCTGTGCTCGGAATGAGTGTTCCAAACCAGGGCTGTGCTGTGCGAAAAAATTTTCCGGAAAAAACCGAAAAAAAATTTTTCGAAAAAATCGGTTTCTGGTTCTATGTTTTTATTTTTTACCGCCTTTTTACCCGTTTTACAAGAAAAAAAACTGTAAAACTCGGAAAAAAATCATCTTTTTTTTCGATTTTTTCGGAATTTTTTTTGCACAACTCCGTTCCAAACCAAAAAAAAAAGTGCTCAATCTAGATCGAAAATCAGCGAAAGGAAACAAGAAACAATGAGTCAGCGAGAGAGAAAGAATTAAGTATGGAAGGGAAAAAAAGCTTCGCGGAATAGTAAAATAGTAAAAAATTCACACGGATTAGAGCGAAGATTCAAGGGAAGAATTGAAAAAAAAAATAGAGAAAAGTTCTGAATTCGTTCAGTGGATTAAGTGCGCTCTACCGAAATTTTGAAGCGCTCATTTCAAATTTTTCTTTAACAACTCCACTAACATTACTTCCTCTTTTCCCTATTGTTCGTTCTCTCGCTGCGATCATGTTTTGGCTCTCTCGACTTCATAATAAACAAGGACGCCAGAAATTCGATATCCAATAGATCCCCCAATACAAAATACACAAGAAGTCATCCGTTTTCGGAAAATATGAATTTACGAATCGGATCTTTTGATTTTCTTCTGTACAATAGAGCAAAGATATAAATGAATGGTGCTTGGAAATGAGGGGAAGCAGAAGAAGCGAAAAAAAAATGTAGAAACCATTTTTTTTGCTCTGATAATTTTCCGCCTGGTTGGACGAGGTAAAAAGTGAGGGTGGAGTTTTTTGGCAAAGCGAAAAAAAGGTCAAGGAATACTTTTTAGCTAAGCATTTTGGCGGAAATTCAAAAAATGTGTTTCAAATCAAAGAATTCCAAGAATTCCATCGTTCAAACTACACTTCCCACAGATCAAGAACTTTGGAATGCATCGTCCTCAAAACTGTAAACTAGTAATAGGTTGCAACACACACACCAGAACGTACAAAAAAGGAACTGTGTATCGCAGTGAAAATGAGGAACAATTTCAAATGAGACATGAGCGAAATAGCAGGCGATCAGTAGAGACATAGAGAAAGAAGGACGAGGAGACGCAGCTGACACTCGTTTTGAATTGGAAGTAAAGGGAAAATGGTGGATGGGAGGGATGAGGGAGAGGGCAGGTGCCAACACTACTGACTTGTCATCATGACTGTGTTGAAGATAGATTAGTTTGTTCTAGTTGGAGCTGTAATGACCTAGATTCTGGGTAAATTTGTTTTTCAAAGGCTACGAAACGCCCGAAACCTTGAATTTTTGTTGAAAAAACCCGGACAAATTCCGGAAACTTATTCTTTTTCAAAAAAGTCCTTGATTCCAGAATTTCCGACAAGTATGTTTTGGGTGGAGCTTTCTAGGCCGTTTACGCTGGAAATTCTAAGAATTTTGAGAGCGGCCGAAGTACAAGAGAGGTGAATCAAGATTGTGTGTTGTCCTAACCTCGTCACTCATTTTTAGATAAGATCATAAAGGGCGGAAGATTTTATAATATAGGGCAGCAGGAATAGGTTCAGCGAATAATTAGGACAGTGTGATTTTGCACGTTTCGAAGTCAGCAATTGAAGAGAAAATTTAATTCTGATTGAGGACATGGTTACGATAGAAACCGAGGTTATGTGTAACGAAAATTCGAAAAAATTCAAAAATTTTCAAAATAGAAATTTTGAGACGAAAAAAACCTAAACATTTCTAAAAATTAAAAACACTGCGATTCGGAATCTATGGAACGGAAAAAAAAAACTATTTTTCATCATAACAAGATTGAAAAACGGATGAAAAACCGGTAAAAACATCGAAAAAACAATAAAAATGCAGCTTCCAAAAAACATTGTCCACGCGGACTACACGAGGGGAGATTTTAGGGCCATCTTTTTGCGCGGTAGTTTGAAAAGAAAAATATTTTTTCCGAGGTTTATCCGATTTTTGAAAATATTTTTTTCGGTTTGTGAACGGCGAAAAGCTTTCCGTGAAAAAATTTCGAAACAAATTTCGCCGGAAAAACCGAAAAAAGTTTTGCACAGTCTGGAGCACGAAATCCCGGGTTACGGTAGCTTTGAGATTTTCGTTGCGAGACCAAAACAATTGGAAAATGTTTGTTTCAAAAATTGATCACTCAAAATAAAATCAAGATTTCCAGGAATTCCGTACCAAATTTAGAAATAGGATTTCGTCATTTTTGGAACCTTGTGTGAAACCTAGAAGACCAAAATCCACAGAATCCACAGAAGAGAGCAAAGAATTCCAAAAAATCCATCAAATAGATATCTGCCCATATAAATAAAAGAGATAGAAGCAGGAGGAAGAGGAGGAGGAGCTCGAGGCGATTTTGGCTCTCGGATAGGAGGAACGTAATTGCAAATTGTGTCTGTGCTCACAATGCGTTCCTGTGTGTGTAGATGTGGAAACACTCTGCGACAACGTCTTCTGAATTCAATTTGTGGAGACACACACAGGCGCCTCATCTGTGAAGACTCATGAGAAGAAAAGAAGAGATGAGACGTATTTTCGCACTATATACGTACTCATGAGGGGGGGGGATAGGTTTTTTATGGAAAGTAGATCAAGGGATAGCTTCTCAAGATTTCTAATGCAGAGCTAGTGGCTTGACACATTGTTATACTGTGAAAGTAATGAAGTTCCAGCAAGGGATTTGAAATTTTTCTTCGCGGGCTAAAACGCTCACTGTGGCAGTCTGTGGCAAGCGTTTCAGCAAAAAAAAAAATTCAAATTTCTTGCTGGAACTTTATTACTTTCACAGTAACAAAAATCTTCATTTCAAACAGTTTGGAGCAAAATCAACTGTGATCAAAACTACCAATGACAGTAATCTCTTCTAGAGTCCCGGGACAAGCTGAACCGTCTTGCGACGGTCGAATGAAGGCTTCTTCATCGGCTCGCAGGATGTCTGATGCAAGTAAGCGCGCTCTGCTGCAATTGCCCCGACTTTCGGAGGTAATGCAAAATTTCTATAACTTTGAATTTATTTTCTGATGGAATTTCTAAATTTCTTCGATGCAAACAGAGTAAGAAGCTTTAGATGATTGATTTCAATTAAAATTCAATTATTGGAAACCAAAAAATCGAAAAATGGGATTTTGTCAAAATTAACTTTCCATCAGATTTTTTAAAATGAATCCTTCAAAATTGATCTGAAATAATCCAATTTGCGAACAAATCAGGAAAATCGACGAAAAAAGGGTTTTCTGTAAAATTAAGCTACGTATCGCTTAATCACATGCGGAATATGTACAAATTGAAGTTTGAATCGCCGCGCAATATGATTGGAGCGCACTTCCTCAAAATAAACACTTCGGCAGACAGTGCTTCTGTTGAGTTGCGTGAAAGTAAAAGTTACATTGAAGGTGCAGCATGGATCTCACCACGAGGAGAGGTTTACTGTATCGTTTTCAATTTTCGAAATGGTGAAAGCATCGACTTTTTAAATGAAGAAAAGTCCAATAACTGACTTTTTCAGTATATGTTTCCTCTGGAGTGCCTAATTTTTCCGAAAAAGTTTTAAAAGTACAGTACGATTGTCCCTCGTGTTGAGACCTCAGGAATAAGTTACTTGCGCGTGTTGATCGCAGTCTCACGATCTACACAGTAAAAATTAGATTTTCTGAAACCCTGAAGCCTCTTGAATTGATTCCTGAACTTTCACCGGTCACTACAGTAATCCTACCATAAGTAGCTCAATTCTCTCGATGACAAAGAAAATAATCCATCAAAAACAAAGAATATAAAAGTGCGATGGAGAGCCTTCTCCAATCTCCCCAATTGCATATTTATGAGAAATGGAAATGACTTCTTTTTTGTGCCAGTTATGGTGGCGACAGGAAGTTATTAGGGGGTGTTATTGAGACCAGGAATGGGTTGGGTAGGGGGGAAGAGAGTCAATGTGAAACACATATATTGTTTGGTAAATACTGTCTTCCAATGTGACCAGAGAGAAAAAATGTTGATTTATTGGAAAAGAGGAGGGAGGAGATGATTGGATTAATGTTTACTTTCTTGTTCATCCATTCATTGATGACTCAAAATTGGATTGTATCCTCTTAAAGTTTAGGTAGAGAACCTTTTTTTTTGGGAAATCAATGTTCCAATTTGAAAAAGGTGTGTGACATAAAGGGATACACAAATGTTCAAAACATTTGCGATGTTTTAATTTTTGAAATAAACACTGTCTATGAACATGGGAACAACAAAAAAAACAACGTTTGCAACCAGAGTTCAAACGACCAAAACTTTAAAAATCGAGGACACGGTGATTTTTTTAGTACGTGTTCTCAAAAAGTTTCATTCGCGGGCTCTGTCTTACTGTAGGGTCGCATGCTAACTGCGTGGCGACTCAGCGATACGTAGACGTTTTTCTCATTTTGTTGAAAAATTAAAATCGGGGCCTAAGCTTTTTTTTTAATCAAATTGAATAGAAAATTGTCTCCGCATCATGTTGAATATATTATTGACAGAATTTGATCGAAAGTTATCACTGAAAAGTGCTCTCGAAACATGGTGCGCGCTCCTTTGGCATAAGCGCGGCTTACTGTCAGAATTTAAAGACGCAATATGAAATTTGTAAAAGTCCGTGTGAGATGGAGCGTAGAAGCCGAGGAAAAAGTTGTACGTACAAAAACATTTACCGTGTTCGTTGAGTATCGCCAGTTTAACCATGGGACTCGAAAGGTACTGTTAGGAATGACTGTAGTTTACAAAATTTCTGCAAATTGACGTGGCAGTGTTTGCAAAAAAAATTGAACTTTCATATTAGCCTCATATAGCACATAACATGTTGTTGAGAAACCAGAAGCGTATGGTTTCCCAACTGATGCTCATGTTGGACCAATTGATGATATTCATCGTGTTGTTGACCTGGATCAAGTCCCACTTGGTGACTACTTGCAACAAACTGGAGAGTCATGGAAGGTTGAGGAATTGACCACTCCAATTGCTACTCTTGAGAAGAAACAGAAAAAGGTCAAGTCTCCAAAGAAGGAGAAGACTCCTGAGCCAGTTGAACCAGAAAAGAAAGAGATTAGGCTTATTGCTCGTGTAAGAACCGAACCAGAAGAGCCTGTCGCTGAGCCAGTTGTCAGAGAGAAAAAACCAAAGAAGGAATCATCTTCCAAATTTGGATTCTTCTCAAAGACCACTAAGACTTCCAAAACGACTGGATATCCAGAATCTTCTGATGTGTTCACTGGAGAACTTGACACCACCGATCGTACCAAGGAATTCGAAGGAACTTCGTTTGAGCATCCAGAATATCCTGCATACGCTCCGAAGAAAATCGAAGTTGAAGCTCCAGCAGTTCCGGAAGTCCCAGCTGAGGCTGAAAAGAAACGTTATCGTCTTATTGCCAGATGGAGACATGAAGGAGAGAGGATGTTGCTGATAAGCCAGACGTCTACACTCCATCTCCCAAATGCTTG
>GL379801.1:77669-97726 GCA_000143925.2 Caenorhabditis brenneri | reverse complement strand
CTGATTCAGCGTACCGCCTGAAAAATCACTGCAAGAGGAAAATAGCTCAAGTAGAGATGGGACTGTAAGGCAATGTGTTCAAAGAAAAAAGGAAACCATAAAACCGATAAAATAGAACACATATTCCAAAGATCAATACATATAAAATTTGCATATAAATGCGAAATTGAACCCTCAGAAACTAATTCATTCATTCCCCCGACTCTCGGGGAATGAATGAAGATGACACATTCTTCTAATTTATTACATCTCTGTTCTGTCTGAAGAGAGAAAGGGGCGGTGCAACTATTTATCTCACTTGCACCCCCGGGTTACCAAGAACAATAAGAAGAAAGAGGCAGTTGTAAATCATGTGGAGACATCTGGACATCTAGATTTACAGACAGATATGATGAGTCATTCCACAAAAATGAAGTGGATACTCAAGTGCTATGAGACTCTCAGTTGCTATTGAGGTGATCAAGTGCTATTTTCGCTCTTGTGCTATGGATCAAGTGCTATTTGCGTTTTTTCAGGTAGATACTCAACTACTACTGCTAGTGTCTCAGCTGCTATGGCTGTAGCAGATGATCCATAGCAGAAGAGCCAAATATAGCAGTTGAGACACTAGCAGCTACAACATAGCCGTTGATTACTCCCATAGCAGTTGAGTAGTACCCTTTGGAGAAAGTGTTATTGTCTCATGTGCTATTCTAGCTCTTGTGCTACGGATCAAGTGCTATTTCGCCCTTTTTTGGCTCTGGTGCTATTGAAACGGGCAAAAATAGCACTAGATCTATAGCACAAGAGCCAAATTATGGAAAACTGCTACATAGCACTAGATCACACCATAGCACTTGAGTATTTACCCAAAAATAAGAATATAACATACTTGTGAAAGGCCGGGCTGGACGGGGCCGGGTCGGGCCTTCCGACAAACTTTCAAGGCCCGGCCCGGAAAATTACCGCGAAATTTGAAAAATCAAAAAAATATACCCGGGTTTCGTGCTCCAGGGGTGTAATCCAAATTTTTTTTGAATTCGGTCATCCGGGTCGGGCCCATACCTTTATGCCTATTTGGGCCGGACCGAATTTTCACAAGTACAGACAAGAAAAGTTGGAATTTTCAAAGATATCAATTAATCCGTGGGCAGCTAGGAGAGGGGGGGGGGGGTCATAGACATCAAAGATTGTGCTCTTCTTGCGCAAAGGATGTCTATGTTCAAGTGGCCAGAGCCAATGGAACTCGATAGGTGTATAGGCAAGGAGAGGTACTTTTGAAAATAATATGATATGACACTTCAGCAGACCTCTCTCTCTTTTTAAATTCCTCGTTTTTAGATGTGAATCTGCAGTTTCTGTAACACCGGAAGATCTAACATGGCTTCTGGATCCAGAGCACGAAGCAAGCAAGTCAGTTTCAGATAAACCACAACAACCAAAACACAGCTTTTCGTTTTTCTGGGTCCTCCTTCTCCCTTGTGACATCATTTTGATTGATTAGAGTCATCCCGTCACCCCTCCGTTTACTCCCACTCTGGACTCACCTGCCGGTGTGATAATGACACGTGGAATGGCAAGAATTGTCACCGATTGAGTTTTGCGGGGTTTCATTCTGAAATCGGTTGGTTTTGGGGTTGGGAAAAGAGGTGGGGATTGAGATGGGAGGAAGATCGAACATGGGTGATGTAATCGAGTATTTGCAAAATACAGCAGTACCAAGGTTGTCAAAATGGCGGCCGGCGATTTTTTGGATTTCGGTACTCAAGTCTTGGGAGTTTCAGCGGCCAAGCGGCAAATACTCAATTGCTACAGGGTGATCAACTGCTATGCTGTAACTGCTAGTGTTTCAACTGCTATATTTGGCTCTTCTGCTATGGATCAACTGCTATAGCCATAGCAGCTGAGTATCTGCACGGCCTAGCGTCTCTGGCAGAGGGTACAATTCTTAGCATATTTATGAAAGGCCACGGCCTAACTTATGAACAGGCCGCGGCCGCCATTTTGACAGCCATGAGCAGAACACTTTGCGACCTTTTGATAATACCGTCCGCCACTTTGAAAAAGCTAGACCACGTCGTCATTTTGGCTGCCGTCGTCTAACTTTTTCAACTCAGCCAGGTAGTTATAGGTTTTCCAACGTGGAGTACGGTATCATCAATGGGGCGCGAAACGTTCTGCCGTATTTTCCTAGTCTTTCGATGATCGGTTGCTCATTGAATCTCAATAGCTCTTGATCAAAATCTAATTGTTATTATCAAAAATCAGTGTAAAAGCAAGTGCTGACCAAGATTCGACAGCTTAACGGTCGCGATATCTCACCACGAAAACTACAAAAAAATTAAATTGCTACCGTAAGATTTATCGAATTCCATCAAATTCCAGCGATTTTTCTAGCTATTCCTCAAAAAAAAATTCGCTGAAAATTGATGGAAATTAATGAAATTCGAAAAATCTAACGGTAGCAACTAAATTTATACGGTAGCTTTCGTGGTGAGATATCGGGGCGTCAAGTTGTCGGATCACCGGCTAGCATTTGTTTTTACACTGATTGCCATAAAATCCGCATTTTTGAAATCGTGGAATTAAATTTTTGACGTCAGAACCCGGGCTCCTATACCACATGGATTTCTGAACTCTATGAAAACCGAACCAAAAAAACCATTTTCCTCAAAAATCAGAAAACCAAAGCAAAAAATGGTGTCCAACCAAAAAAACGAGTTGTTCTGTTCCTCCTTCTCTCGTTCAGAATGTTGTCAGAGGTCCTCCTCCTCTTCGTTTCTCCTCTACGACCGGGTCGAAAAGAGAGTGGACACTTGGGAATGCCTTTCCAAAAAGAGAGAAGGACGACGGAATTTTTGAATTGTTTTGTGTGAAAAAAGCAGAGTGAAAACAGAAGGAAAACGAGCAAGTGTGAACTGGAGGAGGATGTGAAAAGTTGCGTAGGATGGGAGTGGAGTATTGGGACACCGTTGGGATGGAAATGGGCGGAGCAACGAGGACTATTTTGTAGTCTGAAAACCATTGAGAAACTCAGAATATCAGAATCGGGATTATTGGGAGTCTATTCATAATTATAATTTTTTCCGAATTGTCTACTCGGAAAAAGTTTTCGGGAAACTGTTTTCCGAAAACCGAAATTCCGAGTTTTTTTCTCGGAAAATTCCGAAAGTCGCTGCGGAACAGAAACAAATTTGAAAAATTCAGCTCAAATTCGATAGTTATTGCACCCGTCCGGCGAAATTCTTTGAACTTTTATCAAGTTTCAGTTTTTTCCGATTCCAAGCTCAAATTGGTTTTAAAAAAACCACATATTATGGCAATCGGTGTAAAAGCAAGTACCGGCCGAAGATATGACAACTTGACGGCCCCGATATCTCACCACGAAAACTACCGTATGAATTTAATTGCTACCGTAAGACATTTCGAAAATGTTTATTTATTCATCGAGTTTCATGAAAGTTTAATCGATTTCCTACGAATATTTATTTTTTTCTAAAGAAAAATCGCTGAAAATCGATAAATCGTACGGTAGCAATTAAATTCATACGGTAGTTTTGGTGGTGAGATATCGAGGCCGTCAATTCGGTCACAACCGAATTTTTTTCATTATATAATTTTTCCGAACTGTTTGCTAGGAAAAAAATTCGGGAAAATTTTTTCCGAAAACGAAAATTCCGAGTTTTTCCCTGAAAATTCGAAAATCCCAAAATGTTGCAGGAAAATCTAAAGGAATTTTACGCTCAAATTTGATACTTATTGCATTTTTCCGAAAAAATTTTTTCAAAGTTTTCCCGATTTTCCCAAATTTTTCCAGACGTTTCCGTTATTTTTTTCCGGGAAAATTTCTCCGAAAATCAGAAAAATTGGGATTTCCATTTTCCGATTTCAAACAAGCCTGGTTTGGACGAAAAAAAATACGAATTCCAACACTCGAAAAAAAATACAAAAATCCAAAAAGAAGAAAATTGGTCACAAGAATCGTAAAATGGATCATGTTTTGGGTGGGGTTCACCCTCCTAACAGAAACAGATACTAATGTTCCCGTAACAGGTTGTTTGATTAGAAGAGGTTGTGTTCCAAAAATAAACTGATGACGACACCAGAAAAAGTGAAACATGAAAACAAGTGACCTGAAAATATCAAGGAGCGGTCAATGTTTGTAGTGAAAAAGGGACTGAAACAAGGTAGAAAAAACATAAAATTCATCTCGAAAACATCTGAAACAAGCAATACGACAATTCACAGAAAAATTAAAAATGACAGTTGAAATAAATTGATTTCAACTTGATAGTAACCTCGTTTTTGTATTGTACACCCGTAGTTTTCAAAACATTCGACTATTGAGAGGCTATCACATTGAGACCAAACTGAAATATGTTGAAACACTAAAATCTAGAAAAAAAACTGAAAAAAAAATCAATTCCTATACAAGTTATTCTCCTTTATATACTCGATAACTCCATCCGCCGTCGCATACTTTATCGATTTTCCAGACGAAACAGCGGCTCTCAGTCGTGTCGAACTAACATCAGTTGGACATACTTCATCTTGAAGTATCGTTATTTTATCGGAGTACTTGGAAATTGATTCTATCGCGGAGACGGTGGAAAGGGGATTGGATTTTTCGCGGGTGAGGACAATCAGTCCGAACTCCGTTATGATTTTTCTGATATGGTCAATGTCCCAAAGGTTTGATCCGTCCGGAAGGATACGTGGAAATGAGTCGACAAGATCTCCACCACAGACGAGCATCAATCCACAATCGTCGCCGTGTTTTTCCTGAAATTTATTTTGGTGGATTGGGAAGCCATATTCAATTATTGCGGCGGTACGCTGAAACAGAACTGTCTCACATGTCAAAAGTGGGCGGAGCTAGAGAAAAGTTGTCAACTGCAAACTTGCTCTAACTTTAATTCTGGAAAGGTTTGTAGTTGACAACTTTTTTATAGCTCCGCCCACTTTTGAGATGTGGGACAGTTCTGATTCAGCATACCGCTGTTATTGCCATATATTTTTGATCTCTGATAAGGTTTTTCACTAATTTTTTTTGTTATTTTTTACGAACAAAAAAAATGCATTAAAGCGCCTTAAAAATTGAATTTTTTCCAAAATTTTAACGTTTTCTTTCCGAAATTTGAATTTCTACTGCGTAGAAAAAAGCTGTGTCAAGTAACTAAAACCCAAAAAAAACAAACAAAAAAGATTTGCCCCGGACGGGATTCGAACCCGCGCTGGTGTGAACCAATGAGACTCCCCTTGTCTCACGCCTTAGACCACTCGGCCACCAGGGCATCGAGTCTGAATAATGTGCGTCTCTGAGAAAAGAGTGCGCATTGTGATGATGAGAGGACAGGTCAGACTACCCCCCTCTTCCCAGAAGGAACTGTTACTCTGTCGTTGGTGGCAGATGAATCGCCTCTGGCCATCTCTGGGAAAATAATTTCGGCTATGAAAAAAAGAGTCGAAACTTTTACAAAATTCAATTATAATCGATTGAAAATGAAGAAAAATATAATTTGCTATCGTACTGTTCCCAAGAACCTCTTGAAGATGTATAGTTTTCAGTATAAGAAAAAAAAAACGGTTTCTTAAAAATTATTTTTCTGTGTTAAAATTTTTTGTTCAGAATAAAGTGTAAAAATCCAATTTTTCCTTACCTGAACTGCTTTCTTGTGATGCGTCAACACATCAATTGTCCGTGACCATGTGGGACGCGTGCACTCCCAATCATCGGCTCGTATCCAGTCTGACGTTTTTGTGGCAGCTCGCACCATTTGTATTCTGAAAAAAAAAACCATTTTAAACTCGTTTTCAACTTGTTTTTTTACCTGTGACAAGCCTTTATCAATGAGGGCTTGCTATCGTAAGAATCCGCCACCGGGCTCATTATCCCTTCGATTACTTGAGTATTGACGGTTTCTAGGTAGTCACGGGCAACCTGAAAAGCTTATTTTTGTACGAAAAAAAAATTATATATTTGAAATCACCTCTAACATCCTCAAATGTGCAATTGTTGGCGGATTGAATGAGCCCACAGCTATTAAGGCTACCCTCCTCATTTCGCATCGATTCCTATATTAGATTCTGTAAAAATCGGAATTTAGTAGAGTGAAATGACGCTTTTATAGAAATACGTAGTACGAAATAAAGTTCAGTGGAGCGGAAAATTTAATGGAGCCCAGAGCTGCTGCGAAGGGCATAGATTTGCGAGCATCGAGAAAATTATACGTTTTGTCTTATTTCTTTGTGCCGTTTCTTTTTTTGTGTAGAATTATTTTTTTTTCGTGTAAAATTCTTTTCCAAGCTAAAAAAAGTGGAAAGTGTTGAAAAAATTGACCATTTTCGAAAGAAACATTCCAGAAAATGAAGAAAGGGTCTCGACACGATAATTGAAATTTGGTTTTTACGTCATCATTTCCTCTGAAAAATTATTCGTTGTTTTGTTAATTTCTAACGATTTACGTTTTTTTTTGCTCATATTTTTGCTTCCAATTGGTTAGAAAACTTCAAAATCGATAAATATAATACATGAAAGCACTAGAATCGCTTTTCTGGAGCAGTAATATTTATAAATGAACAATTCGAGGAATACAATCTTCTAAAAAGATTTTTCATTTTTAGCTAAATAACAGCATCAAAATACAGCTCGGTGTTCGAATTTTTGTCAGTTTTGCGGTAAAACAGCACCGGATCAGCCTGACAAAGTCAGATTAGACATACAAAAGGGCAGCTGTTCGCAATTAATCTCTCATGAGCGCTCATAAATTTTTGATTGACACAGTCTGGCAGGATTTACCGGATTCACAACAGCTGGTCGACTCCATAAAAATCCCCATTCCACATCCAATTTTGACGCATAAATGATGAGAACGCGGGGGTTGTGAACTATTTTGAAAAAAAAATACGAGAGGAGAGAAAAAGAGACTTGCAACAAAATTAAAAATTATTCCTGATCTTCTTAAGAGAGCGCGCTCCGTTTTTTTCTTTCTTCCTTCCTTTTCTCTCTATTCCTTTCACGGGAGGAGCGAAACGAAGGGTTTGGCAGCCGAGAAAAAAGAATATTTCGAAGAGCGCGCGCGAAAGAAGACGAAGCCCCCCTGTGTGTGTATATGTGTCCACTACTATTCTCCATGTTTTCCACTGTCTGCTTGTCTGCGGCGCCACGCCAACATTGAATACTCAGCCGGCAAAAGCGCCGTCACCACCCCAGTCAGATAGATACGCAGCGAAAATGGCCCTCCCCTCTGGAGAAAGCCATGGAGTGTGGTGTATGTATGTGTCATATGTGTTGCGCAAATATTTCTCTCGCCGTTTTTTATTTCGTTCTAATTTCTGGTTTTGTTCTTATCGATTTTTGGATTCGCAATCTAATTGGAGTGTTCGTTTGGGGGATATCGATAAATCCGTTATCAATGACTCATGAGCACGACCCCCTATGATTAACAACCATATCAATGATAATGGGAAATGAAACAAGAGATAAGCGACAAGGTGAAACATAGAGAATAGAGAACCTGTATTTCCCCACATCGATTTCATCATCATCATTCGTTTTTCCTCGCTTCCTCTCCAATCAATACACTTGTTTACCAGGGGGACACATAGACACACTTCAATTCCACTCCCGAAATTTTGTTTGGTTCGGTTTTTATTGATTTTTCGCCCTAGATCATTGCTCAGCCTTCCGATTTTCGCTTGGTTTCACTTTTCCCTCATCTTCCGACTATTGCTAGCAAAAATTTCAATTTCCTGTTGAGAATTGAGAATTCTCCCACCGGCGGATGTGTGAGCTTTGTTTCCCATTTCCTAGAATTCGTTCTGTTCGGTTTTGCGATAAATAAACTATGACTATAGTTTTTGTGACCTTGTCATCTTAAAAATCGGAAGCAAAAGTCCATTTTTCCGAAATTAGCTTTATTCATTGAAAAAACATCTGCTCTAAAAATTTTCTAGTTGTAACTCGTAGAACTACACTGAATTTCCAAGTTTTTCTTTTTTTCCCATCGGAAAACGCATTTTGCTACAGTTTTTCTATGCATTTGCGGCCGCCTCATTTTTCCCAGAAGTCAATACCAAAATACTCTTTTTCTCTCCGCCCTCTTCTGCCCTTCGATTTTCCCCCCAGTCCATTAATCTTCATCCATAATCTCTCCACTGCTCGTTCATCCATTCTTTCTATCCCTCTTTCGAAAAACCAAATATCGCTCCGTATTTTACCTTTCTTTTCTCCAGAAAAATGGCCGCCCGAAACGCAGGAGGAGCCGCTCGCCCTGGCGGACCAAACAGGACGTGTCAATTCAAGCTTGTTCTTCTCGGAGAAAGTGCTGTCGGTGAGTTTAATCAAAATTGAATTCCGGAGAAGAGGAGGAAATGGATGATCAAGATGAGCAAGCAAACAAAGATTTCTAGCAATAAAGTTGAATAGATGACATTGACCCGAAAATGAAGGGAAATGAAATTGTTATTCTGGTAGCTCGTGCAATTTCATCATCAAAGAACACCGATATGACAAAGTGCAGCTATTCAAACAATTTTTCAACAGAATTTTGAAATTAGACTGCTTTTTTATTGAATTTTTTAATCGGAAACAACTGAAAAACATAGATCGTTGTTCACCAAAAAACGCCCGCAAATTTTACTCTTCATTTCTGTTTTTCAATGCTGATATTCTCGTTTTCGCAACTTTTCAACATACACACTCATAAACCACTACAAAATGTTTATTTGTTCTGTTTATCTATATGAGTTTTGAAATGAAATAGCAATAGAGGTCATCTGATAGTTTTGTGGTTTACTGATGACGTTTTGTTTCGCATTGCTCACCTGCTTTCTCTCCCCTTCACAAAACACAACAATTGAATGAAAAGAATGCATTTCTTTCAGGCAAATCATCGCTGGTTCTGCGATTCGTCAAAGGACAATTCCACGAATATCAGGAGTCGACCATCGGAGCCGCTTTCCTTACCCAAACTGTAAGGAATTCAATTCTAATAGATGAAAATGAAATTTCCTGAAAAAATCTTCGATGTGTCATAAACCGCGCATTATAACTTCATCTGGAAAAACACAGATTAATTCGAAGTAACAATTGACCAGCTACTTAAAAAAACAATTTTCTAATTCCGACATCGTCAATAAGTTGTTTTTAGCTTAAAAATTGCTAGTTTCAACGAAAATTGACATTATCTTTTGCAATAATTGTAGGCTCTGATGTCTAGACATTCCATGTTTCTTTTGACTACCCAAAACGTCAAAATCAACAATCAATTATAAAAATTTGCAGGTGTGCCTCGACGATGCGACAATCAAATTCGAAATTTGGGACACCGCCGGACAAGAAAGATACCACTCGCTGGCTCCGATGTACTATCGAGGCGCGCAGGCGGCCATCGTCGTCTACGACATCACCAACCAAGAGTCGTTCCAAAAGGCGAAGAACTGGGTGAAAGAGTTGCAGCGGCAGGCGTCCCCCAATATTGTGATGGCGTTGGCCGGAAATAAGGCCGATGTGGCCAATAAGAGAACTGTCGAGTATGAGGAGGCAAATGCCTATGCTGAGGATAATGCTCTCCTTTTCATGGAGACTTCTGCTAAGGTGAGTATTTCAGAAAATTGAGGAAGGAAGTTTTTTTGTTCGAAATTATCAATTTAATTTCAGACCTCAATGAACGTCAATGACATTTTCATGGCGATAGCTAAAAAATTGCCGATCGGTCCAGCACAAGGAGAGCCAACGGGAACTGTGGATATGAATCAACCACAACAACAACAGAAGGGTTCATGCTGTAAATAAGGCTCTTCTCGATATTTCTCCAATTCTCTCTCAATTTTTCTCTCTGTTTGTCCTATATCTGAATCCGTCGCCTGTGATCGTCGTCGTCGTTTCCTCCTTTTTTACATTTTTTTTTAAATTTTCGCTTTCTCTACTTTTTACTTTTTTGAACCATTTTTTCAAGAAGCTGGCACATTTATATATTTATTCCCAACCTCTCTATCTACTACTTTTTGTATATTTCTGACTAATTCCGTTTGTTTCCCCGCTTAAGAAATGTCCAGTCAGCCAGTGATTGAGCTTGCACAATTCCTCTGCTTCTGCTGAAAAAAATCGCGTCCAGTCCTGAATTTTATTTATTGCTCCCTTATCTCTTTTTCATCTAAAAACAGCGACCCGTCCCCCAAAAACCCCGCCACACACCGTTTTAGTCCTTTTTGTCTCCCGAAAGTTTTCAATTTTTTTCCAATTTGAGTCATTTTTATAACTTTTTTTCTCTACGGCACCCAAACTCCCCTTCGTATACTATAATTTAAATTTTTGAGATATAAACAAAGAATAAATTACCAATTTCCCTGAAAATCATATTTTTTTCATCTCACTTTTTTTTCTCTGTTCTAATCGCCCTCAGATCGGTCTCTCTATTTGGATTATTCCGTTTCTCGAAAATGCCAAGTTTGTCCAGATGTCCGACGAGCCTGGTCCCAGTGAACCGTCAACTTCCTCTCAGTCGACGTCAAGAAGTAAGAAACTTAGAAGCCTGTGCCTCAAAAATTAGTTACACGTGGCGTATGTGCCACATGGATTTTTTGAACCTCTTCCTTCCATCTAATTTTTTTTCTGGTTTTTTAAAATACATTTTTCCCGTTAAGCGAACTGGTTACTATAAACAAATTAGCTGCAGCAGTTCGCCGACGTCGTCCGACTGCGATCGCACCCGAAGATGCACCGATTGATGTGGTTCGTGACGATGAAATCCGGATTCTCCGACCGTCGGATGTTCCTCAACGAGAACCACTTCCCGAATACAATCCACCGAATTCTAATCGAACAATGTCAGTGAAGATAATAGCATATAAGCCAAAAAAGCAGTTGAAACAGTCCCACCTACCCCATAGCATTTGAGAAAATAGCAATAAAATTCATAGCAGTTGAGAAACCGCATGCTATTGCGTCGACTCTAAAAATCATTGATTTCTCCACGAACTCGAAATCCAATTCATCGTAGTTCCAGAGTCCCGGCAAATGTCCCAATCGATCGACTTCACGAATACTTCACTGACAACGTTCTAAACGTGACTATTCCATCAAACATCCCCTCCGAAATTTTGATTCAAGAAGCGATGCGAGTCGGAGGACCAGTCTCATTCAGAAGTACAAACTACGTGGATCCGGAAGCAGAACAATTGAATAGAAGCGTAGAAGCGATGGAAGTGAGCGAAGCTGAACAGATCCCACAAAGAACTCCAGAGTGGCTTGTGCAAAACGCATTTATCGAGAGAAATACATTTTATTTTGAGAACAAATTCTTAGGATGTACTACGATGAAAAAGGTGAGTTTAGATCTAAAATGGTCCTACTTCTCCAAATCGGACCCGGATTCGAAAAAAGCTCCAATTTTGGAGCTAAAATAAAAAAAAGGAGTTTTCAGTATGAAAGTGCTGGTTTTTGGGCCATGCTGGGCCTTGAAAAAACTCAATCCTGGATTTAAACAAGAGTGGCCCTGGTCTTTTTCCCTCTTTCTTCCTCTTTCAAGCGATATAACAAAACAACAGAGTAACAGTCCTTCTGGGAAGAGGGGGGTAGTCTGACCTGTCACTCATCATCTCAATGCGCACTCTTTTCTCAGAGACGCACATTATTCAGACTCGATGCCCTGGTGGCCGAGTGGTCTAAGGCGTGAGACTAGGGGAGTCTCATTGGTTCACACCAGCGCGGGTTCGAATCCCGCCCGGGGCAAATTTCTTTTTTCTTTTTTTTTCCATAAGGGGCAGAAGCATAGAATGCGTTTTCCAAAAAATACAAAGAATATCTTACTGTATCTGGAATTGTTATGATGTCAAATAATACCGTTTCTATTTTTTTGTTTAAATGGCAACAATTCGTGTTGCCAGAATTGAAACTAATATTTTGTTGATAAAAGATGACTCACCATGAAATTAACATTTTCCAGAAAGACGATGTCTCCCAAGTGAATGTTGCAATGGAAGCACCGAAAGACAGTATCTACGTGGGTGGAACCTACTTCTTCTACATAGTTTTGACAGTACGCAATCAGAAGATTTTCCCGGAAATCCATTTCAGAACGTTGTTGTTCAATCCGAATCTTTCCGCTTCAGGAATTGTAAGTGATGGGTCTCATCACGAAAACACAGAATGAGTTTACAGTACGACACAGAAGGGTTAATGAGGAATTGGAGCGGAAATTCGGATCTCGGCGTAATCTACTCATGGTTGAGGAACGAAATTAGAAATTTGAGAGCTGATATTTGTGAGTGAAGACCAAGTTAGAGGGGCAAAGACTCACATGCTTGCAGATCTTTTGCTATTTCTCATATGCTAGAGTTTTTTCTTTTGCTATAGTTGATCTTTTGCTATGAAATGTTGTTCATATGCTATTTTCCAAAAAGTTGCTATTTCCCATTTGCTAGGAAATAGATCTTCTGCTAGAAACATGGATCTTTGCTATAAATAGCTCATTTACTATTGCAATAGCAAAAGTGAAAATCGATAGCAAAAGATCCAGACCACTAGCAAATGAGAAACTCAATTTTCTGGAAAATAGCATATGATCATAGCAAAAGATCAACCATAGCAAACGAGAAAATTCTAGCATATAAGAAAAAGCAAAAGATCTGCAAGCATGTGTGTATCTGCCAATTAGAGGCCAGAAAGGGGTCCTGAATCTTTGGGTCCCAAAACTTTTGTTAACTTTGACTACCACTCTTTCTCTTTGACTACCAGGTATCATAGCTCCCAAAATCTCCACAATTTCAGTCCGTCGAACTCCTGCCCAACTGGAGAACATGAGTCAACCGAATCTTTCGAAACTGGCTCGTGAGAATTGGGAGAAATTCGAAGAAATGGCTCGAGACATGGTGAACAAAATGGCTGGTGGAACTGTGTGGAAGCATAAAACTGTGAAAGCGAACATGGGAAATGTGTACGATCCGAAGAGAGGATGGGCGGCGCCGGAACCGGAGGAAGTGGATTCGGATGCGGAGATCGATGTTGAAAATTAGTAATCTTCTTTTTTTTTTTTTAATATTTTATTCATTTTCTAATTCCCAATTTTGCATTCCTTTTCAAATCTCTTTTTTTTTGTATTTAAAATTATTTATTCATTAAAATCCATTTGTCATTTTCATTTTCCACACCATTCAGAAAATCGGATGATCCCTTGATCCACTCCTCCAGATAACAAATCTGCTTAGGAAAATAAATTCTGCTTCCTTATTTTTATCTTTTTTATTCTCTTTTTACTTTTCTTTGCCACCTATATTATCTCCATGGGTGGTTTCAGACAATGTTCCTAGACTTATTATTCTCTTTTTTTGCTCTCCATAGGGATTTATTTGTGGTCAGGTACTAGACAGACTGAACACGTGGCTAGTATAGTTTTTTTTTTCTAGAAGCTATAACTACCGTACCCCCATCAGTTTCGTAATCTCAATTCCAATTTCATCTGCGTGCCAGGTGTTTTTTCTGAAATTTCAGGGTGTGAGACCAACGACGGCGTAAGACTAAAGTCTGAAACAAAACAGGTGAAAAATGTGAAATTTCATATGCATTTTTTCATGAATAATGAAATAAATTTATGTGTATTCGGATAGAAAAGAAAATGACGTTGACGGAGTATATAAGGAGCAGAAATAGGGTTGGAAAAGTGAGTGTTTTGGCCTCAAAGATGGAACTGCGCTCGACTGACAAACAAACATAATCAATTTCGCCTGAATTTAAAATTATTTTATTAGGACTTCAATTTAATGCAGTTAACCGTCAGAATTCATTAGAAAAATTCTCGAAATTGCGCGTAAAAAAAATCATTTTTCTGCTTCTCAACAGAGCGCATTTGCAAACCTCATTTTATGAGTTTTTTAGAGTTCCGGAATCCCAAAAAAATATGACTCACGTAATAAACACGTGCGAGAACTAAAAATGCACCGAAAATTTTTTTTTGGCTTCCATCACACTTCCCAGAAGTTTCCAGGCTTAACATGTTTTTTCAACCTTTTGGAGTCTCTTTGTGAAGAATGAGATCAGGCCCGCCGGGTGACAAAAAGTCTGATGTTTTTCTTTTTGCATAGCTGTCACGAACCGGGTTGGGCTAATTCCAGAATTTTCACGGATCCGACCCGATGGCTCCGAATCCAAAATTGAAGTTTTGCTATGAAGTCCCAATGATTTTTCGTTTAGCACAATTCTTTTGTTTACTGTGAATTTCATTTAAAAATTTTCTGGGAAACTGTATAAAAAAATAAATGTTCAACTTTTTATCAAAAAGTTTTTTTTATCTGATCGGAATCTTAGAAATATTCGAGCTAAATTCAAAACCTTCTTGAAATCTCACGGAGCCGAAAATCCCAAATGTTATGGTGAACTCTGTAAAAGTCAGTTGTGACCGATTTCCGAGAACTTGACGGCCCCAATATTTCACCACGAAAACTACCGTATAAATTCATTTGATACCGTAAGAAACTTCGAAAAAGTTTATTTATTTATCGAATTTCATCAATTTTGATTGATATTTAACGAATATTTTTCCTGAGGAAGAGCTAGAAGAATCGCTGGAAATAGATGAAAATTGATGGATATTCGATAAATCTTACGGTAGAAATTAAATTTATACGGTAGTTTTCGTGGTGAGATATCGGGGCCGTCAATTTGTCGCATTTCGGCTAGCACTTGCTTTTACACTGATCGCCATAATATTTTTGAAGTGTTGCGGAATCGAAAAACTGAAAATTTAAATAAAAAAAACTGCCAAAAAAATCAAAACAGGTTACATCCTGAAAAAAAACTGACTTTCTTTTTTTTCGAATATCATTTTCTGGTTCTCAGAACGACCTTTCCCATTTTTCTCTCTGCTAAAGAATTCGAATTCCATTCGAAATTTGAATAATTGAGTGTTTGTTTTCTCTTCCTTTTCTTCTTTTTCTTTCCTGGTCCCCACGTCATTTACTCCTCATAATTTGATAATAGACCGATCCGAAAAACAACGTTCTCTCTGCAAAAAACAATTTGATCTACGGTTCAATTTCATCAATAGAGCGGACTTGCAACATCCAATTTTATTATATTTTCTTTTCTCCTTGCACACAAAAGATCCTCCTAATTGGACTGGAAAAATGGGAAGAGACAGAAAATAATCCTCTTTTTTCTCCTTTTCTCCTTTTGGTGTCATTTTCTGTCTTCTTCCCAGAAGACGTGTCATCCACGTCATCATCAAAATGACACGTCTAGCAGATATTCATGAAGGGGACGAGAAAGCTCCGCCCACTTTATTGTTTTTTGGTTCAGCAGAGTTGAGTTTAGTGTTCTGAATTCTTTTTTTTTTTTGGGTCTTTTTTTGTAGGAAAAAACTTTTACTAAATTTTTTGAGATTCAAAAAAATTTGTTTCGAAGAGGACTGTGCGGAAGTTTTTCGTCAATTTTTTTTCGAAAAAATTTCAGGCGAAAAACTTTTTGCACTTTGAAATTGAGACACTATTTTTCGCGAAAAATTATTACCTCTGTAAAAAGAGCGCTGGCCGAAGGTCCGACAACTTGACGGCCCCGATATCTCACCACGAAAACTACCGTATAAATTAAATTGCTACCGTAAGACTTATCGAATTTCATCAATTTCCATCGATTTTCAGTGATTTTTCTAGTTCTTCCTCAGAAAAAAAATGAATGAATCTTCGTTAAAAATCAAATAAAATTGACGAAAATCGAAAAAAAAAATTTTTCCGAAAATTCTTACGGTAGCTATTAAATTCATACGGTAGTTTTCGTGGTAAGATATCGCGGCCGTCGAGTTGTCGGATCTTCGGCCAGCATTTGCTCTTACACCGATTGTCATAGTACCGCGCAAAGTGATGGCCCGAAAAAACTAGTGTAGTCTGCGTGGACAAAATTTTAGAATGTTTTCTATTTTCAAATGTTTTCCCACTGTTTTTACCGGCTTTTCGTTGGTTTTTCACCAGAAAAATGTGATAAAAGAATTATCGAAAATCTATTTTGAAAAATGTTTTGTTTTCAGTTTTTTCGTGTCAAAAATTTCCGAACCACAATTTATTGTGGGTTTTTTCCTCCAAAAAAAATTTCGAAAAAAAATTCGTCAAATTTTTTCGGTGCTTTTTCTCCGCACAATCCTGGTTCCAAAAGTTCCCAAAACAAATCATTTTTGACCCTTTTCGTAATATTAGTCGTTCGACACTATATAATAAAATATTCCAATTATATTCGTAACCTGAAAAACATGGTCTTTGAGAAGGAGAGAAAAGAGAGCATTTTTAGTTGTTTTCATTTCTTCCCTCCCATCTAATTCCCCATTTTCTTCTTCTTTTTTTTTAGTCAAGTAGTAGTGGTAGAAGTCTAGACTTGAAATGGAAGAAAAGAGAGAGAGAGAGAGAGAGAGAGAGAGAGAGAGAGAGAGAGAGAGAGAAGAGACATTGTTTAAGGGGGAGACAAAAGTGTCATCCTCTCATTTCTTGACATGTTTATTTATATTGTTTTAGTGAACAAAGTTTAAGGGGTCTAGACTCAAAATGGTTCCTAGGACACCAAAGGGGGCGGGGCCTGTGGAGTGGCTTTGAAAGTTTCGAAACTTCTAGACTTCTTTTCGTCATGCCTCCTAATCGAATTCTTCCTAATCAAATCATATTTTCCCGCAAGTTGGTTTCGACTAAAAGTTCTTTTTTGCAAAATTTTTTTTCGTTTTTCAAATTGAAAACTAACCAAAAACTTCAAAAAAAGTGAAAGAGAGTACGGTAGTTCCAATTATTCTGCAATCTGACCTGGTGCGCTTGCAGTTTGAACTCACAAGGGTCAAAACCTCAACCGTCTACACTATTGGGCACGTCGTCAGACTGCTTGAAATTGCCATATATTGATGCGGTTGACTTTCAAAAACGTCATAGCTCGAGAACCAGTCATTTTTCACCATTAGAACTATCATTTTATGGTTTTGGTCGATTAGCAGTATTGGTGCTTTCAGTGCATTTATGTATGTATCTGGTATTTTGAAGTTTTCCTTCTTTTTGACTCTTTTTTTGGATGGAGTCTTATCAACGTTTTGGCAATTGCCATTATCAGGATAGTTACCGCCTAAAACAATTTTCAGACGGATGGTTTAGACGGTTCCTATCCTGACGATGGAAATTGCCGGAACGTTGGCGGTATGCTGAATCAGAACGGTTTCTAAATCAGAACTTTCCCGAATCAGAACTTTTCCCAAACCAGATATCTCAAAAGTGGGCGGAGCTAGAAACAAGTTGTCAACTACAAACTTTTTCAGAATTAAATTTGGAGCAATTTTGCAGTTGACAATTTTTTCTAGCTCCGCCCAGTGTTGAGATATGAGACAGTTCTCATCCGGGACAGTTCTGATTCAGGAAGTTCTGATTTAGCATACCGCCGAAACGTTGATAGGAAAATAAAAGAAACGTGCTAAACACTCCAATCAAAAAGTGCCAAAGATGAATCTTCAAAAACCAGAACCATTATTATGATCATTCGGAGTACATACTTTCATATACAACTTTATCACTTTTTCCCCTTTTTGCCCTCTTCAAGCAGTATAACAAAGCAACACAGTGACAATTCCTTCTGGGAAGAGGGGGTAGTCTGACCTGTCACTCATCATCACAATGCGCACTCTTTTCTCAGAGACGCACATTATTCAGACTCGATGCCCTGGTGGCCGAGTGGTCTAAGGCGTGAGACTAGGGGAGTCTCATTGGTTCACACCAGCGCGGGTTCGAATCCCGCCCGGGGCAAATCGTTTTTTGTTTTTTGTTTAATTTTTTGTTTAAGTTGGAGAAGGTTTTTTTGGAGTCGTAGCTCAAGAACAAGTCTTTTTTTTTGTCATTCGGAGTGGATATTTTCAAATGAGTCATGTTAATTTTTTTTCCATTTCGGCCTCCAAACATTTTCATAAAAGTTATAAAAAGTACTGGAAAATTAAATTGCCACTTTCAAAGTTTTTCGGTTTTTTATGGGTTCCCATTGTTAGTTCATGCATATTGAATGACAACTTGAAATGTTGTTCAAATGTCATCCCACTCTCAATATCACACCACGGAAACGGGGTTCAAGACACAGCTAAAAACGAGTGCTACCGTAGTAAGTAAATTTCTACCATAGGATTTTCGGGAAAAAATAATCAAACTTCATCGAATTTTCTAGCTCATCCTCAGAAAAATAATAGTTGAAAATCGATTGAAATTGATGAAACTTGATGAGTAAAAAAAACATTTTCAAAATTTCTTACGGTAGTTTTCGTGGTGAGATATCGGGGCCGTCAAGTTGTCGGATCTCCGGCCAGCACCTTACCAACTTCAAGGAATCATGTTCCATATTTTTTTTCCAGGGAACATGATTCTCATATTCCTATTCTAGACCTAAAAATACACACATATGTTCATCCGACTCCAATCCAGAAGGTGTCAGAATCCGCCGGATGCTAATTACATGTTATTCGAAAGCATCTAGAAGGTGTTCTTCACTCTGTTTTTCCCCTCGGGGGACCACCTATTCTTGCAAGAGAAGGACACCCACATTCTTCCTTCTTCCTTCCGGTTTCTCTCTTCTTTTCTTGGAGCTCCGGCTCCAAGAGAAGAAGAAGAAGATGGTGATGACGTAGGAAGAAATGGAGAAAAGTTGAAGAAATAATAAGTTCGCTTCTCTTTTTTTCTATAAATAGAGAGCCAGTGGACTGGAAATAGATACCTCTCATTCCTCTTTGCTTTTTCTTTTTTTCTTTGTTTTTTTTTGAATTTTTAGGAAGAGCTTCTTCGGTTTTTGGGTCGAATTTCTTATTTTTGGGGTCAGATTCTTTTCTTTTTTGAATTTTTTTGTTTTTCTTGAAACTTCTTCCACTTCCTGTCTGGTACAAGTCACGTAGGACATTGTTTTGGGGATAGTCACAAAGGAATTTCAATTTTTTGGAATTGTTTTCGAGAGAAAAGTCCAGGTCAACTCTGATATCTCTCAGGGAATAAATGACTAACGCTGTTATCAATTGGTATTTTTTGGTGAGCTCACGCACGCTACCGAAATGTCAATTTTGAGCAAGTACGCTTCACTCAAATTGCGCGGCGATTCAAATTACAATTATACATATTCGCTGCGCACGGAAAGTTTTTTTGCACGTACAATTTTTTTTCGGTTTCTACGCTCCATCTCACACGGACTTTTACAAATTTCATATTGCGCCTTTAAAATCTGACAGTAAGCCGAAGGAGCGCGCACCATGTTCCCAGAGCACTTTTTAGTAATAAATTTCGATCAAATTCTGTCAATATTAAATTCAACATGATGCGAAGAGAAAAGTTCTATTCAATTTTATTCAAAAAAAGCTTAGGCCCTGATTTTTAATTTTTCAACAAAATGAGAAAAATGCCTACGTATCGCTGGGTCGCCACGCAGTTAGCATGCGACCCTACAGTAAGACAGTGCTCGAGAATGAAACCTTTCGAAAACACGTACAAAAAATTTCACTGCGGCTGAGATTGGAAAAAATCCAATCAGAAATTTCAATCGAAAACATATTCAAAACTATAGAAATTTCAAACTACCTCCGAATCGGAATAATTGCAGCAGAGCGCGGTTACTTAAAATGGACATGCAGCGAGCTCGTGATCGCGAGATGAAAAAAAATCGCTGGATTATTTGACAATTATTCTAATCAGAACTGTCCCACATCTCAAAAGTGGGCGGAGCTAGAAAAAAGTAACCCCCTCCTGATTTCCTCTAGCTACCCCCCGAGAAGGCGTGATGGTTTTTGATTTGGTACAGGTGGGGGGTTATGTTGAATTGGAGGGGGGCTAGTTGAAATGACGGGGGAGTGATTGAGATCCCGGGGGGGGGGGGGACCTCATGGAAAATGCGTTCAATTCAATTTCGATTAAGGCATATACTACTAGCTAACAGCCGAACCAAGCTGCGAACACCGGGGAAAATTCGCGCGACCCCGTCAAAAAAAGAGCCTATGCCAGAAATATTAAGCCCTTTCCTCTCAAAAGGCATCAGGAGAGCCGCAAAGCGGAAAATTTGAACCAAAGAGTTAAAAACTGAGAAATTTTAAAACAATTTTTTG
>GL379801.1:0-77659 GCA_000143925.2 Caenorhabditis brenneri | reverse complement strand
TCGGCATACCAGTACACCGTGGCAGACAGTCAGACTAGGATTTATTTGATTTTATGTGGAGCCGACGATGGTTGTTTGTGTGGAGCTGCTAGTGAAAATGGTGAGTTCTGGTAGATACTCAACTGCTATGAGGTGATCAAGTGCTATTGCTCAGATGCAATACTTGAGACAAAAGTCATTGCTTCCGAGCATCTGCACCAGGCTAGCTCGGAATCGGAAAACGGAAATTCCGATTTTCGAGTTTGCCGACGGAATTTTTTTTTTGGAAAAAAAAATTTTCCGAAAAAAAATTTCGGAAAATTTTTTTCGCGAGCAAGCCTGACCTGCAAAATCTCATATGTATTTTCTATTTCCAGGTCGAACCCCTGGTCTCCTTGCCCCCAACGGACTCCCTATTCCCACCAAGTGTCGACGGTGGAGACGACAAATCGCCAACAAATGCGTTGAGTCCACTGCCCGATCTGTTTGTTTTTCTAATGATTTGCACGTCCTTCCCTTATTGCAAACCTGCTCTACTAGACTCAAGCTTAACTCCTCTAGAACTTCTCAATAGAGCGCACTTTCTAATTTTCCATTTCCCAAACTTTTTTCAGATGTGGGCCAGTTCTGAATTGAAACAGTTCTGATTCAGGAATTCCCGATTCAGCGTACCACCCTACTTTTTTTTGGAAGCCGGGTCGAGCCTTCAATAGTACATTTACGAAGAGTTCTTAAAATTACTCTTCCCCCCCCCCCCCCTGCACATTTCTCTCTAACCAACCCCTATGATTCTGTCTTTCTTTCCAAAATCCCGTAAGCCTCTCGGATTTTCTCTCTTCACGACGTCAAAATCCTCCCAATCCGACTTTTCTCGATGATCTTCCTCCCCCCAACTCCTCATGATTTTTCTTTTTGAATAAGCCTTTCATATCATCCTTCCACTTTCATTCGCTTTCTGAAACTACTTTTTATTCTTCTCTTTCTCCAGAAAACATGTCGTTCTTAAAGGTACTGTAGGTTATCATTGCCATTTTTCGGAAAGATAAAAAATGGGAGAAAATCAAATTAATTCAGGTAAATATGTCAAATCGACGAGTGTCTCTACCGGTTGCACTGGCCATTCCACAGCAATTTCCATCGAGACTTTCACCACCATCACCTGCATCGCCGGCTGCGAATAGGAGGTACTGTATGGATTTTTGACTTTTCTTTACTTTTTGACTCAGGTTGACTGTCAGCATGCGTCCCGTAGTCAAGAATTGTACTACGGCTCTAGAAAAGCTTGGGTCTATCAAAGTTAACTCGAACTTCATTTTTGTAGTTGACAACTCTTTTGTACAATGGCTCTCCGGTCAGATAGAGCTCGTTTATGAAGGGCTTTCGAAATCTTCGAAAATTCTACAGAGTTTTCAGGGAAAATAGGCAAATCCGCAGTTGCTAGCAGATTTTTTGCTATTTCTCAGTTGCTATAGAATTTGCTCTTTTGCTAGAAAAAATAATCACTTGCTATAAACTGCTCATTCTCTATTCCATAAAAAATGACTAGCGACTGAGCCACTCAAAATACTCAAGTGATATCGAGTGATCTTGTGCTATATGCCATTTCTCCCAACTTTGGCTCTTGTGCTATAGATCGACTACTATCTTCGCCTACTTTTGCATGGCTCATGTGCTATGGCTATTGTTTCATTATAGCAATTGAGCCAAAAATTATAGTTTCGGAGCCAAAAAAGATGGTGAAAGTAGCAGTTGATGCATAGCAAAAGAGCCAAATATAGCACATAAGACAATAGCACTTGATCACTCCCATAGCACTTGAGATATAGCAGTTGAGTCTCATAGCACTTGAGTATCTACCAGTTTTCAGAAGTAGTTGTTTTGAACGAGCTCTATCTACCGGGAAAGTGATTGCACAAAAAAGTTGTTAACTACAAAAATGAAGTTCTAGCTATTTTTGGTACACCCCAAAATTTTTAGGTCACTAGAAGAATTCTTGACTGCTTGGCGCGTGCTCAGCCTAAATCAGCTGAAAAAAAAACCAAAATCAACGAAAAGTATTCCCATAATGTCATTTCTAGGGTCATTTGACCTTTGACTCCCTTCAAATTTTCACAAGCCCCGCCCATTCTACCACTTTATGTAACGAGTTCTTTTTTCTCCTTCCAACACGAAATACACAAACAGAAGGAAATATTGAATTTGTTGGAAACCGAAAGAATTGGATTATCTACTAGTAGCAGCTCTTGAACACACACTTTTTTGAGTTGGCTGGAATTCTTTTTCCAGTTTCCTTACTGAGGGTTTTAATATAAGGGCACATATTCCGGGCCTTGCCAGGAATTTTCGAGGATTGGCCCTGCTTTTTTGGCTCTTGTGCTATGAATCGAGTGCTATTCCGCCATTTTTTTTTGGCTCATGTGCTATGATTATTATCCAATTTTAAAGCAAATGAGACAATAGTCATAGCACATGAGACATGGCGAAAATAGCACTTGATCTATAGCACAAGATCCAAATTTTGGAAAATTGGCACATATGGATTAAGTGCTATTTTGTTTCATGTGCTAGTGATCCTAGCAGTTGAGGAATTGGAAAAATAGCACTTGAGACAATAGCAGTTGAGTATCCGCTTGATTTTCCTCTCAAAATTCGAAAAATCGAAAAAAAATTGTGCTCTGATTGGGTTTTTGAAGGAATTTACCAAAAAAAAACAATGTAAAAATGTAAAAATATCAACAAAAAAATCGAAAGAAAGTGCTGGCCGAAGATCCGACAACTTGACGCCCTCGATATCCCACCACGAAAACTACCGTATAAATTTATTTGCTACCGTAAGATTTATCGAATTTCATCGATTTTCAGCGATTTTTTAAGTTCTTGCTCAGAAAAAAATAGTTGAAAATCGATTAAAATTGATAGAACTCAATAAATAAATGAAAATTTTCGAAATTTCTTACGGTAGCAATTCAATTTATACGGTAGTTTTCGTGGTGAGATATCGGGACCGTCAAGTTGTTGGATCCTCGGCCAACACTTGCTTTCGCACACCCTAGCAGTTGAGGCATTGAAAATTGGAACAGTCATACATGTCCAGGGCCGGGCCGGGCCGGGCCCAAATGGGAATTTTCATGGGCCCGATATAGCCCGGGAGGCCCGGCCCGGCCCGAGCCCGGCCCGGCCCGGCCCGGTGGTCCCGGGATCAGGGAAAGGGAAATTTTTTAAACTGAAAATTGATAACTTTTCACGAGAAAGAGCTATTTTCAGTTGATAACTTGCTTTTGAGGAAAAATAAGCATTTTCAATATGAAAACTCCCATTTTTTCTCTAAATTTTGAAATTTTTTCTAAAATTTTTGCTGAAAAATTCGAATTTTTTTCAAATCCGGGCCCGCCGGGCCGGGCCGGGCCCTGAAAATTCTCCAAAGCCCGGGCCGGGCCGGGCTTTCGGGCCTTATCGGGCCGGGCCCAATTTGGACAAGTATGGGAACAGTAGCATTTGAGACAATAGCAGTTGAGAATCCGTCTGATTTTTGCAGCAAATTTTGAAAAATTGAAAAAGTCCGATATTTTCTAGATCCCTCCCAACATCCCCAATCACTCGACGAAGTCTCCCATCAACACCACGTACCGTATCCCCAAGACGGTTGAATAACTTGTTGCCGGATGTGGATGAACACTTTGCAAGCACTAGTTCAAGGTAAAATTTTCGAAACATTTCCGGAAAATTAAATATTCCTCCTCCTCCTCCACAGAAGAATATCGATTTCAGTTCGGAAAACTCGCCTCGTCGTGTGAAAAAGCGTCGTCCACCGCCAAGGTACATATTCGTATTTCACCTGTTTCTCATTCAAACATTTCAGATATCAATACTCTCTTCAAACAGCTTCTTCAATGACAAGTCAAGCGAATTCGGAGGATATTGATGAGAAACCAGAAGGCACTTTGAGAAGTTTTGGGATTAAGAATGGACATGTGACGGATAACGGATATAAGCAGACGATGAGTAGTCAGACTGTCATTTGTCATAATTATAGTGAGTTTTTTTTCTTTAGTCGATTAGGAATTTTCTATCAATTGGTGGTCTGAAAGTAGATGCTCGAGTGGATTCTGAAAATTCCGGCTCTCATTGCACGGTAAATTTTTTTGTACGTTCTTTTTTTCTCGGTTTCTACGGTCCACCTCACACGGGCTTTTACAAATTTCATATTGCGTCTTTAAATTCTGACAGTAAGCCGCGCTTATGCCGAAGAAGCGCGCACCATTTTTCCAGAGCACTTTTCAGTAATAACTTTCTATCAAATTCTGTCAATATTATATTCAACATGATGCGAAGAAAAATTTCTATTCAATTTGATTCTGAAAAAGCTTAGGCCCTGATTTTTAATTATTCAACAAAATGAGAAAAATGCCTACGTATCGCTGAGTCGCCACGCAGTTGGCATACGACCCTACAGTAAGACAGAACCCGCAAATGAAACCTTTTGAAAACACGTACGAAAAAATTCACTGTGGGAATTTTCTATAAATCGAGGGTCAGTAGTAGATGCTCCTGTGAGTGGGTTCTGGAATTTCCAGCCTTCACTGGAGCCTCAGAGTCTGGAAATCTTCATCAGAAACCGCCACGTCAATAAGGGGGGGGCCAAATCTAGATTCCCAGACTCTCAGGCTCCAGTGAGGGCTGGGAATTTTCGAATATACTCACAGAAGCATCTACTTTCAGACCACCAATTCCTAGAAAATTCCTAACCGACTTGAGAAAAATATTCCCTTGTTAATATCCCCCTTTTCCAGAAGACCGTCGCGCCACGTGTCCAGAGGTATGGTTGTTCCAAGAGGCATCCAACATCCCAATGCAACATATCGTTCTGAGAATCTATGGATCAAAGAATTGTGGAAAGAAAACTCTTCTGAATTCGATAAATCAGTTTGCAACGAAACTCGTAACAAGTTATAACAATGAGTCGACTGATGGAGATGAGAGTTGTTCGAAAACTTTGAACTTCTTATTGAACAATGAACAAATCGAATTGGAGATGTTGTTGGAATCCACTTTGGAGGTGAGGCCTATTTGGGGATTCTCATGGTCCCAGCCTGACCCGATATGCCCGAATTCGAAAATTTGTTTCGCTTTTTTTTTCGAAAGTTTCGCTAATAATCTCGCTAGTTTTCGTTAGGTGCTGGCCGAAGATCCGACAGCTTGACGGCCCCGATATCTCACCACGAAAACTACCGTATAAATTTAATTGCTATCGTAAGAAATTTCGAAAATGTTTATTTTTTCTCGAGTTTTATCAATTTTCATCGATTTTCAACGGGTATTTATTATTTTTTCTAATATAGAGCTAGAAAGATCGATGAAAATCGATGGAAATTGATGAAATTTGATAAATCTTACGGTAGAAATAAAATGTATACGGTAGTTTTCTTGGTGAGATATCGGGGCCGTCAAGTTGTCAGATCTTCGGCCAGCACTAGATTTTACACTGATTGTCATAATAGCTTTCCAAAGTAAAAAAATTCAAATTTAGGCGTAATAATTAATTCAAGAGGATTCACTTTTGTTTCTCAACGAAGCGCATTTGCATACCACACCGTTGACGCGCAAATACGAAAAGAAGGGTCAGAATAAACGCTCTAATGAGGAAATTCGAAAAACTCAGGCCTGAAACAAATTATGGCGTTCAAAAACAACATATAAAACTGTGTCAGGAAGATCCACGAAAGTCTGGAAAAGGAATTTTCGAAATTGGGCGAATGAATTTTAGGCAGATAGAGCGCACTTTCTGACATATCAATTCTAACTTCTCTTTTCTTTCCAGAACTCTCCTTTCGCCTCCTCCCTAACCATGTATGCCGTGGTGTACAATGTGGATAGCCGAGAGTCATTCATCTCGGCAACTGAATTGCTCACTCGTCTTCTAAATCGAAAAATTGCTCGAGGAGCAAATATAATTCTGATTGGAAATAAGATCGATTTGAAGAGGAATACGGTGGTCTCTAAAATGGGTAAGCCAAGGCTCTCGTTTTGGAGAGAGGTTGTTTCATGAATTTCAAATTTTTAGAAGGCGCCTGCCTTGCCAAAGTGCACAAGTGCCACTTCGTTGAAGTCTCCGCGCAATATTCCATGAACATTTCCGAGCTATGGACTCTTTTCTTGAAACAAGTGCAGGCTCCGAAAAACGAGACTGCCGAAGAATCCAGTGGTTGGATGCATCGAATCGTGTCTCGTGGCAAACAGTTGGCACACTCTGCCGAACAAATTGTGCAGAAGTTCTTGTAATGTGATAATTTAAGAATAAAATTCGAAACAACTTCAAACGAACGAAAAAAAAGTAACAAAAACAACAAAAACAGGCCAATATTATTCGAAAATTAATCTTCCATTTCCACGTCACCATCCTCTTCCTCTTCTCCTTCTCCGGCAGCTGCTAATTCTGCTTGCATTTTTCTGAAATTGTCCCGCGCATCATGTGTCATTTTCTTGTACATCTTTTTTGCCTTCTTTTTTGTGATGAACTGAGCGGTGGTGCCACGCTTTCCGGATGGCGCATCCCGTACCGTTCCGAATCTTCTGTAAATAAATAATTTGATTCCCGCAATAAATATTTATTTCTTACCCCTCTTTTACTGGCAACTCTGTCTTACGAATGATCTTCTTCTCGTTGACTTTTGGAATGTTTTTCAACTCGCCGGACGCCAGTTTCTTCTGAAATTGATAGGTTTTAGTCATAGCTGTGATTTTGAAGCCCGGACCATTTTTTTTTCAATTTTTTTTCCGAATTCATATAGCTCAAAAACTGTACAATCTATTGGTTTCCGGAGCTTTTTGGAAGAAATTCGAAATTCGCGCCATTTATTCGGGCTTTCTGGGCTTGTCGGGCTCACCGGGCCGGGCCGGGCTCCGAAAATTCTAAGAAAAGCATTGCTCGGCCAGCCACAACTATAATTTTAGCTTATATCCACAGCCCTTTTTCCTTAAACTTACCAAAGACGAAACGGCGAGTCCTCGGACACGTGGCACCTCTTCTGTCATTTGAACATCCATTTCTCCGTCCTTCTTGGCGTTTTTGGCGGCTGCTTTCATCTGTTTCACCTTATTGACCGATGTGGCCACCTTGTTTCTCACCAAATTCTTTTTTTGGTTACGGAATTTGCCCATTTTTGTGTCGGGAAAGGAGCTGAAAGAAGTAATGTTGAGAATAATTTTTGATTCATTGAGAATTGAACGAAAACTGAAAAAAAAACGGTATTTTACAAGAATCATAACTCAGTTATCAGCTCACTATATTTTTCCAATGTAATTCAAAATTTTGAGAAAGATTTAACTTGATTACATCCGAAAAACTAAGGAAAATGGGCCAAAATAAATTGCAATATCGAAAAAAAATTTTTCGCCACACTCCTCCGAGTGGAGTACACGAAGTGCGACAGGGTGCGTTTGTTAGGCCGTTTTGAACACTTTTGGCGCGCGGTTTGAAATGAGTGACCCAAAAATCGTACTTTTCACCGGTTAAGAGTTGTTGAATTGGAAAAAAAATTCCTGGATATCTTTGTTTCAATTTTTGATCAACCTGAACACTTGAGATTGCAATAAAACCTTTATCAATAGTCTATAAAATAAGAGCATTACAATTGATCATTCAAAAAGTTGGAAACCAAATTAAAATCCGCATCCAACACCTGTAACGTGTCATTCGATAAGGAGCAAATTGAGTGGCACGCAATGTTTTCGTCAATAACAATTGATCGAGTATTCATTGACCAGATGACAAGACGATGGTGGTTGGAGAAGACGAAATACGGTCCACATCTGGAATTATTTTTGAGTTGAATAAATATTAGTCTCATATTGCAGATGAATACGCGCTCCATTGATGGCGCAGTCCGGCACGGTTTGGCTGCCATGACCTAGCTTTTTCAATGTGCCGGACGGCGTCATCAATGGAGCTTGTTGTCATCTGCTGTATTATAGCTGCCGGCTCAAAAACCTTCCATGACTCACTTAACAGCCAACTTTGCCACGAATGGGATCTCATCTACCAAGCCTTCTTGAGTGAAAACAGCTGCATTGCTTGTTGTGTAGACAACTGCCATGTATGGACTTTCAAAAAGGATTTTATCGATTGAAGTGGCTGATTGGGTCATAGGTTTTGAGTCAAGAGTTGGAAGGGTTAGGATGTACAGTCCTCCAGTTTCAGTGGCCACACATAGTTCATTGCCGCTTCTGGAAAAAAGATTTTATTCAAGACGCTTTTTTTTTATTCAAGACACTCTCAGGTATCCAATAAAACTTACGACTGCATACTAACAACTGCAATTGGCTTATTCGACGTACTCGACCTTCTAATCTTCCGAGACAGATCTGAAACTGTCAACCGTACTCCGCCAATCTTCTCAACACCTTTCTCCTCGACTTTCCACAATATAATATTTCCATCATCAGATCCAGAAATTAGTCCATGTCGACACATCTCTAGACATGTCACCGCGCCATCAGTTACCTATTATTAGTTGATTTGTAAGCAATGACGCTCTAATGAGACTCACTTTCTTCTCGAATATTTTCCCATCCTTGTTATACATCGATATATTACCGGAAAGATCTCCAAGTAGAAATTGGGTAGATGAATAGAAGACCGCGGAGATGGCACAGACGGGGAGAGGGATTGAGGAGGCCTGACACAATTTTAGTCTTGGCAAAAAATTCTGGGAAACATGGTTACCGTAGATGAGGAGCACAAAAGAGCTCTAGCTTGATGGGAACAAAATGTTTCATGAGATAGTCCACCGAACAGAATCAAAGTTTTCCGGGAGGAATTTGAGAGCATCTGGAGGATGTTCTCGTTGCGGGTCTGAAAATTTTTTGTTGTGTAACTTTGCTCAAGGCTGCCAAGTTGGCGGTCATATTTTTGAATTTTTGGTACTCCGGTATTGGAAGTTACGGCGGCCTAGCGGCCCTCATAGAGGGTCCAACTTTGGTCTATGACGGCCTGACTTATTCAGGCCGCGGCCCCCATTTTGACGGCCTTGACTTTGCTCAATTTACCTCCACATGATACTTCTGCACAGTTTCCAAAACGACTTTGTCAAATTTATGGAACTCTAGAAGTCTATCGTAGTTCACTTTGGAGTCGTCTCTGATGAAGTCATAGAGGTGACCGAGAACCTGGAAAATAAATTGACAAACGAAATCTATGAGGGCCTTACTTGTGAAATTTCGGCCCGGCCCGGCAAGGCCCAGAAGCCCGGGCTCAGAAAATTTTGCATTTTTTTCACTGAAAACTCATCGAAATAGTGTAAAATGCTTCAAAAACCCAAAACTACTAGTTTTATGCTCAATATATCCCTGGAGCACAAAATTTGGAAATATTTTTTTGGATTTACAAAATTTGCGGTAATTTTGCGGGCCGTCTAGGCTGAGCGGCCCTCCGGTCCGGGTCGGCCCTCGGAAACCCGTTGGGAGGCCCGGCCCGGCAAACCACAAGTATGAAATTGACTAACTAAATGAATAAAGGGTTACTCACATCCTTACTAATCCTGTAGTCTGTCTTCCCAACTTCTCCTGCTCCATTCTCCACTGAATCCGTTTGAATCTCTTTGCTCAATTGGAAATTGGCGGCACACGCAACATCTGCTTTGCTGGTTTCAGTTGTTTGTGTTTCCGTTGTCTGGTATATTATCTGGGAAGTGTCACGGACAGGACGTCTCCATGTGAAATGGTGGAGGGTACAATCTTCCATCTGGGAAATGTAGAATTAGAATTGGGATACTGCAAAGGAAAAGAAGGAATTGAGGGGTTGCCATGGAAGCAATGCACATACATTCGGAAAATAGAGAGCAGGAGGGGCTGAGAGGTTCAGAGAAAGAAGGATAGCGGCAGTTTTGAATTCCATTTTCCTCTAACAAAGGAGTTTTTTTCTCACATGGGTTTGACATTTTCTATAAATTGGTGGTCTGAAAGTAGATGCTTCTGTGAGTGGGCTGTGAAATTTCTGGCCCTCAATGGAGCCTGAGAGTCTGGAATTCTTAATCTGAAGTAGCTATGTCGACAGTGGATTGAAAAAAACAACAAAAAGGGCGGGGTTAGACTCCAATGAAGGCTGGAAATTTCAGAATCCATCAATTTTTCTGCAAATTATCCAACTTTTTTCATGGAAATAACTGTGTTCTGAGGTCGAACTGGTCTTCTGCCAAGAACAAGTGTTCTTTGGAAATTCCAACTGAGTGGTTTTTAATTGAATTATAATTTGGGAGACACCTAATTCGATGAATACTGGTTTTTATGGTTGTTGTTATTATTTTTGGGAAACAAATTTTTGAATTTGTGACGTTGCAAGGCAAAAATTTTCAGATGAGACCGCTCCTCGCCACTTCGCAAATCACACTTCCGGCTCGAAAAAAAAACTGAAATCGGGTTTGGCGGGGCCAAAGTTTTCAAATTTTACTACCAAAATCTGGTCATCTCGGCGGTAGACTGAATCAGAACTGTTCCGAATCAAAACTGTCTCACATCTCAAAAGTGGGCGGAGCTAGAAAAAAGTTGTCAACTGGAAACTTCTTCCAAATTCAATTCTGAAAAAGTTTGCAGTTGACAACTTTTTTCTAGCTACGTCCACTTTTGAGATGTGGGTCAATTCTGAATCAGCGTACCGCCGTCATCTCCTACTTCCTGGATTGCTCAGAATTTTACCCGTGACCCCCTTCTTTGGGCCATAAAATCAGGTTTCTGAACGTCAGAGTTGCGAAAAGTCGCAGTTCCGATTCGAAGTTGTAAATTAACTCGAAGCCATCTTATCTCTAACAAAATTCCTTTTTTTTCCAAAAAAAAAGTTCAATAACCTTCCCTGCCTTTAGAGCATTTCACTTCCTCTATCTGTTCTCTTTCCCAGCTGCCTGACTCATAGCCATCATTATTGCTTTGTTCCCTTTGAAATCACATTCATTCTTCATTCATACATCCATTCCCCTTTCCTTCTTTTTTCTCTATATTTTTCTGCATTTCAATAGTTTGTTGGGTGGTTCTCTTTTCAATTCAATATCAAACATTTTTCATGTTTTTTTTTAAATGAAAGTGTTTCTGACACTTCAAATTTGAATAACAATGGCTCTATTCATTTCAATCCTTGGTTGGTGTTGTTGGCTGGAAAAAAGCCAAAAGTTTCTGAAACTTACACTGTCAGAAACTACCAGGTACCCTAGTTTGCCACATTTTTCCGAATTTGAACTACCGTTAAACTTGATACGTTTGCAGAAAAAACTAAATTTTTCAGAAGGAAACAACCGATTTCGCTATTTTTAGCCATAAAAAACTGAGCATATATGCGAAAAATTTCTGATTTGACCTGTAATTCCTACAAAATAACAAAAAATGACGAAAGTTTTCAAAATTTTGAATATTTGCGTCAGATTCAATTGAGCGCACTTTTAGCATTTTCAGCATGTTCGATTTGAGGTACACCGAATGAGCCTGTGGGAAATGGAAATGTTTCCAGAATAGTCTTGCCGTACTGGCTGCCAAAATGTCCATTTTAAACGATTGCGCTCCGCTCAAATTGGGCGGCAATTCAAATTTTAGTTTTACATGTCCGCTGCGCCGCATATGATGAAGCGATACGTAGCTTAATATTTCAGTAAATCTTGTTTTTCATCGATTTTCCGAAATTTTACGTGAAAGTGGATTGTTTTCGATCAATTTTGAAGTTGTCTATGAAAAAATCTGAAGAAAAATTATTTTTCACAAAATTCCATTTTTCGATTTTCTGTGAGTTTCCAATAATTGTTCAGCGTCGAAAACAGTTCGAAATTCCATCAGAAAACAAAGTTAAAAAAAAATTTGAATTACCTCCGAATATCGGGACATTTGCAGCAGAGCGCGCTTACTTGAACTGGGCACCCTGCGAGCCAGTGTTACCGATAACCAAGGCCCTAAAGTCCTGACTCACCTCCTCTCTCATTCTCATAATTAAGAAGAAAATATGAAATATTAATGTAATTCATTGGAGTGAAAAGTCTAGACTATTCTTCTTTTCCCTGTTTTCTAAACTAATTTTCGATATTATTACATTGTTGTTTTCTTTTTTCCGCCTTTGTTTTCAAGAGGGTACTTCCATCTGTCTTCACTCTCTTACAGCATTGAGTCTCACGATTTCAGCAGCGTTTGTTTTCACACAATGACACTTTTAAAAATCATATAGCGGAGGGGAAAACGTTTTTTTTTCGAAGTTTATTTTTTTTTTTTCAAGACGTTTTTACCTAAAAACCCCCCGTGTGACAGGATAAATCAGCATCAAATACCCTGTCTTGCCTAACCAAAAGCATTTCGAAATTCGCTTCGTTTTTCCTCTTTACTTCCCGTTCCTCTTCTATGTACATAGATGTATATCTTATTTGAATAAATTGCTCTCCACTTCATCTTCTTCACCTCTTCTCCTCCACCCGCCACTTTTTCATCTTGATCACTTTCGGTTTCGAAATTTTTTTTTTGGAAAATATATCGAAAGACAAATAAATAGAATAAGATTCCAGATCTTTCATTTTAGATTTTGCGGAGCATGCAATTTCTGGAGACTTTTCTTTTTTGGTTTCAGCTTGAAACGTTAAAATTGAAAAAAAAACCAAGCTTAGCTCCAATTTGGTTCCAGGGCATTTTTAATTCTTCCGGTATTCTAAAAACACCCTGGAGGACGAAAAAACTCCTGGGACCCAAAAAAATAACCGGGACTCATAACTTGGACAGTGGGTTCTTGGAAATCAGTGGCATTTTAAAAATAATACCCGGTATTTCGAAAACAATACCCCGAAAAACCGAAAAATACCTGGGACTCAAAAGAAAAATGCTCGGGACCCCAAAAAAAATTCCCAGAACTCATACATTGGACAAAGAAGCCTTGGATTGACCCAGACCCCAAAATAGTTCCCAGGACTCATATACAATATCTTGAACTCTAAAAAATGCACGGGAGCTAAAAAAAAACCCGAAAAAAACACCCGGAATTGGTAAAAATTTTTTCCGGGACTCTTACAATACGATTTTTTGTTTCGAAAATTCGTCGATTAGATAGGTTTTTTCCTAAATCTGTTTTAATATTTGTGCCTTGGGATGTTAGTTTTTTTTAATTATGTTTAGGTCACCATAAAAATTTTTTTTTTTCAAAAAAGCTTTTCCGAGCCAAAAACCGAGACGAACAAGTCCGGAAAACTGTCTTCTGAGTCTCGGATATTTCTCGAAATCTGAAATTTGTCCTGTGGCTGAATTTTGAGTCCGATATATGGTTTCAGGGTTCCGGTTATTTTTTTAGAGTCCCGGAAAAGTTTAACAAGTGAACGTTTTCTCACATCGGTTAATTTTCGATAAAATGATGGTCTAAAAGAATATGCTCCACGGCCCGGCAAAATCTACGCGACGCGCAAAACGTGCTCACATTTAGCAATGAACCTTAACAATTCTCTATGAAAATCATAGAAAATTCGGATGTTTCATAGTTGTTCCGCACCCGCGTAGATTTCGCCGGGCCGTGGCTCCTGTGGGTGGGTTCTGAAACTTCCAGCCCTCACTAGAGCCTGAGAGTCTTTAAGTATTCGGTTTCAGATGAAGATTTCCAGACTCTCTGTCTCCAGCGAGGACTGGAAATATCAGAATCCACTCAGTGGAGCATCTACTTTCAGACCAACAATTTATAGAAAATTCCCAATCCAATTGAGATAAAAAATCCAATGTAAAACACCCGCGAAACGGTTCAGAGCCCAATATTTCCAAAATCTGACTCCTGCCCTCAGAAAATTCGCCTCCAACATTCTGTTTTCCACCGACTAATTCCTGCCTTCCACCCTCTTTTCTCTTCTCCATTTTTCCATTTTCTGACTGAAACAAGGTCAACCATCGACTGAAAATGGGAAGGGAGAGGAGGAGGGGATGATCCAGAGTCAAACATACATAAATTATGTGCCCCGTGTCGGGAAGAGACACTCCATTTTTTGTTCAATTCGTTTTTCGCTTCACTAATTCCTGCTTTGCATTTCAATGTTTAGAAGAGAGACTCACCCCCCTCTAGTTGACATTTACAAACACAACATTTTCTCTCTTTTTCTCACAAATTTCAGCTTTTTTTTTTGGAAATTTCAGTCAAATGAGCATCTCTTCCACACCATCTTCACCATCGATATGTGGATCATCCACTTCATCAAATGCCACGAATATTTCCTTTTGTTACACGTGGACGACGAAGGTATTTTCTCAACTGCTACTGGGTGATCAATTGCTATGGGGGAGGTGCTACTGCAATAGATTAAGTGCTATTTTTTCAATGCCTCAACTGCTATGACTTCTGTCTCAAGTGCTATTTCCCTCTTGAGACGAAAGTCATAGCACATAGCACATGAGCCAAAAAACCATAGCAATTGATCACCTCGTAGCACTTGAGAAAATAGCAGCATTTCCTAAATCCATTTTTCCAGCTGAAAACCAGAAAAACCGCCGATGGAGAGACCACAATTTTGTCAATCTCCCCGAAATTCGCTACCGTACACCAATTGATTTCTTTTCAATGGAACATTAGAATTCATGCGACGTCGGAAATGGTGAGTCTCTTAGTTTCTCACAGTTTGGAGCTCGGATTACTGTAGGGTTACGGTAGCCCCTTTTTTGTGAAAACCAAGTCCGGCGGGAATTCGAAAATTCGAAAATTTTGGCGGGAATTCAAAAATTTTGGTGGGAATTCAAAACTTGAAAGTTTTTCCGGGAATTCGAAAATTCGAAAATTTTGGTTGGAATTCAAAACTTGAAAAATTTGGCGGGAATTCAAAAATTCGAAAATTTTGGCGTAATTTCAAAAATTCGGATATTTTGGTGGGAATTCAGAAATTCGAAAATTTTGACCGGAATTCAAAAATTCGAAAACTTTGGCGGGAGTTCAAAAATTCGAAAATTCTGGCGGGAATCTAAAAATTCGAAAATTTGGCGAGAATTCAAACATTCAAAAAAAATTTGGCGGGAATTCGAAATTCGAAAAGTTTGACGGGAGTTCGAAATTTCGAAAATTTCGGTGGGAATTCAAAAATTTGAAAATTTTGGTGGGAATTCAAAAATTCGAAAATCTAGCTGCAATCCGAAATGGAATTTTACACAAGATAGGTCTGCGTTTGATTAATTTCCCCAAGTGAAAAGCGCAGAGACCTAGAAACGAAGTCTGAGCCGCCGCTACAGTACTACTATTCCAGAACGATGACGACGAAGAAGTGGACTACGTAGCCGTGGATCTCTACTTTGTAGACGGTCCTGTGAACGAGGTGAACGTGATGGCAGAAGTCGGAGCTCTTGAGAAGACCTCCACTGCAACCCTACTAAGCATCCCAGCAGGATTAAAAGAGACAAAAACTACAAAAATGCAGAAGGGAGTTGGCTGTGAAATCACGGATGCAGACCGTGAATGCGTGTCGAAATATTTGAAAGAAAACGTGGACAACGTCATAAAAATCTCGATAATCATCAACATGGAGACCCGTCTTTTCGAGCCAGCAACCTATTTGGATGCAGTGTCCCCCACACCGAAAGCCTCATTTCTAACTGCGAATTACAATGCGAGAGTGAATAGTAAAGTGTGGAAAAGGAGGTCGAAGAAGAGGAACGGGCGGTTTGAACGGAGAGTTTTGAGTGATAACGAGAAGACGAATTATGAGAGAAAAGTGCAAATGATTTTGGATGAGGAGAGGGAGAAATTGATGGAAAGAAGAGAATTGTTGAAGGTGAAGGAGGACGATGGAGGATCCAGAAGGGCTTCTTTGATTTCACAGTTCCGGGAGAATCAACATGAGTCTGCGTTGGATGATCACATGTTCAAGAGGGTAAGGAAGTGTGTGGTGAAAAATTATTTCGAAGGAGTACGGTAGTTTTCATTTTTCTGAATTTTGACGTGGCGGTGTGTGCGCTTGCAGTTCATGCATTTTAATTGACGGCACACCCCTTTTTGGAGGAATTTTAATGATAAACTAAGTGCAGAACACACTTTCACGGTTTCAAAAGTTATCGGAGAAAACAAAAAAAATTTTCCGAAAAAATCAAAAACCAAAACCTCAATGTGGTTCGAACTCACAAGGGTCAAAATCTTAACCGCCTACACCATTGGGCACGCCGTCAGCTTGCTTGAAATTGTCATATATTAATGCGGTTGACTTCGAAAACTCGAAACTTCGAAACCGTGACATTTCAAAACCAGACATCTCGAAACCGTCGAAAATTAGGCTTGAAGCCGGTATGCTGAATCAGAACTGTTTCTAAATCAAATATCTCAACAGTAGGCGGAGCTAGGAAAAAGTTGTAAACTGCAAACTTTCTTAAAATTAAAGTTGGAGCAAGTTTGCAGTTGACAGCTTTTCTCTAGCTCCGCCCACTTTTGAGATATGGACATTTCTGATTTAGCATACCGCCGGCTTGAAACTTCCATTTTTTTGACTCGATTCAATCGGTTTTCTGGAAAATTAGAACAAATGAAAATATGGAACTTTTTTGGAAAAAATTTTTCAGAAAATTTTTTCCAGTCAAATTTTTTTTTTCAAAAAAAAATATCGAATTTTTTATTTGCTCTAATTTTTCAGAAAACTGATTAAAATCGAGTCTAAAAATTTGAAAACTTTAAGCCCAATTTCCAACGGTTTCGAAATGTCGCGAAACCCCAAAAAATCCCATTTCCTAAAAATATCGCCTAAAGATAAAAATGCAGTAGCCCTAATTCCAAAAATCATCCACTCCTCCAAAATACCTTTTCCAGATCCTAGTAAGCTGCTGTGAATCCTGTGAACAACGTCGTCAATCCTTCATGGAGGACAGTCGAACGGAGGATGATTCAGAAGCGGATGAGGAGGATGACGGTGGAGACGATGATGAAGAAGATGAAGAGGAGCCACATTTCGAATGTGATAAGAGTGATAAGGAACACGTTCATGATGTAGGAACTATCCAATAATTCATAGATAGGATAGTCCAGAATTTTGAATTTCAGATGCTTGCAAACCTCTACTTCAACAAAGTAGTCCTACCTGAAATGGAGTATGTCGAGGACTTTGTCGACTTTTTGATCGATGCAGAGCTCAATGACTTGCCTGTGTTGAAGAGAGCATGCGAAAGGTATCTGTGCAGTGAACTGAATACGGTAGGTCATCTAGAAACTTCTTCAAAAACCTTCTGGTTCCAGAAAAAAGACATCGGGACTTGCCTACTTCTGGATCTTCTATTCAACTCAATCGTGTTCAGTTTACCTGTCATGAAGTCTATGACACTGACTGAGCTGGCAAATCGGACAAATGAGTTTGTGCAACCGGAATCACTTTTGGAGCAGGATGAGTATAAGTGAGTAAGGGAGGCTCTTTAGTGCATTTTTGCGTTGCAGCTAATACAGTAATACAAGGTCCGCAAACACAGCGCAATGCAACACGCTCACGCAATAATGCAGAAAAAGTCCGTCCCCTTCAGAAAAAATTCGCCGAAATTTCAGAAAGTGCGCTCCGCCGCACAGTTTTTCAAAATCATTCGAAAACTCATTTTTCAGTGTTTTCCAAGTCAATAGTAGTAAAATTAGTGTAAAAGCAAGTTTTGACCGAAGATCCGACAACTTGACGGCCCCGATATCTCACTACGAAAACTACAGTATAAACTTAATTGATACCATAAGAAATTTCGAAAATGGTTCTTTATTTATCGATTTTCAACGGAATTTCCATTTGTTTTCTGAGCGAAAAATGTGAAATATCGTGGGAAATCGATGGAAATTGACGAAATTCGATAAATCTTATAGTAGAAATTATGTTTATACGGTAGTTTTCCTGGTGAGATATCGGGGCCGTCAAGTTGTCGGATTTTCGGCCAGCACTCGCGTGCGTTTAAAAATTTTATAATTCTACTCAGTAATTTCGTGGTAGGCTTTTTCACATTTCAAAATTCCAGAAATCTCGACAAAAGAATGCGAAATTTGGCGGATCGAAATCTGGTGGAGATCATCGAACAATGTGTGACATTCCGTGATCAGAAGGCTCGTGTGAGGGTTCTCCCCACTGCAGATTCATTCGATAATCCTTTTGACCTGGCTATGTCTAGCCCGTAACTCTTACTTTTTTGTTGCTTTTTCTTTATTTCTTTCCGATTTTTCCACCCCAATCAAGCTAAAAATCATCCCTTTTTTCCTCTTTTTATCAAATAAGAAGTGCAACGAAGTGTAGTCGGGGGGACCCAATCTCATTTGTGGGTATGTGTACTTTTCTACTACTACTAAAAGGCTCTCTTTACTCCTTATTTGAAGATTTTTATAAATAACGAATAAGAGGAAAAAGAGAAACATATACCAACTCATTTTCAATATTACCCTTTCATCATCTAAGGGGTGCATCTAATTACGTAAGGGGAGGGCTTTGGCACCGCTGAGCCAATCCAAGTAATGAGCAAATGGTCATGGTGAAGGAGGACGAGAAAGAGAGCAAGGACTCTTTGTTCCTCATTTTCATTGCTTTTTGATTTCATTTCCCCATGTTTCATTTCGGAAGTGGAAATCTTGATTCGCAGAGAATTGAACACTCGGAGAATTGAAGCCGAGGAATTGTTGGATTGTTGGATTTGTCTTCTTTTGAATTTTCTGTTCTAGATTTGAATGTTTGAGTTTTCAGATTCGTTGAAAAACGTTAACTTTCGCACGATTTATATTTGAAAAATTTAATTTTGAAAGGTTACAGTAACCCAGAAGTATTTGTTGATCGATTTTATTTAATTTTTCTAGTTTTTTTTTTGAATTAATCAATCGAACAAACTTTCCATAATTTCGTGGTGATTTTTTTGTCGAAAAAAGGTTCAAAAGAGCGATTTGCAGAAAAAATACATTGTAAAACTCATATGTCGTAAGTTTAAATGCCTAGTCCGCAACTAACACGCATATGCAGAAATGCATGCTTACCGTAATTTTTTATACAATTTCTCTTTTAATTTTCGATGTTTTGCTTTTTTTTTTGGTTTTTCCCCCATTTTTTCGCTAGCTTCACTTAAATTTTCTCCATTTTTCCAACCCCAACCCATTAGTCACTCACCCGTTCCCAGCAAAACCCGCCCATCGATCATTTGATAAGAAAAAAAAAAGAGAGCGGCGAGTAAAAAGTTAATCCCAGCATGTTGAAATACTTTTCGCCGCGGAATCAACAAAAAGTAGGCAAAAAGGGTCCATCATGCACCACAACATATGCCTATTTCTCAAGAGGATTCTCTGGGTTTTTTTCGTTTTTCGCCGGAAATCTCTTCCTCTTCTTCGGGTTGACAAAAACTACTTTTACTTGAATATTCTTCTTCTTCTAGTAGTGTTCATGCGAATTTACTTCAAATCTATTGTTCGTCAAGGTGTTTTTGTCATCTTTTTGCGGGGGCCTCTTTTTCAAACGACTGCTGCGGGAAAGTTAGTTAGGCACCTTTGTCACTTTCTTTCTATTCAAACATACGGAAACTACAGTGACTTCTTCCTTACACATCTTTTCTGTTGGGAGGATCTCACTTTTCATACTTGTCAAGGCTTCGTGTATTGTTGAATGGATAAAGCGCACTCCTTCTTTTCATATACAAATCTCGAAATAATTGAAAGTGTTTATCTTTTTCGAATAGAGGGTCCTCACTGTTATGTTTAGCCTTGACTCGTCTCTTTGTTCACACTGTAATTAGGAAGAACCGCCCGTTCCAAGAAGGAGGATAATAATGAGGAAGTGTGGGCGTACTCATAACTGTTTGTACACAATGGATGTTTTCGGTTAGCAAGTTGGCAGCACCATACTTGTGAAATTTCGGCCTAAATTCAATAATTTTTGAATTTATTTTTTTTTGAAAAACTTGCATTTTTTCTGAAAATTTCTAATTTTTTCACTGAAAATTCATCAAAATGGTGAGAAACGTTTCAAAAACACAAACGACTGTTTTTATAATCAATATATTTAACCCTGAAGCAAAAAATTTAGTTTTTTTTTTGAATTTTTAAAATTCGCGGTAATTTTCCGGGCCGAGCGGGCCTCCGGGCCGGGCCGGGCCTTGGAAGTTGGTGGGAAGGCCCCGTTCGGCCCGGCCCGTCACAAGTATTATTTCCAATATTTTGAGTATTGGCCATTCTATCGGTTTCTAAAAATTACACCTTTTTTTGCTCTGCTCAGCAATTGATTTTCCGAAAGATCCCTAAATTCCTAGTCACATGATTCTTCGAATTCGTCTTCTCTGAAACATATAATTTTCTCTTCGCACTTTATCTTATGTATAAGATCAGCATTTGCTAATTGTATACCTGGGCTCAAACTTCTTCTCAACAAGAAGTTTCTATCACTCAACGCCCACATTCCCATCCGCAAACCATTCGTTATCATTTACAACCGTCTGGCTTCTAGACAGACACCCCAAGAAGGGTTGTAAATGTGTTCTTCAATAGTCGAATGGACTATTGATAAGAAATTCATTTTGAACTTTCGGTTTCCCCCGGCGATTCAAGATCATCTTCAGTTGCTAACCAACAGGTATGTTCTCACAAAATGACTGAAAATTGTTTGCTGGCAGATCGTTCGTTTGTTAGTTGTTCCCATTGTTGAGAACTCTCCTTTATGTTCAGTTAGTCGGGAAGTTCTGCATTACTATTGCAATCACAAAAACTCATCTTTGTTTGAACTTTTTTATCAGAGTAAAAGTGCTCTAAATCTTTGATTCTTAACGTAACGTATATCCTAAAATGTGCTTCCCGCTTCTCCATCTGCTAAAAACTCTCCGGGTGGTCGTTCTATTCCTTTTCGAATCAACCAAATCACATTTAGATTTGTGTGTGTGTACGCCGTGCCTTTGCACTTCTCAACTTAACTCCCTCACCAGTACTAAAAAGAAATTGAGGAGGAATTTAGTTTTTGGTTTTTCAAGAGGCCCTGCCCTCTAGGAAAAAAGTTTAAATTTCAATTCTCTCCTCTACTTCTTCGGATGACGTTCCTCCTCATCATTGTCTCTTTTGTCTTGTCTCCTTCTCTTGGGAGCTGCAAATGAGATGAGAGGAGCAGCATTGCGTGTGGAGCCACTCACAAAAGATGAGATAGCAGATATGAAGATGGAGGAGGGACGGGAGGAGGCGACAATTTCAAGTGAAAAGTCGCATAATTTTGTGGTGCTCCCGAATAGAATGAGACATTTACGACTTTTTGGTGGGAATGTTCCGAAACTGAATGTTTTATGTTTTTCGAAGTTTCGTAACTTTTGAAAGTACATGAGTCCTACTACTCCTTCTCTGGTGGCTCTCTTGTTGGCTAGAAAGACAGAATCGACGAAAATCTAGATAAATACTCAACTGCTATGTTGTAACTGCTACTGTCTCATCTGCTATATTTGGCTCTTCTGCTATGGATCATCTGCTATTTTCGCCACTTTTGATGTCTCAACTACTAGGGGTATAGCAGTTGAACCATAACATTTAGCAGTTGAGACACTAGCAGTTATTACATAGCAGCTGATCACCCCATAGCAGTTGAGTATTTGCCAAAAATCTAGTCTAAAATAGTTTTCAGGTACTCGGTTTCTGACTATGTAAACCTCTCATTACTTCAGATATTTGATTGATATTACCGTTCGAATTCCTGTTATTTCCCTGTTTTTTCACCTCCTCCATTTCCTTTTAGTTGATTTATTTATGGTAAAGAAATCTCCTTCTTTCTCTCTTCATACGATACGCTCCTCTGAAGGTTATATGCAAAACGACTTCTTACCCTCCACAAAACGGGTTTCCATTCACACAAAGAGCTGTTTTTTGTTGGGATTCAAGGAAACTGTACTTTTCCTCCGTGGATTGATTTTCCACTTTTGGCATTCGATTCCTCAAATTCTCTGGGTACGAAGCTCAGTTTACTCATTCCTGACTTTGTTTAAGTCTGAAGAAAAAGGATTTCCTCTTTTGCTTCGAAATATAGGAATTGGACAGGTTCGACCAGTGATCGGAAGTTACTTTCGTTAGTCATGGGAATCGAAACAGCGGGTTAACGACTTTTCTTTTTTCTATTCGCGAACTTTAACTTTCGCCCGAACTGTGTCCTGTGAATGGGGCTTGATTGTTTCATGTCGACGGTTTTTGAGACCTCAGAAACTTTTCGTCCCTTTTCCTGCTTTTTGCTAGAAGTTTTTCTAACAGCATCCCATTAATTTCTCCAATTTCCAAAATCATAAAACTTTTTTCCGAAGTTCCTCATGCTTTCCCGCCAAAACAAAGCCGCTTCATGCCCTTTTTCACCTTCTCCCCTTTGATCCTTCGGCACGATAACCGTCGCCTCCTTCTATCCCTTGATCCGCCATGGAGACACCGTTAATCGAATCGTTAGGTTCCCTTTTATTTTAACGACCAAGCCATAATTTATCCGCGAAATGGGTTTTCATCATCGTCCTTCTTTGATTTTTCTAGGGTGGCCTTTCCTTCTACCGACATCAGAAGAGGTTGGGTGATGAATGCCTTCCTTCACACTTGTCCGTTTATCATTTATCACTGTCAGCATGAAGAAAACCGGTCTCTCTCTATGAAGACGTGGTGACCTCTCGTGTAAGAGACTTCTCAAGAATATTTGAAAGGAAAGCAAAACAGACGGTGTCAGATGGTTGACACGTTTTAACCCCCCAAACATGTCTAATCCATATTTAGTATTAATGTCTTTTCGAATTGTTGTCATCATTTCGTGGAGGCAGGGGAGCAGCTTGAGTTTGGGCTTTAGTTAGCTTAGATGGTGTGGTTTTCGAAGTCTATTAATATGAAAACTGACGTTCTGCTAGATCTCATTTTGATTCGATGTTGAGTAGTGACTCGATTAGATTATTTTGGAATTTTTTTTTCGGATCATCTGAAATGTGTTACTAACGCTACCTCCAGTAGTTACTAGCACTAGTTCGTAGTACTAGCACTAGTTCGAGGTTTGTCGACCACTAGAGACTTCCTATCACTTCCAGCCTTCCCAATCAATTCAGCTTCACAACAATCTTTCAATCATTTTGTCTCAATTTCCGGACCGTGTTGTTCCCACGTAGGACCGGTCCCCACCGTTCATTTTCCGTCAAAGGCGATTAGCGAGTGATGTCTCTCCCCCACCGCACCGCAACACACTCTACCCATCATCACACCAAATCGGAATAACAACTAAAAACTGTCGCACCTTTTTGATCGATGTTTATTATTATTATTATTCACTAGGATAGTAATATTGGGTTTTCTGCAAATTTTTCAATGTTCACTATACCTAGCACCTTCTGTTCTATACACTAAAGTGCTAGATGAACATATGCCAAGTAATTGATACCTATGATGATTCGGATGATCAGTTAGCTGAAGTGTGTGAACATATGACTTTGGGAATTCACTATGCAATTGGCGACCTCACCCAAATTCGAAAATTGGAAAATTTCACTCCCAAACAACCAAAAAACATGGACAACATTACGTTTTTTCGGGTACATATTTTTTAATGAATGCGAAATGAGGACTGAGCAGCGGACCCCGGAAATTAATCGAGTGGGAGTCACTTCAGCAGCTCTACTGGGTTGATTAAATTGTGTTTTCAAGAACATTTTTGGGAAGGTTCTTCGATACTCTCACTTTCCTATTGGATCCATGACCTTTTAGCATAATCCCCACCTCATTTCGAAGCTTAATTCCCCTCTAATAGTTGCCCTAAATTCGGTTCCCCCCTCATCTTTTGTACTTGTTCACTCCTCTCTTCCAAACTTAATCCATCCGTCCGCGCAGCTTTTGTTGCCAACAAAAGTGTGTGTGTGTGTTCGAATCGAAATGAAATGTTTGTGAGTATAATTGACAGGAAAGCACGAAGAGGAGGAGGAGGAGTAAAACAACTTGGCGTTGTTAATCCCACTCTTTCGTAGGACTCGATTGCCTTATATTGGGAAGGTAAATATTGAGGGAGAATAAGGCATGTCCACTAGTTGCCTTTTTCATTTTTGTCAGATTTGATCAGGTGTTCAAAGGAATGTTTTTTATGTTTCTCGTTTGGTTTTACCTGGAGCGTCTTCTACCAGATCCTTCAATTCTAGTCTTATGTGGCAGTTAGCTTCGAAAAACCTTATCATCAGCGCTAGTTGTGGGCATATACTCAACTGCTACTACTGTTATATCTCAACTGCAATGAAAATGTTAAAAATAGCTTTTGATCCATAGCAGAAGAGCCAAATATAACAGTTGAGACACTAGCAATTACAACAGAGCAGTTGATCACCCCATAGCAGTTGAGTATCCTTAGCTGTGTTCTGTCATCAGTGGGACCCAGTTTACTGACCCTAAACTTCGTCTTCATCTGAGTGCACACTCGTTTTTTTCTCCATCATCCAAAACGATTTCTCAATTACTGGATCAATGTGTCCCCGTGTGTCAATTGAGTCATTCAAAACTTACTCCCCGTGTGTCAGTTGTTCTCTCTTTTCTTCCCCTCTTTCAGTTGATATTCGGACAACTGTCGCCCTTTCGAACACACACACACTTCTTCTGCCAACACAACCACCACCCCGAAAGTTGCATCTTCTCTATCCTCCACACCCTTCCTTCATTTCGCATGTTCATCTTGTTCTATCGGAGATTGGGAGAATACGCAATCAGTATTTTGTTTTCCGAAGAAATCTCCATAATCGATTTTGAGAGAAAGAATTAGCGCATGTTTTGTATTCTGATTTTCGAAAAAAGTGCAGTTTATACAGTTATCCTTAAAAAATAGGGAAGAACTATTGCACTTGAGACTTCAGTATCTATTTTTGACTGTCCAACTTCAATAATAATAATAATCCATAAATTTGATTTTTGGATTTTTTAAAAACAATTTCAAATCCAAGCACTTCTCTTTTACATAAATACTAGCTGTCCTTCCGTGTAAAATACTGTTCTTCTTTTTGGAGTCCATTACTTCAGTCCAACTTTTTCACAGAAATTAAAATCCAGACTCAATTATTCGCCCTATCAGTTGTTTGCACTTAAACTATACACACTCCATAAAACCAACTGTCCGGTGCAAACGTTACCGCTGTAAAGGTGAAGGTCAGGTTGCACAAGAGCTCTCTTCAGTTTTTTCCTGGAAACCGTTCCAAAACAATGTCAAAACCAATCAAAAATCTCAAAATTTCATCAGATATGTTATTGCCAGTTTTCCCTCAAATTCTCATCAATCAGCTAGTAGTCATCAATTCTATCTGCAGCATCACCAGAAGTAGATAAAGTGGAATAGAGAGAAACACACAGAATGAGTAATTCCATCCTTGTTTCTTCTTCATCATCATTTCATCTTCATCAATTGAGGGGAATCATGACCAATTTGTGGTATTTCTGTATTTGTCTTCTTGGGGTTAGTCACGTCGTGTTCGCTCAAATTGGTGGTGTTACAAATTGGGGTTGGCTCGTGTTGTCTGTCAAGAAACGATAAGAACAGTGTTGATTTGATGATAAGGTTGTTCTTTACTTCTTGTAAGTTTATTTTGTCTTAGTTTCTTCTGTGATAACTGGTAACTAATATAAATGAAAACGTAGTTATTCTCTGAAAATGATTACAGTTTTTCAAGCTCAGCAATTTTTTGTAGTTCGACGTCTTCAGGGAAATACAGGCACGGGAATGTGATCATCTGTGATTTTTGGTTCAATTGGTAAATATAATATTTTCAAGTTTTCTTAGTTTTTTTGAACTAAAACCTTCTTGCAAATGAATTCATAGCAGACCTGTGCTCAGAACTCTTATCCTGAATTCGGCTCCCCAGCTTTTTATCTACCAACTCTTCCAGTCTCTAATTAATTAACACCTAATTCCTTCTACCAACTTGTTTCTTCTTCCCCTTTCTTCCCGCTCATCATTTCCTTCATCTGCCCCGCATCTTGTTGTGGACACCCCACTGACAATGGCTCATCTATCATGTTGCCCTTGTGCCCCGGCGCCTCAAGGCGCCCCTTTGTTTCATCTGTTTCTTCTCTTCCGACTTCTTCTTCAGTTCTTCTCGTGGTCGAAAATGCTGGTGGAGGGAAATGAGCTGCTATTTATCACATCGGTCCTTTTGGCCACCATTTTTTGGCTATATTTTTCCTCCATTTTTTCCTCAATACATCCGAGAGACAGTCATTGTCGCCACCTTTTGTGAGTCACCATCATCTACCTCAATCGTAAGCGAGAGAGCCCCGCGCATATTATACAAAAATAATTAAAGTTCAATATGTCTTGTGTGGACATAAGTGACGGAGCGCATGCGCATTAGCCACCTGATTCGCCTTTTTTGTATCATGTTGAAAAGAGGCAGAAAAAGGGTATTAGAAAGTGGGGAGGAGGAGGTGACGACCTTTTTTCTTTGTTTGGTACCGTGGAAAATGTGGAAAAGGCGATCAGACGGAACTGGAGGTGTCAATGGGGAAAAGAAGGCATTGTTGAATTAAAATTGTATGATTTAGGTAACTTTTGTGTGGGTTTTTTGGGAAGGTTATTGGGTAGCAACTTCTTTTTGAATTTCTGTTTTTTTTCTCAACACTTCCGTTTTTTAACTCGCTAGTCTGTAATTTTATAACCTCAGTAGGTTTTCAGGATCTTCGACTCCACAACGATCAACCCTGGATTTCCATTTTCTCGAACTTTCTATTCCAAAATCTTTCATTCCTCCCCTCTCACCCTTTTGTCACATCAGTTTAGCTGAAAAGTTACAATTTCTAAAAAACCATTTACTCTCCAAACCACTACATCCTTCCTAAACCCATTTCGGCGCTTCTCTCTAACTTTTGGCTGTTTGTGTAGATGGGGAGGTCTTCTTCCACAAAATGGCAATAAACACAAACGCAATAGTTTATTCAATGCTCATCGTTGGATGGTGCCATCGGATCGCTTTCCATTTATTCGTCGTTTCATTCAAACAATTCTCTCAACGAGAAATTGTTGCCAATTGTTGTTTTTCGGTTATGCCAATTGGCCACACCTTTTTTCTCCGGAGCTTTTCTCTTTTCGGAAAAAAAGGAACGGAGATAGCAATTACGACTCTTCTTCGCGGGACGACGACATATGGAACCAATCGTAGTGTTTTGAAGGAGGGAGAAGACCTAATTAACCTTTTATTGAAAAGAAAAGGATATGAACGAGGAGGAAGAAACGTTTATGTTTATTCGTTTTTGGCTTTTTTTTCGTACACAAGAAATCCGTTTTTGAAAGCTTTCATTTCGTTTTTTTGGTCTTACTTTCCTTCCAAATTCTGGCAGATTTCCCAAAAATCTGATTCTGAACTTCTTGGCTCGGTCACTTTTGACCTTTTCCCTTTTCTTACTGACCCAAAAGACTCCTTCATAAATTTTGATCCGATAGCCATCCACAAATTAACATTTACGCTGCGAGAATTTTTATGGGTTTTTGGCTCGAGAACTCTCGAAAATGTTCAGATTGAACGCACAGATAGTGGAAATAACTAGCGCCAAGGGGCGAATTTCCGAATTTTGCATGAGATGCTCTGTGCATGACAGTGCAAACACAACTGAAAACATGGAGACAGATTGCTCTAATCGGCATAATCCTTTCCCTCCCATCAACTCATCTACAGTAATCCTAACAAAAAAAAACGGGTTAGCAAACATGGTAACCCGATAGGCAACGAACAGAAGCGGTAGAAGATTGATAAGAGCGTACTGTCATCTGAAGTACTCTTCACAGATTTTTTCGATTTTGTTTATAATCGAATCAGGTGTGCACTTCCTTACTGTATCTATTTGGACAATTTTCCTTCTTCTGTGCGATCTGTCATAATAAGTTTCCCTTCCGATTTGTCAGGTCCAGCTTTAAACTCTTTTTTTCCTGCGGTCGGCGGTGAGGGAAGTGAGAGAGAGGGCTAAGCAGAAGCTTCTCTGGGGTGTCTGAGATCTGACAACACATGTGGCCAAGTGTTCACATCTTTTCGCCTACCCGCACGTCGATCCACAATTTATTCATTGGCACCGCCCGGTTCTTTTCGTTTCGATGAAATTGAGAAAAAGGTATCCGGTGGTCTTTGCTTTTTTCTTCCATTGTGCTGGTTTTGGATCCATGATAGATGAATGACAACCTGGTCCTCTGAGCCACTTGAAGATCAAATCTGTATGTTCTTCCGTCATAATTTTCTCGTCAAAAAAAGCACCTCTAACACCTATTATCGGATTAATTAGGTTAACCTTGTAGTGGCGGTCCTTTTGGTACATATACATCAGGGTCCGGCTTACAATTAGTCCCTGACTCACCTGCCTTGATTTATACTTTGTTTGGTTAGCCTCTGGAAGCCTGAGAAGTCTAGTCTCTGGGCCCAATTTAATTTGCTGTCTATCAAGTGTGAAGATGTTCAGTAGGTGCTAACGATGTCCTAAAAAAAACAAAAAAACTACCGCCAGTTTTCAAGGAACCACTTATCCTTCCTATCCACTCCATTACTTGTAATGGTCCCTGACAAAAAATGACATTGTGTAGAACAAAGAAGAAACCCGCCAGAAGACACACCTTCTCGAGCAGGTATTAGAATAAAAAGGGAAAGGTTCCCTGTAGGCCTTGTCTCACAGGAGGCTTCCACTTGACCCGATTTGTGCACATACGCAATAGAAGGAGTGGGTGCTTTTCTCTATTCGATACAGTCGCAAAGGATCGTTGTATTTGTCCTTTTTCTGGTGGTCCTATGCCTATTTTTGATAGTATCATCTCCAATTTTCTTGTCAGAAGTTGCCATAACATAGTGGCATATAATTGGATTAATTATGTTTTGTCTTCTTTGCGGTTTTGGAGTACCTATGCATGTCAGAAACATGGTACTTGATAGATTTTATCATAGTGCCACTTGAGCTTTTTTGAATTCCTAAGGTAAAAAACCCAATTTTCTGAGCAAAGTTCCCAAAGATTGCGCGAAAATGTGTGAACTTTCGACGCAACATCTGCCTGAAAGGTGTCAAAAAACGGGGGGTGGAGCATTGCTTGCGCATCTCACCAGGAGGCGGCATCGTATCAAAAGAAGAGGTGGCGATCGAGGGGGACAGTTGTTTTGTGTTGTTGTGTACCTCTCTGTGTGTATGCACATATTGTATGTGTGCACAATGTGTTAATGGATACATATAATTTCTTCCCCGGAGGGTCCTGAATTGTAACATATAGTATGGATCAGGTATTCCCGAGAGGGTTTGCACTTTTTTGCACTGTGGTCAACAATGCAGAATGTAAAGTTGCTAGTAGAATTTTTTGGCGCCTTCTTCATCTTTTTCCTCCCTGCAGTGGAATATTCCATTAGTGTTTTGTGGACACGCTTCACTTGATTTTGATGCCATTTATGTGGAGTCTCGCAACTTTTTTTGAGAGGCTAGCTAAGAATGTCTGTTGGTTTATTACTCTCGATCTTTTTAATCTTCCATTTTCGTGAAATCGAGATCAGTTTTCAATTTTGAAGTCAGTTCCTAAAACCCATCGTTCCAACTGTGTCCAGATGGTGTCCAATGAAGCGTATGGCTCACTTTGAGATGCTCATCCCCTCTTCAATTCATTTTTTACGGGATTAATTTGCATACAATTACTCCGGAAGTGGTGCCTAGTCTCATCACGAATCGCAGTACGATTTAATGGCTTAGGTTCCCTTTTTCTGATAATCCCAGTCAAATTTAAAATCAGTTTACGACCATTGAGAGGTGTCTGCTCTCTATCATATTGTCTCTGTTTGGATGAATTACGTAATTTGCTATGGCAATCTGTTCGTTACACCTATAAAAAAGGGTCAAACAGGTCGTAAAATTGGGTTAGATGGTCCATTCTTTTGGGAAGCAGAGACTAATTTGATGAGTGTCCTATGCACGATTACCTCTTGACCATTTTTTAGATAGTTTTGCTCGTCTTTTTGTCTTCCTATCTGTCTTTCGGAAACCGCCACTTTTTTTATGATTGCAGTGAGTGAAAAATGTGAAAAACGGCTGATAAGAGAGAAATTAGATTTTTATGTTTTCTCATTAGTACTTTTTTACAATCTGATTGATTGTTGAACCAGAAAATGTGTACATTTTGATTGGAATCGATTTTTTTTCTTGCAATTTCACAAACCCTCTTTATCTCCCGTCAAAAATCCTCAAACCCGATACTTCCCAAAATTGCTCCTGATGCTAATCGCATCTCAATTTTCTCCACAATACATCTGCCTTTTCTCCTCAAGACAGTTTCCTCCTGAATGTGTCGAACGGAACAAATAGCTCGCTCTCACTCACTTGCTTCTACTCCGTTTTTCATAAACTGATGGATAATAATTCGAGTGGATTGCATCTGACACCACACTTCCGATAATCGCTTCGTCTCTTCTTGTCATCATCATTTCTTTTTTCCATTTCTTCTTCTTCTTCTTGTTGTCGATCCGTCGTTTTCGGTCCTTCATCATCAAAACGACTACTTCCGACGTGTCTCTGTGTCAAGTAGTCATGTCCCACCCGCTCCGTTTACTACAAGTAGTGGTGGCCCCACTGGCTAATTCGCATTGTCTTGTTAATCACGCATTGATAACAATCGGACCCGTCTAATGTATTTACATGTGTCCGCGCAATAGTCTTCCGGTCGGTGGTCCCCTTTGACACCTCAAGGTCTAAACCCGCTTCAAGTTTCTTACTTTGAGCTAGAAGTCCGGAGCTTGGCGCTGGTTTCTTACATTTTCAAAGCTCATTCCAGTACGAGATCCTATAGATCAAATACTATCAGTTGACAGAATGTTTTTTGAAAAAAAAAATCAAAAATTTAATCAATAACTTGTGAAAATTTTCCTTGTAACTGTAGAGATATTCATAACTCTCCTGGATCCTTTAAAGTCCTGTCACCTTCTTCTTCTTCCTCTACTCCTCCCGATATCCCACCCTTCAAAACCCCGCCCACGTTTGTTATGTTGTGGTGGTGGTGGGGGGTCTCCCCGTCTCTCCGTCTGTTGGGTGTGAGTATCTTCTGCGCCGGTCCAGGAGACACCATCCCGTTTACACCCAGTAACCATTCTATTCAATCAGAACCGAATAGCACCTGATCCTTTTCATCAAATTAATATATTCCGTTGTGATGATTTCCGTCGTTTTTCGTTTAGTTTCCAAGGAATACCCGAAAATCATGTATACGATTTCCTGTAGGTGTTACGTAACGTTCTGGTCTGCGACGACTAAGTTTCAGAGTTTTTCAGTAGAGCGAGGTTACATACTCCCGTAGATCTGAAAATTTTGCACTACTTCCCATCAAATTTCCTGCATTTTTCACCTGTTTTCCTTTTCTCTCTCTCTGATATGAAATTTCCGGTTTTGTCCTTTTTGAAAACGTAAAGCGAATGTCCTTTTACTCTGCCCCTTTTTCGCTCACTCAATTATCACCCTCTTGATGTTTTGGTATGCACTTTTTAATTAGTTTTTGAGAAGTAATTAGCGGTTTGCGCTTTTTGAATATTTTTGAAAATAGAGAAGAAATATTTTTTGTTGATATTTTTAGACTCACTTTTTTGTCTCTATTCAAATTTTTTAATCATTTTCAAAAAATAAAATTTCGCGCCTTTTTAGCTCAATAAATTTGGAAACTTCGTCTCATTCATTTCTTTGTTTTTCGCTCATTTTCGTTCTTTTATTTTCTTTTTTACTTCAATTTTCCATCAAATTATTCTTTTTTTCCAGATCACATATGAAAACTACACAATAGAAATGAGGAGGAAGCCGTTATTTTTGCTGTTATTATTAGTACTATTATGTCGGTCAGCACAAACAAATGGCGATGAATGTCCGAAATTGTAAGTTTTTATCTAATTTCGAACAATTCTTTAAAAAAACGGTTTTTCAGTTGTAAATGCGCTCCGGATCCCGTCCAACCGACGTCTAAACTTTTATTATGTGATTATTCTTCGTTGTCAAACTCAACGACGATAACGCCTATCGCATCGTCGAATTTTAATAATCAGATTGCTAATATTAGGTGAGTTTTTTCAAATTTTATTTTAGAGAAACGCATTTTTTCGGAATTTTATTGTTAAAATTCGCATAATTTTCCGATTTTTTGCTGGAATAATTATTTTTCTTTTGCAGATCACTATTTATCAATTGCGACGGGAGTCATTTCCGGTTTCCGGATGCCTATTTCAAGTCACTGACGGCGTTGCATCATCTGCGGATAGTGGTTAGTTTATTATGTTCAGCTGGCAGTTCGAACATCTGCTTGCCGCCCTTCCGGTGGCAAAAACATGAAAAAAAAAACTCTGAAATTTTATACGAAAACGGCAAAAAAAAACAGAAAATTTGGAAATTTGACTGGAAAATTCTTTAAAAATCGATTAAATTAGTGTCGAAGCTTTAGAAAATCAAGAGAGTTGAGAAGAAACTAGTCATAAAATTGTTGCCACCTGCCCTTTTTACTATGTTCCTTCAGGCAGATGCGGATACAGAACCACTCCTTAATAAAGACTTTTCTGTATAATATCCGTTTTTAATGAGTTTTTAGTGGGAAAATCTGTATTTTTAGTTCAAAACATTAGAAGATTTATATTCCTTCTGATCCCAATTGACCTCTCCTGAGTCCTCGAATAGGGTCTCCATCTCAATAGCGAACCCCTCTTACAAATGACAAAATGACGCAACATTTGCCCCTAATTAGAGACATCCGAGAGCCTCTTTTCTAAGGAATTATATAAGGAGAACGGCAGAATATAATAGGCAACAGACACCTTTTTGTATGATGGAGGGAAATCAAAAAACCAGAGGAATGAATAGGAATAAAAGAGGATAATGAGTGTCAAGAAGGCGAAAATTCACGTTTTTTTTTCTCTAACTTCGTTAAGGCCTTCTGTCCCAAGTACTTTGCCTTTCAACACCTCTCCAATTCCACTTTATACATCTGTGCTCCCCCTGGTGGTGCTCTGTGCTCAAGTATTGAATATTACATGGCTAATCGGCTTAACCTCTCTTCACGCGCACGCGCCTAACACATGTTCTTCTAGGGAACAATTCCAATTTCTATTCTTGAATAGAAATGGAGAAGGAAGGGGTGTTTCATATCGAAAATTCAACTTTTCAGGGATGCCACACGACTCATTTCTCCGTCAAGCTCTTCGAAGACCTATCCGCTCTCCGAACCTTGGAACTGGATCAGATCTCCACCTCTACTGGATCTTTCGAGATGACAGAAGACGTTCTGATGCCGCTAGCTCGTCTTGAGAAGTTCTCACTGACCCGATCACAAAACATTGAGCTCCCACAGAGGCTGTTGTGCTCGTTGCCCCATTTACAGGTTTGTGAATCTTTGTTTTCTAATTGGAAATTTCGAGGGGCTTTCACTTTGAATCGTTAGTCACAACAACTTCCGTTCGCTGATATTTGACCTCCTCAACTCAAAAGTCCTTTATCCTTTTGTTCTCGTTTTCAATTGCCGCCTCTTCTTGCCAGATGGTTGAACGTCACAAGTAAAGTAAGAAAAGAGAGGGAGTGTAAGCTTTAAAGCCTTTTCACAATACGTTTCGAAACTAATAAACAACTAATTCCCTCACCATCATCGCGGAATTAAAGTGAGAAGGAATGGGGAGGCTAATTTTTGACACGATTCTCGATTTCCAACGTTGTTTTTCGTGCCTAACAAACCTCTATTCATCGAATTCTTTGATCTATATATCGACTTTTGCCCCCATGGCTTCACCACCGATAATTAACGGTGTATTGTTGCTTCTGTTGCTTTCCTCTCCCCCCAAATAATATCACGCATCATTTAGCTAATGAGTCTCTTCCACTTTCGGGTCCCCATCCCGCCATAGGAAGATGGTCCTTCTCTTTCAATCCGACGACACCGATACATCTATAGTCAAGGTAACCGAGTCCCGAAAACAAGCCATTCATATGTAAAGTGAATGTTTTGGGACTAAGGGGGCCCTCCCATTGAAATGAGAACGTTGTTCTTCGCCTATTCCTCACATCAATCATCATTCAAGAGGGGAACGAAACGACGACAACGTGCACATAACATTATCCTTGATGGACATATAGAAAAGTCTCCAAGTGAGAGCAGAACGACGTTATGAAGCTGTCATTATTATGAGTATTAGGAACGGGATATTGGCGCGAATTGTTGAGGGAAAAAAGAGAACCGTAAGGCAGTAAGCAAGTGAAATTTACTCGGAGAATTGATGCACGAAAAGTGATTTTGTTAAAATATCTCATCATCAATTTGAGATATTATAACGGATCCTACAAGAGATTTCTACAGTATGCCCTAGGATTAACCTGGAGTTCCAGCAGCTAATACAGCATAGTGAGGTTTTGATGACAGTAACATACATGATTAATGAAGGGAACCAGTTGAACCTGATGAGTTTCAAGTTTTCCTGGCGTTGTAAGAACACTGATACTATCGATGCTTTTAAGAAAACCGGAAGTAATGAACTCCGTTAGAAATTTTGCTACATCGGTCAGGTACCAACTTTAAACACTATTGACTTTTTGACTTCTTGACTAATTACCCTTTTTCTCTCATTTTGGAAACAATATCCCATTAGCCATGTCGGTATCTCATTTACCTCCATCAAAACACAGTGTGTCGGTATCTTTCCTCTGATGTTGTTCCACCATAATCCACATGTCACCCTCTCATGTATCTCTTTTCGGTGAAAAGAAGAAGGAACACCAATCGGATATGGTTGTTACAAAGGAGAAAGAGACACCCTATCCAGTAGCGGCTCCTTTTCTCTTGTCTATGCTAATTAGTAGTCATGAGAAGAGCATCTAATGAGCTCATATTTATTAATTCCTTCTCTCTCTATGTTTCGAGTGACTGAGGTCTCCTCTTCAGAATGGATGAGCTCAGTCATTCAACTGTTTACAACTGGTGGAAAGAAGGGGAATTTCGAATTTGATGAATTATTAAGAGTGGAGATTGAATGGAGAGATTTTGAATTGCAGGTTCTGAATCTGTCGTCCAACGGAATCCCAACCCTCCGACGTGAGGAAACTTGTGTGGCTCAGCAACTCTTGATAGTGGATTTGTCGCGGAATCAGTTGAGCAGTATTGAGTGAGTTGAAAAATCAATATTCCTCAATTCTAAACATTATTTTTCAGACAATTCCTTCGCGGAATCCCAGCGATCCGTCAAATTTCCATCGCTCACAACCAAGTCTCCCAATTCGATGCCTCCTCAGCCACTCCATTCCTCCAACAATTGGATGCTGAAAGCAACAGGATCACCGATCTGGAATCCCTTCCCGAGACTGTTGTCCATGTGAATTTGGCTGGAAATCTGCTGAAACGGATCCCGGACTCTGTGAATTCTCTGCCGAATTTGGTGGCATTGAACGTGTCACGCAACACGATCGAAGCAACAAATTCAACGATTTTGATCTCTCCGGAGCTAGAAATGTTGGATGCATCTCACAATAATTTGGAGACTCTTCCATCGGAGTGGCTCCAAAAGTGCGAAAAGCGCTTGGCACATCTTCATTTGGAGCACAATCAAATTGAGAAAATTCCAAGTGGAGTGTTGTCGAATGCCACGAATTTGCAGACGGTAAGTACAGTAGTATGAATAAGAAACTTATCTCAATAATATCTATCGCGTGTCCCTATCCAAACAGTTCATTGACCTTCTTACTTGACACATCTATTACCCACAGGTGTCACTTTTCTCCTTATTGAATAGATATCCCCAGGTGTCATCTTAAATGGGTGGGTTTAGTTATAAGTGGTGTAACTATCTTGAGCGAGAGGAAATAGTTGTATAATTGTAGGTTTTACGGTTCAGCAGAAGGACCGTTTTCTTATTGTTTTGAGGGAATAATATGCGCGAGAGAGAGGATGACAGAAGGTGTCATATTGAAGAAGGGGTAATAGGGGGGTTTTGTTAAGAAGAGTGAACAGTAATAAGGAATGTGGAAAGATATCAGGAGAAACTGGTTTATTGAGGGATCTGAGAGCCAAAAAAGATGGCGAATACTCGGGTGCTAGGATTTTCTCATTTGCTATAGTGGATCTTTTGCTATTCAGTGTTTTCTTATATGCTGTACCAAAAAAAAATTGTGTGGATCAATTGCTATGGGATTTCTCAGTTGCTAGCAACCTAGATCACGGAATAGCAAATGATAAGTTCATAGCAAACGATCTCTTTTTCTAGCAAATGGGAAAAAGCAACTGAGAAACATTTCATAGCAAATGATCCACTGTAGCAAAAGAGCAGATTCTAGAAACTGAGTATCTGCTAAACAAGACCAGGCTTGTTTTTATTTTTCAACCCGACCCTAATGGCAGGTGGAATCTCCTCTAAAAAATTGACAGCCGGATGGATTCTCTCATTTCTAAGACGGCCCTAATCCGCTCTCCTCTGGGATCACTTCTCCCCGGGCGTCAAATTGCTCAAAAGCAGGTGCACATCCGCACTTTTTTGCCCCAATAGAATTGGCTTCTGCTGAGAGCAAAACACCATTTTGAATGGATACAGTCAATTATTTCTTATTGGTTTCTTAAGACTCGGATCAGACGAGATTATTTACCACTCGAAGACCAATTGGAATTGAGAGAACTAATTAGTTGAGAGTACTGTACTTCTCAAAAGTTTCCAAGAGTGTCATAATCCTATTGCGTAGCGCTGGGAAACTTGTGATCCAAAGATCCAAACAGATACTGTCGATTGTGCCACGTCATCATCTGAAGACGTAATTGGGGAAGTGGGTCATAATCCAATTAGTTTGGATGGCCACTCCACGTGAGTTGCAATGTAGAAGAACTCATGGAATGTTTACCAAAAACACTTGTCCTCCTCCCTCCATGCGCGGGAGTATATATTATATTCTAATACACACCACTTTTAACACCATTAATATTTGCATATCCCTCCTTGCCACCACCACTACACGTGGAATTATAAGGGAGGTCTCCCCTACTACTTCAAGGGTCATCTTGAATAGATAGAATTGAATTTGGAGATGATTGAAAATAACTAAGGGATTCCATTTTTACAGTTGGACTTGTCATCGAATCGCTTGCGTGTCTTTGGTGACGACATCCTTCCGGAAAATTCGAAAATTGGAAATTTGCGTTTGGCGAATAATTCGTTGGAAGTGTTGGAGCCGTTGAGTTTGGAAGGATTGAAATTGGGTAAGAAAACTACAAAAGATTTTTTCCAAAAATGGATTTCTGTTTTCAGAATTCCTAGACCTATCCAAAAATAGGCTGACCGAGGTGCCAGCTGCCATTGGAAAAGTTGAGCAGCTCAAAAAAGTGGATTTGAGCCATAATCAAATTGGAAAAGTCTATCAATATGTGTTGAATAAAATTAAGCAATTGCATACGGTAGACTTGTCGAATAATCAGTTGCAGAGTGTGAGTTTTGTTTTTTTCTGAAAATCCATTCTGAAGTTTCAAATTTCAGATCGGCCCGTACATCTTCTCGGATAGTTCTGAACTTCACTCGTTGGATGTGTCGAATAATGAGATTTCTCTCTTATTCAAAGACGCTTTTGCGAGATGTCCAAAGCTCAGAAAGATTTCAATGAGAAATAATAAAATTAGTGAGTTTTGAGAATATTATTTTCTATTTTTATTCATAATTTTTTTTCAGAATCCCTCGACGAAGGACTAACCGAAGCGAACGCTCTCCGGCGTCTCGACGTCTCTAATAACCAAATCGTCGTTTTGAAGTGGTCTGCTCTTCCTGAAAGCCTAGAAGTTCTTATTGCTGATAACAATGATGTCAACCTTCTGACTGCCTCTCCCACAAAAATCCAACTCAAAACCGTATCCCTATCCAACAATCGGATTACCGTATTGAATGCCGAACAGATCCCAAATTCATTGGAATCTTTCGATGTATCCCATAATCGATTGGGACGTCTTGGAAAATCGGCGTTGGCTGAGAAATCGCAGCTGAGGAAACTGATCCTCAAGGGAAATTTGCTCACCGTTATCCCGACGGATTCGGTTCGAATTTTGGAGGGAGTACATCAGATTAAAGTGGAGCTGGCTGAGAATCCATTGATTTGTGATTGTCAGATGGGATGGATGTTGGCGACGTCTTCCGTTGCCGATAAAACCCGACGAATTCAGATTTTGGATCCACAAGTTGCCACGTGTATGCATCCTGTGGATAATCATCAAATTCCACTGGAGAAGCTGACCAAAAAGGATCTTCTTTGCCCGTACCAATCGATCTGTGAACCGGAATGCATCTGTTGTCAATACGGAAACTGTGACTGTAAATCAGTTTGTCCTGCGTCTTGTCGCTGCTTCCGAGATGACCAGTTCAATATCAACATTGTTAGATGTGCAGGCAACTCTACTGTAACCCCGAAACGGGAGTTCATTGTTTCCGAACTTCCTGTGACGGCTACTGAGATTATCCTGTCTGGAGTCACCCTTCCTCAACTCCGAACTCATAGTTTTATTGGGCGATTGAGACTTCAAAGACTTCATATCAATGGAACTGGTCTCAGAAGCATCCAACCAAAGGCTTTCCATACCCTTCCAAGTCTCAAAACGTTGGATTTATCTGATAACTCTTTGTTGTCTTTGAATGGAGAAGAGTTTCTGAAATGTCCTGAAGTCTCTCAACTATTTCTCAACGGGAATCGATTTTCCACACTGTCACGTGGAATGTTCGAGAAGCTGCCGAACCTGAAATACCTCACTTTACACAACAACTCTTTTGAGGATATTCCACATGTTCTATCCACAACTTCTCTTGCCAAAGTGTCATTCTCGGGAAATCCGTTGAGATGTGACTGTTCCAATAAGGTACAACATCACCATCACCACGCGGACTCGCCGTTTTGGGAGCACAACGCTGCCGAGTGGTTCTCACATCATCGCGATTTGGTTGTGGATTTTGGGAAAGTCGAGTGCTGGGAGAATGTGACGAAGGCCTTCCAGACCAACGATACGACGGTGTTGTCGGCGTATCCACCGAATATGGGAAATGATGTTTTTATGATGCCGATTGAGGGTAGGTTTCTATTGTGATTTTTTGTATTCAAATCTCAAAAATCATCTCCGTTTTTCCAGAATTCCTCCGAGACTACAACTCGTCGATCTGCGTCCCATTCTCATCTGGATTCTTCGGACAAGACCCTCAAAATAGTATAATCTTTGTGATTATCACCTTTGCCATCGCCATTCTCCTCATCATTTTGGTCGTTTTGGCAGTTTCTTTCGTTCGAAAATCGCACGACGCAATCAATCAGAGACGGTACAAAGCGTCCTCTCTGAATTGCTCAACATCCGCCGGATCGTCACCTCTTCCGATTCCACTTCTCAGCTATCATGCATTCGTTAGTTATTCGAAAAAAGACGAAAAGATGGTGATCGATCAGTTGTGTCGACCGTTGGAAGATGAGGACTATCAGCTGTGTCTGCTGCATCGCGATGGACCCACCTATAATTCGAATTTGCACGCGATTTCCGATGAGTTGATTGCTCAAATGGACTCGTCGCAGTGTTTGATACTGGTTTTGACGAAACACTTTTTGGAGAATGAGTGGAAAACGCTGCAGATTAAGGTATCGTTTTTTTGAAATTGGGGTAATGTGGCAACACGCTCACGCAAAAATGTATGATAAGTCCCCGTAGTTTTCATGGAGGCCCTTCCAAAAGCGGGGAAAAATGCACGGAAAAATGGGCGGAGCTTAGAAATTGCAGCCCTGGCACGGTATTTTCCAGTGCAAAACATCATGCCTATTTTTCCGCGCTTTTGAGTCCCCGCTTTCGGAGGGGCCTCTTTTCCTATCCTACCATTTCTAAAGAGCAGATCAAGCTACAGTACCCCTTCGAGAAATACTAATCCTATTACTTTTTCAGACCTCCCATCAATTATTCGCCAAAAACCGTTCGAAACGAGTGATCGCCGTGCTCGGAGACGGTGTGGATGCGAACCTCCTGGACGATGAACTCGGACAAATTCTACGAAAACATACGAGGATAGAAATGAGGAGTCACCTATTTTGGACACTCTTACACTCATCACTACCTTCAAGACTTCCATTACCACCGAACGACGATTCATCTCAATTGTATTCGGATATTTATGGAATCGTTCCTTCTGATGTTGTGTAGTTTCTTCTCTTTTCTAGAATTCCTCCAGTGTTTGCGTCCCCCGTGTTTTTATAGGTCACATTTCGGTAGTTCTCTCTTCTTTTTATCCTTTTTCCCACCATCCCCACTATTACGAGTTCCATTCAATTTTTACGAGGTTTTTTGTTCATTCTGTGCACAGTTTGCCATGGATTTTCTGTATATTACCGGTATTTCTGTTTCCTCTTCGTCTCTCTAATCTACGAACACTTTCCTGTATCCTATATCTTGCCACCATCATCTCTCTATTCGTTTAATAAGTCTTGTGTAATAAGTTGATTATTTTTTCATCGCATCATTTTATTGCCCTCCACTTTCTCGTCTCTCTCATTCTCCCCACCCTGTGTGATACCTGTTTTTGTACTATAATAATCGATTATTTCTGGATTTTTTCCATGGCTTATGAAGCTCTTCTTACTAGTTTTTGGATTTTTCAGCACCATGTCATCTCATAAGAAACATACACGGCAACGCATTGTGAAGATACTTCATCTTTGAATAGCGGAAAATTTTAATTTAGAGGCGAAAAAAGTCATTGGAAAGAAGTGAAAATCACAGGAGAAGCTCAAAGGAATATGCCCAATTCTTGTGTTTTTGGGTAAAAGATAGGAAGGAAGAGAAGCGGATATGAAAGAATGATGAGGAGAGGAAGGAATCTGAATTTCAGCCAAAGATTTTCAGAAGAAAATTCTAGAACAAAGAGAGAGAAAACAAACAAAACGAAGCTAGAAGAGAGAGGGTGAAAAGAAAGAAAAGTGGTAAAAACGATGATGAGTAGCCCGTTTTTAGGCAGGAAATGGTCAAAAAAGTGAGTGTGAATCAAAAAAAGCAACAAAAACAATTAGAGGAGAGAATGAATTAAAAAGAGATATTTCTAATAGAAAATAAGCGAAGGTTCTAGAAAATAAAAACGAAATGAGTAATAAGAATTAGTTTAATCGGCGACCTCGTCGTCCATATAATAGTGCACAACTCCATTCTCGTCTTCAACGGCTCGCATGCTAAAGAGAAAAAATTACTTGATGCCCTCATACAAGAATTTCTACCTGGTCAACGACTTTGTTCCGTCTTTCGGCACCACATTCAACACCTCCACAATATTCTCCTTTTCGGATGACGAGGTGGTTCCTCCGTCGGAACTGCCAAACGACGGAAGAGTGGAACTTTTGCATGGTGGACCACCCATCGAGTTTCCCATGAATTGATCACAGTTTGAGGTGAGAACCGACATCTTTTGCCAGGCAAAACACTGATCACACATGATGTTTGTCACTTGGGATGCCGGTTTGAATTCCTGGAAATTTGAGTTCAAAATCTGAGTATTATGAATATTTTTTTTGCCAGGGATGCTCTTTACGAGTTCACAAAGTGTCCCCCACTATAAAATTTTATCAAACGCCCGCAAAAGTTGAGCCACTTTCATGAGAAGAGCAATGTCGATTTACGGAGGCGTCCCACGGTTTTTTAGTGTCTTCGAGGGAGTTTTGATCTTTTTTCTGCCAACATGCAAGTAGATTTCGAGTGCTTTTTATCACTTTTCGCATTTTTACACTACAACTTTTTTGACACTTCGCAAGCCCGTGCACTCTTCTATTGAAGTAAAAGTGTTCTCACCGAATCACATCCAATGCATGTCAGCATCAGTGAACTGGCACTGAACGATCGACTAATCCGCTTCCGACTGTCCGCCTGCGTCCTCTGATTCTGTTGGAATCGCTGCTTGGCACTTTTCATATATTCATTAATTATTTTATCCATATACTGATGATGTGTGGGTAACAACTCCGACGCCAACACACACGTCGAATTCATTCGAGCAATACAGTCATCCGTATCAATTAGTTTCTCTTTTGATCTATTGGCCGACGTGGAAATCCGAAGAGTTCGAAGGAACTGTGACCGAATCTCGTTGATGAGTCGCCATTTTTCGTGTCGCCCGGAGACGATCCCGGATGAGGCAAGGGTCATTCCTTTCGCATTATTCGATGGTTGTTGTTCGTCTCCTGAATGAGCCGACGTGTCTCGTGGATTCCGGTTTTCACGTGACGAATCGGAGAGTTGTGCGTGAGCGCTTCGAACGCGGCGGGTGCTACGGATGGAGCCACGACGAACATCTAGTCTGGAAAATGAAAGAAGGTAATGTGGATCTAAAAAGTCTTTGTTTTTTTTTCAAGGCTGTAGGAATCGAGGCCGCGGCCGGCAGCGGATAACAAGAATGGGCAAATACTCAACTGCTATTTCTCAACTGCTATGGGGGTGATCAACTGAAATATTTGGCTCTTGTGCTGTGGATCAACTGCTATTCTAGCCATTTTGATGTCTCAACTGCTATCTGATAGTAGTTGAGCCATCAAAATGTTGAAAATAGCAGTTGATCCATAGCAGAAGAGCCAACTATAGCAGTTGAGACACTAGGAGTTACAACATAGCAATTGATCACCCCCATAGCAGTTGAATATTTGCCGAACTTAGGTTTTATTCATACCTAATAATATCCATATATTGGCTAATCAATGCCAGCTTATCAATTTGTGACATATCGTTATTTGGTGTGAACTGTTGTCCATTATTATTATCCAACTGTGACCAATCGAAATTCTCGCCGGGATCGACGGCAAAGTGAACGGGCAGGAGGTTACGATTAACGTCTATTATTGGGATTATTTCTGCAAAAAAACCATTATTTTTTTGAAGAATATATAGCTGAGAATAGAGATTCAGATTTCGCCTGTTTGGAAGCCCCAAACTTCATATTCACTCACGTTTATTGTTAGTTTCCGTTCTCATGAGTACTAGCGGTGAGAAGTGAGCGGCATCATAGCAAAGGACCAGCGGAGATCGATGACATTGTGATGGTGGACATTCCAATGGGAGGTAAATTCCAGGGAACGCTACTGGAGAGAGTTCTTCACCTTTCGCGTTTCGTAGAATCTGAAAAAAAAAATTATTCAAAATTGGGTAATAAAGCAACACTTTGTCGCCTAAAACAGTTATTTCAGATTGAAAATGTGTCACACAGTTCATTTCATCGGCTCCGTGACATTTCGAAACCCGACATCTCGAAACCGTTGAAAATTAGGCTTAACACTTTCAAAATTTTTACTCGATTTTGATCGATTATCTGGAAAATTAGAACAAAATAATATTTCAAACATTTTTTTTGAAAAAAAAATTTTCGAAAAAATTTTCCGGTAAAATTTTTTTCAAAAAAAAAAGTTTGGAATTATTTTGTTCTAATTTTCCGGAAAATCGATAAAAATCAAGTAAAAAAATTTGAAATTTTCAAGCGTAATTTTCAACGGTTTCGAGATGTCGGGTTTCGAAATGTCGCGGAGCCATTCCACCCAACCCTTACCGTATCGGACACCACAACAATCGGCCGCTTCAGCACATGAGCCAATGCGAAAACGTGAATCGCCTCTAGACTTTCATAGATTTGATCTGTCGAATTCGATCCATTATCTTCCTGTTTCCGTGGCAACGGCGACGATAATCCGAGCACCACGTCCCACTCCAACTCCCATTCCGCATCCGAAAGTGTCAATGCCAAATCGTTCATCTGATTCTGATGATGCTCAATCCACTTCCACCTCCGACGAATCGCTTCTTTTCGTGCTCCATTGGTAAGAAGTTCGTAGAGAGTTTCACGAAGAGATAGTTGACGATCATGTACACCCCACATTCCGAGAGAGGCAGCGTGAAGGAGACAGTTTCCGTCACCGGTCGTCGAGAGGGGATACAGTTTTTGACCGAATTGATGCCACCAGTTCAAGTGTCCTGGAAATTTCAAATGTACTTTTTTGAATCTTTTTTTTAGTACTCACTCGACGCCTCTAACCGTTTCTGTGTCTGCGTCTCGATCAAATCTTTCTCTAGAAACGTCCGAAACTCGTTGGGAAATCCAGCGAAATCGGGCAGATAGAATGCCAATCCGTGGACCCGAAGGCGACTGGAAAGGCGATCTAGATCTCCATCGATGTGTTCTGAAAATATTTATTTTTTAATGGGAATTTTGATGGACAAAAGCGCAATTTTGGGCTGAAGCGTACCTCTGGAAGTACCTGGAACCAGCGACTTGTCCTCTTGTTTCGACACCCGCCGCGAAGAAATTGCAATGTCCCAGTCGTTTTCTGCAATTTTTTTGAGTTTTTTCTGCTAGAAATGAGTTTGTTCTGGTTCTTTCTTGGCTCTTTGCGAGAAAAACTGGCTCCGCGACATTTCGAAACCGTTGAAAATTAGGCTAGAAATTTTCAATTTTTTTGGCTCAATTTCAATCGATTTTTTGGAAAATTAGAACAAAATGAAATTTCAAATTATTTAAAAAAAAATTCAACCGAACATTTTTTCGAAAAATATTTTTTTTGTAAAAAAAATGTTTGAAATATTATTTCTATCTAATCTTCGAGAAAACCGATTGAAATCAAGTCAAAAAATTTAAAAATTTCAAGCCTAATTTTCAGGGGTTTCGAAATGTCTCGGAGCCGAAAATGCATTTTTATCTCTGAAAAAAAAAATTTTCCCGCACCTTTCAACAATTTCAACGCATCCTCATCGGATATGTTGACCATTGTGCACAGCTCTTTCACTTTGAGCTTCTCGCTTTCTGTTAATCCGTCCGGATACATTATTAGTGTGTTCTTTTTTTTGTGAAAGTTTCTTTTTACTTTCAGCACAAATCAATCATCTAGTAGTATAGTTTTTTGGGCTAGTCTGAAAATGAAAACCATAATTTACGAAAAAAAAAAGAGAACGGCGAAAAATGATGTGATATTGGAGAATGGGACAAAAAACAAGTAGTCATATAGCATCCAGTCAACAATGAGTCATCGAAATGATAGTGGAGAAGAGAGAGAGAGAGAGGGAGGTGAAAGTATCGAATACAGGTTTTGAAAAGGAAAAAAAAAAACTTGAAAATCAGAGGGAGTTTTGCATGAAAATTGTATATTTTTTCCAGAAAAAAGCTTTGGAAACTGGAAGAAAAACGAAAAATCTCGTTGACAGTCGAAGAAGAAAAATAAAAATATCAAAAGGCCGCCATACTTGCGAAAATAGTGCATGCGCCTTTAAAACTACCATAAGCCTCAAAAAGTTTTTTTTTGGAAATTTGTTGTGAAAAATAATTTTTCAAATATAAAAAGTTAAAATTTGTAAGCGAAACTGACTGAAATTGTTAAAAAACGTTTTGAAAATCAGATGGAAAACAAAAAACCTCGTTGCCACAAACGAATAAAAAATTACAAATAAAGCCGCCCTTTTTCAGTAAAATAGGGAATGCGCCTTTAAAACTACCATAAGTCTCGAAAAGTTTCTCTGAGAGGTGAATTATTTTTTCAACACAACTGGCTGAAATTATGAAAGAAAAGTGATAAAAACTAGAAAAATAATCACTAAATTCAGCGAATTCTTCATTCGTTTTTCAGCAAACTGATAAAACAGGCAATAAAAATTTTTAACACTCCGAAAAAACACAAATAAAAACTATAAAAACTTGCCGCAAAGCAAAAAATTTCATGGAAATTTGATATACTCTTTCTCTATCTATATGATCTAAATCGTGGCAAAAAACCGGTTTTCTCATTGGATGGGGTTCTGTTCCAGAGAAGAAAATCGAAGAGAAATAGTGGAAAAGAGATACGGGGCGATGTATTTTAAAATAAAATATTTACGAAAAAATTTGTGTGTGTGTGTGTATGTGCAAATATAATAGTAGGAAATGAGAGAGAGAGAGAAGAGAACAATCGAGCACATTTGGAATCGCAGAGGGAGGGCTTTTCCACGAAACTCAACAAAAGAGATATAGAGAAATGAAGGAAAAGTGGAGGAAAGGAGCGAGAGAGTCTCCGCTCCGGATGATGAAACATTGGTGAAAACGGAGGGGAGTAGTTGGCATTGATCCAAGAAGCTTTAGAGAGTATTGTTGGGTGTGGAGGGCGCCGACAGACGGTTAGACGGCATTCGCTTTTCGGGTGGAAAGGGGACAGCCAGCATCAGCCAGCAGTGGCGGCATTGTTGTTAGTTATAGGAGAGAAATGAGGGCGGATCGGACGAGGAGGGTTAGGGGAGAGATAGAAAGTTTGTAAGAGGCAGAGAGATAGAGAGAGATAGGGGTGAGAAGTTGAAGAACGCCACGTGGAATAGGGAATGAAGTTGACCTATTTTCAAGGGCGCGGAACAAAGAAATAGAGGGATCTGAAATTTTTTTCTCGTGGGTCTAGAATATGAAAATCGAATTGAAAGGAAAAAAAATATAAAAAGTACATGATTTTTATAATTCTTGAAACTACAGTAATCCGATACTCTGAAAACTGTTTCTGAAACCGTCAAAAAAATATGAAAAATCTGGGATTACGGTAGGTGTCCTAATTTTTTTCTTTCTCTCTCTTTTGACAGTTGAGAGGATGGTGTTATCATTCATGGAAATGAAAAGAAGAACATGATCGGAAAAAGGGCTGTGCGAAAAAATTTCGGTCGAAAAAAATTGTTTTCGGGTTTTCGGCAAAAACCTTTTTGTCAATTTTTTTTTCGAAAAAATTTTCCGCCATTGATAAACCAAAAAACAGGAATAAACCGGGAAAATGTGAAGAAAGCGATTTGTTCCTTTTTCAAACTACCGCGCAATAGGATGGTCCGAAAAACACTACTCGTGTAGTCTGCGTGGACAACTTTTTTTTTTTCGAATTTTGTATCTTTGATGTTTTTACGGTTTTCATGTAATTGGAAGAAAAATTTTTTTTTTGGAAATGTTCGCAATTTTTTGTACTGCTCTGGTCGGTCGGAATTGTTAAGTTTTTGAAATTAGGGCTATGATCTGTTAGACTGTTTAATTGAGTATAACCAGAAAGTCCCAACATGAGTTTTCAAAATCAAAGCACGACCGAACAAGTGAGTTTCCTGTTACAATCCTCACTCTACCCTACAAAACCCATTCTCATTGGAGCACATTCTTCATACTTCCACTCTTTTTCCATCCTCACCACGGAAAACCCATTAATTTCGTAGGCTAAGCTTCTCCTAAAAAAGAGTGAAAACGAACATAAGATAGGCATCGAAAAGGCGAAGAAAGACGGATTGGTGGTTTTTCGAGGGATGGAAATGAAATGAATGGGGTGCGGACAAGAAGACGACAAAATAAGGCAAAAAGAAGAAGAAGAAGAAGAGGAATGGAATGCTGCTACCGAGAAAAATGGGTGATGAAAAAATGAAAATGAAAATGGAACAAAGGAGAATGGGGAAGGAAGGTTTAAACTATTTATTACAGTAGAATGATTGCGGGGAACCGGAAGTAGTGGCTGAAAAAGAAAGGTCTAGAATTATTTGTCAGTTCTTCACGGTGAACTTGTCTGCTTCAAACATCTTATTCCCAAAAATTTTGCCTTGATGGTCTCATTTGGTGTACCATAATTCTTCAGATTTGAATTACCGCCGACAAATGAACTGCTTTACCATGGGGATTGTTAGAAACCACTGCACATACAAAATTTCTGCAAAATGCCATGACAGTGTTTGCAGAAAACATCGTTCAATAGAGCAGAAAAAAGCTAAGGCTTGGAACATAAAAAAGAAGAATAAATTTGCAAAAAAAAAGTTTTTACAGATTTTATTCGACAGAATCATTTTTTTTTGGCAATGTTGAGTTCACACGGTTTACCATTGTACACACAATACACTAGTTCTTATTTTGGTTTTTTTTAACTTTGGACTACAATTGCTACAGTAACCATAGAAAACGATATCATGCTACGGGCTCGTTTGGTGTACCTAACCTTTTGAAATTTGAACTGCCGCCAAAAATGCAGTTTCGCTGAATATCGATGAGTCTCGATACCTAGCTTCGAGGCCCCTCCAAAAGCGTGGAAAAATAGGCGGAGCTTATAAATTTGCAGCCCTGGCACGGTAATTTTCAGTGCAAAACAACATGCACAGATTGGGCTTTTTGAGCTCCGCCCATTTATCCTCGCTTTTGGTTCCCCGCTTACAACCCTTTCCCCGCTTTTGGAGGGGCCTCCTAGCTTTACAAACCACTGTAAATTACAACAAGTCTGCAGGGTTTTTAGCAGAAAGCAATGAATTCCTCAACTTTACCGGTTCATAAGACGGATAAAACATGAAAAAAACTATACGTTTAGACCTTAATGTTTCTATAGCAAAACGTTTTTCAAGTTTCGTCGATTCATGCCAAGCGTTCGATAGAGCGTACTTTCAGCAATTTTGAATCTTGGTACACCAAACGAGCAAGTGATGTTTCTCAGCTCATCGAATCGGGGAAAAAGTTTAGTCACTCGAGTATTTGAAAATTGGACAATGTTTGTCTTCCAATTCATAACTTATGTAAATTACCCTATTTTTGGAATGAAGTCACGAAAATCCTGTGCACCAGTTTTTAGAACCAACTCTAGACTCTAGAAGACCCACAGTCCACCGGTCCCTAGAGGTCCTGGTGTCGAAAAACTCAAAATCTGTATTTTGAATTTTAGGGTTGATTCTAGAAAAGTAGGATGTGCGGGAAAGCCGGAGGCGCGTGGAATGGGATTCTGGGTTACTTTAGTTTGTAGACCCACTTACCACCAAAATCAGTAAGACCTTGAACGACAAAAATCAGATTACTGTAGATCTAGGGCTCAGCCAAGAAACCAAAGACAAAATGCAGAATCTCAGACTTCCGAGCACATTAAAATGAGGTTGTAAGCACCCAATAGTGCACACACCCTACATCCAAAAACCCGAAATCGTACAGCCGATTCATCCCCCCAACAAAGCTCCTCTTCCTCCTCCTCCTCTTCAGTGGTACAAATGAAGTAGAAGAAGGATGGAAGAAGAAGCCAGAAGGAGTCATTTGGGTTTCGATGGGCGAGGGTTTTAACCGAATGAATGACATGAATGGGATGGCTAAATAGGCTGAGAACAAGGAAAAAAGATGAAGAAAAAGATGGAGAAAGAAGAAAAAGAAGGAGAAATGAGGTTTTGAAAACGAAAAATGGAATAACAGCTGCCTTCGAAAAAGTTGTATAGTTTCTTAGGTTTTTTTTAGACAGAATATTCCAGAAAAACACCTGGCTTTTGAAGGTTGCTTGACCTAATACTAAAAATCTGGGTATGAGATTTTCAGAGCTGTCAAATCCCGGGCCGGCTCGGGCCTCCGGGATGGGCCAGACCCGTGACAATTACGAAGATTCTGACAGCACAGAAGCCTCACATGAATTGAAGGAAGTGCAGAAATCTGGCTCTGAGAAATTTTGGTGGGAAAAGGAAAAATTGATCTGAAAGCCTCGAGAAAAATTTTCTCACACTTGTTTTATCCTTACATCAACCTGCGGAAACACGGGTGTGCAAAGCTGTCACAAACAAAACAGATCAAGGAATTCTGATAGACAAAAACTAAAGGGTATACAGATGGCACGAAATAATAAGACGAAGGGTTCTAAAATACTGATGGGTGATTGTTCACGAAACGTGTAACACCGAAAATCAGCAATATAATTAGAAGGACCCATGCCTTTAGTTTCTGTAGGGTCCTAAATTTGCTTCATTTTCTATTTTATTTGGTTCGGGAACAATTTTTCAATTAATCAACCAGAACCACATAATATGGCCAACCGGTTCCACCTAGCCTGGCTAAGTCTGATGATAGTTTCCGGGTCCAAAAATGCAAGCATGGACACTCTAGCGGATCTCGTGCAGCCCAGGCTGGTTTTCTAGGTGATTAGATGTGTAGACCTCACTGAGATCTACATTTTGATAGGTTTTTGAGCCCACAACATTGATTTTTAAGAAAGTTATAACAAGCGCCGGTTGGACGTGAGAACTTATCCTTTAATAATTTCTTCTCTGACTAACTCCGTTCTCAGCAGGCTCGAAACACAATAATGCTTGTTTATGTTCTCGGTCCATACTAACATGTTAATTATCATCCTTATCATTATCAATACTAGTCGCCTTTCTTTCATTTGTTGTGCGGACGGAACTTTTGTGCAGCAAAAGTGGCAAATAACTAACCACATCTGATAACAATATGATAATGATTTTATGCTCCAAGAGGAATGAGGAAAACAACAATAAAACAAGGAAATAGTTTTGTAGGGTAGCTCAAAATGAAATAAAACCAAATAGAAATCCGTATCAAAAATGTTAGAAATGTGAAAAAAAACTGTCTGAAAAAAGACAAGTGTTTTCTGATGAGTTACAAAGTAGCAACTAAATTCTCAGTCATTTGCTTTTCATTCAAATGCCACACAGCAAAAACGAATCGATCATTCTGGATTCCAATAGATGCAACTGTTCCGTCACAATCTCTCACCAAATAATGTGAAGATGTGAATTCGTAATTTTTATTTGTCGATCTGAATGTTATTGTGAAAAGTTTTGTATAAATCACGAGAGACTCACTTGTCTTTATAGTTATAAACTGGCCATTTTTTGGCGGGATCAAACTTCTTAACCAGAAAGCGTCTGACAATCCATTCGCGATCGAGATCAAAACTCGAATCTGAAGTTGCCAACAAAAATTCCAAGTTATTGGATGCTTCATTAGAAATCCATTTCTCAAGAAACTCAATAATTTGATACTCAAACAGATAGCAATTCTCCAAAATTGCACTTTTGCCTTTGAAAAATCGAAGAACATCCTTCCCAATAAATTCAGCTCTTTTCATATATAAATTTTGGATTGTATAAAATTTAGAGTTGTCTCTAAAATATCCACGTAGTTTTCCTTGTATGCTCACGTGCTCCTGAGTTGGAGATCCTTCGAAATAAGATTCCAAATGCTGCGTTTCCATCTCGTAAAACAATTCAGAAGTATTGACTTGGAAATTGCCCAAGATTTCGCTGAAGTACTTAGCATACTTCTTGTCTTGATACCAATCAAGATGAAAGTGATTGGTACCAAGCAAGAAATGAATGTGTTTTTGAAGTTTTTCAAAAGTTTGTAAAGAATCGGTGTAAAGAATGATTTCATCAGCAAATGGATGCCATCTGAAAATTGAATGAAAACACAGTTAATTCAAAATAAACTCACGAGATAGTACATTTGATTCCCAAAACGAGCAAGTTCCGAGACTTTTTACCTGCAAGGTTATGCATGCCATACCTGATGTTCAATAAACATGATTTCTTCGAATCAATCACACAAATAAAAGTTTCAGTGTTAAAAACGGAAAACTTTATTGTTTTGATTTGTTTCCATGGCAGTTGCTGAATCATTTGAAATGACCTCATTGAAATTAACGAAAGCCACAAAACTTCATAATACTCCATTTGTCTGATGATATGCCGTTTAACAACATACGGGAATTTCAGTAGTTTCATTCTTATATGAATATGAAAAGAAGCGTTAGTCAGGGCAGTGAGAATAAGGAGAAATGACAAAAAGACAATCGAGTAGAGGGGTAGAAGACAATGGTGACCCCTGTCAAACGATCGATATTATGTATACCTGGGGTCAGCTCTAGAAGATTCCCCCGTTCAAAAAAAAAAACGCACAGCTGAACTCCAGTACAGAAAATCAACTGGAAGTAACAACATGATGATGATTTTATGCTCTGCGGGGAATAAGGAAAATAACAATCAAACAAGGGAATAGTACTGTAGGGTAGCTCAAAATGGAACAAAAAAAAAATCAGAAATCCGTATAAAAACATTAGAAATGCGGAGTGCCTTCTGATGAGTAAAACTTCTCAGCCATTTGCTTCTCATTCAAATGCCACACAGCAAAAACGAATCGATTGTTCTGAATCCCAATGGATGCAACTGTTCCGTCACAATCTCTCACCATATAATAAGGAGATGAGAATTCGTGTTCTATATTTGTCGACCTGAAAGTTATTGTAAAAAGTTTTGTATAAAGTACAAGAGACTTACTTGTCTTTGTAGTGATACACTGGCAGTTTTTTGTAAGGATCGATGTGTTTAACCAGAAAGCGTCTGATAATCCATTGGCAATTGAGATCAAAACTCAAAGATGGAGTTGCCAGCAAAAACTCCAGGTTATTGAATGCTGTATTGGATATCCATTTTTCCAGAAAGTCAATAATTTGAAAGTCATACAGATAACAGTTTTCCAAAATTGCACTTCTGCCTTTGAAAAAGCGAAGAACATCGTTTCCAACCCATCCAGCCCTTTTCATACATAAATTTTGGATGGTATAAAATTTAGAGCTCTCTCTAAAACTTCCACGTAGTGGTCTCCGTATGCACACGTGCTCCTGACTTGGAGATCCTTCGAAATAAGCTTCTAACTGCTTCGTTTCCATTTCGTGAAACAATTCAGAACTACTGATTTGGGAATTGCCCAGGACTTTGCAAAAATATTCAGCAAACTCCCCGTTTTGACACCAACTGAGGTGGAAGTGATTCGTGCCAAACAAGGAATGAATATGATTTCGAATTTTTTCAAAAATGTGTAATGGATCGGTGCAAAGAATAAACTCATTACCAAATGGATACCATCTGAAAATTGAATGAAAACTCAGTTAATTCAAAGAAAAAAAACTCACGTTATAGAACATTTCATTCCTAAAATGATCAAGGTATGAGACTTTTTACCTGCAAGGTTATGCGTCCCATACCTGATTCTCAATAAACGTGATTGTCTGGAATCAATCACACAAATGGAAGTTTCAGGGTTTAAAACGGAAAATTGTATCGCTTTAATTTGTTTCCATGGCAGTTGTTGAATCATTGTAAATGACCTGATTGAAACTAACGAAAGCCAAAAAACTTCATGATAATTCATTTGTTTTATGATATGCCGTTTAACAACATACGGGAATTTTAGTAGTTTCATTCTTATATGAATATGAACAGAAGCGTTAGTCAGGACAGCGAGAATAAGGAAAATGACAAAAAGACAACTGACTGGGGGGTAAAAGACAAAGGTGACCCCTGTCAAACGATCGATATTATGTATGCACGGGGTCAACCAAGATATAATTTTTCAAACGCCCGCGGAAGTTGAGCCACGTCCACGAGAGAGAGCATTGTCGATTTGAGATGACTTCACACTTGTTCTTTACGTTTTCGAGCAAGTTTTGCTCAATTTCGCCAACTTCCAACTTTTTCACATTTCTACACTACAATCGACTTGGAAAACACTGAAACAGCGAGTTTTTGAAATATTTTGAAAAAACTGTACGGCGGAGCGCACTTTCTGAAATTTCAGCAAATCTTTTTCCCAAGGAAGACGCATGTCATTTTTCACTTTTTGTTTTTAATTCATCTTTATCCCGGACTTTTCCAAAATGCCCGAAGCGAATCGGAAGTGATAGCTTCATTAGGAGTTTTGAATGCACACTTTTTCCCTCCAAAGAAAAGTTATGTCTCATCTCTCTCATTTCCCAGTACTCCTTCTCACTTTTTTCTCTAACACCCTCTCCAATGACCTGACATCTCTTGGATCCGCCAAGTCTCTCTCCGTTCCGGCCTCCTTCCCGTTCGCCTTCTCATTCATATATCACGGCACCCTCAACCTCAAATGACGAGGGAGCGCACCTGCTGCCGGTTTTGGCCCGCGAAAATGTGTATTTTCTCACTTTTCTTCCAGCATTTTTGAGAAGGAATTTCAGCCGAATTCCGAATTTTTTGATGCAAATTTGAACCATACCAATTCAAAAAAGGCATTTTCAGCTATCTTTTGATCTATAAATTGTTTTTCGCTGAAAAAAAAAACATTTTTTAGATAGGTTCCGCTTGTCCAACCCTTTGTCCAAAGGTATCATTCAGATTTGCACCGGAATTCGGAACTCGGCTGAAATTCATGTAAAAAAATCTGTAAGAAAAGTGAGACAGTACACTGATTGGAGAAACGCAAAGTTCACACATTTTCGCGGGCGCATAAACGGCAGCAGGTGCGCTCCCTCGTCGTTCGAGGTTGAGGGTGCCGCGATTCACCCATTCTTCTTCTTTCTTCTATAATTTAGAGTTTATAGATCAACGTTCCGATTTCAGGTTCAATAAACAAGATGAATCGAGTAAATATAAGCGAATATAACGGATATGTTAAAGCAATCAGCAAAACGCTCGGAGAAGAAACAATTCCAGTGGAAAATGAGGATGGAACAGTGAGTAAAAAAATTCATAAATTGATAATTTCTAAGAAAAATTCCAGAATCTCATTAAATTTCCACCCGAATTGCTTACAAAAGTGTTTTCACTCGTCGGATCGAAGGATTTCAACCCAGCACCTCCAAACTTTGTGAAATACATCGACGCGAAAGGAGCGAGAGATTTTCGTAAGAAGTGTGAAAATAATATAGGACATCGTACCTACAATGGCATTGACAATCAAGCACGATGGGACTATGTCGAAGAAAGAGACGCATGGGCAGAGAAAGTAAAAGAAGAGTACCCAATTAGAAATCTGATGCTTCTACGTAGAGTATGCACAAAGTTTGAATCTGTCATCAACAATGAAATGACTCCGGGAAAAGATTTCGATTTTCTGATGATTGATGTCAGACTTCAGGGACATCTCGATCCGTCGCGTCAAGTGACATTCTTCAAGTATGGAGGAAATGGAAGCCTGAATCCGGCTATCCGTCTGGCAAGAGTTCGTCGATTCAATGAAGTGGATTACGAACACATTCAGTAAGAAAAGACTTTCTAATAACCATACATGCAAGCTATTTTTGAAGGAAATTCGAACGAATCCGTGATCTCCACATTTCGGATATGATGCTAACGGAAGAGCTCTTCGAAACCATCCTTCGTCTTGATCTCACATCGGCCAGAAGAATCACATTCGAGCGAATCGTCGGGGTGAAGTTCGATGAGTCAATCAATGTTGTGAACTACATTCAAGACTTCCTGGAAACATTGAATACACCCGCGAATGTTTATTTCAATTCGGAAATGTTTGATCCGAATGTTGTTCTGTTTGGATTAAAAGATGATGATGAGGTCGAACCCGTCACTGATGAAACTGTATTGTTAGATATGAAGTGAGTTTTTTTCATCATCCGTTCAAATAGAGTGACAAGAGTGAAAAGGAGTACGGTAGTTTCATTTTGTGGAAATTTCTGCAATCTGACGTAGTGGTGTACACGGCGGTGCACTTGCAGATCATGCATTTTGATCGACGACACACGCTTTTTCAAGAGAAATTTTGATGAGAAACTAAGTCCAGAACGCCCTTGATGACTCTGAGTTCGGCGGGAAACTTTTTTTTTCTTCCGGTTCTACAGTGTTTTCTGAAGCGACGCGGTCTGCAACGCGGTAAACAAAGCGCGCCCCTCGCTTATGCCTGCTTTACACGTGTAATATTTAAAAATTGAATTTGATATTTTTCAGAGTCATCGAAGTAGTCAATGAGAAACGCACCAGCGGCCGTCGCCCCTACCGCAACAAAGTGAAGATCTACCGAAAACCAGAAGAAAGCGATTTCCAATTTCGTCGTTTTAAACTGATTAAACTGTTGGTTTCAACCGTTTTTCAAAGTGACATTGTTTATTTTTTCAGAATCAACGCAATACTATTCAACGAACCGCACGCAAAAATGTTCAAGTTGAAAGAGTTGAGCTACAAATCTAGACGTGCATTTTTCACATTGAAAAAGACAATGATGGATACATTGAAGTATAAATTGAGAAGACGCAGTGATGGTGTGAAGAAAGCAGGGGAATGGCACTTGCAGAAAGCCATAGAGATTCTCGATAGAAAAAAGAATGGACAAAATACGAAATCAGCAATGTTCCATTTGAAAATTCTTAAACAGGTAATTTGCATTGTTTTCTGAAAAAAATCTAAAAATCAAAGCTTTTCAGATCGTCGAATCCAATACATTGAGTGCAAGAGTGGAAGAGTCAATTGTGCACACAATGCAAGAAGCTCAGGATTACAACGAATCAATGGGGGAATTCCAGTTTATGAGTAAATTCCAAATGAAATCTCGTATTTATTGCCCTCGCTCTGAAAATCTTTAAGTTTATTTCTTGTTTTTTGTAAGGTTATTTTTTCTTTTGTTGTTCAGTGTTCTCTTGTGAATCGTGCTCTAAATTTTACGAATTGCTAATTGTTTGTCACTCAATTCAATAAACTCCAATTATATTTTCATTTTTCCAGTGAAAATCGCCAAAATTAAATGAAGCACGCAGCTAAATTGAGTTTAGCATGATAAAATCAAATTTGAAATTGGAAACGCAGAAAAAAATAACCATGGCAGCCAAAATACCGACGTCGCCTAGCTTTTTCAACGTGCCGGACGGCGTCAACGACCTGTTCATGCGCCTCCGGCGCAATTGCAGTTTGTACAGTTTGCGGCAACGCAGCTCGCTGTGAATTTGTTGTATGGACGAAACTTTTGTGCAGCAAAGGTAAATAACTAACTCAATCTGATAACAATGTGATAATGATTTTATGCTCTGGGAAAATGAGGGAAATAACAATCAAGTAAGGAAATAGTACTGTATGGTAGCTCAAAATGAAACAAAACAATTAGAAATCTGTATCAAATACATTAAAAATGCGAAAAAAAATGATGAGTTACAAAGTCGCAATTTTCTCAGCCATCTGCTTTTCATTCAAATTCCACACGGCGAAGACGAATCGATTATTCTGAATTTCAATGGATGCAACTGCTTCGTCATGTTCTCTCACCAAATAATGAGAAGATGAGAATTCGTGTTTTATATTTGTCGATCTGGAAGTTATTGTGAAAAGTTTTGTAAAGCACAAGAGACTTACTTGTCTTTATAATGATAGACTGGCAGTTTTTTGGACAAATCAAATTGCTTAGTCTGGAAGTGACCATAAATCCATTGACGATTGAGATCAAAACGCAAAAATGTAGCAGTTACTAGCAAAAACTCCAAGTTGTTAAATGCTGTATTGGATATCCATTTCTCCAGAAACTCAATAATGTTGAAGTCATACAGATAACAATTCTCCAAAATTGCACTTTTTCCTTTGAAAAAGCGGAGGATATCTTTTCCAATCATTCCACTTTCTCTCATATATAAATTTTGAATAGTAAAGAATGCAGAGTTCTTCCTAAAATTTCCACGTATTCTTTTTAGTATTCTGACGTGTTCTTGATTTGGAGATCTGTCGAAATAAGCTTCTAAGTGCTCCGTTCTCAACTTTTGATGCAATTCAGAAGTACTACTTTGGAGATTTCCCAAGATTTCGCAAAATACTCGAGCGTGGGCGTGGTCTTGATTCCAATCAAGGTGAAAGTGATTGATGCCGAACAACGAAAGAATGTGATTTCGAAGTTTTTCAAAAATTTGTGAATGATCGGTGCAAATACTAAATTCATCACCACGATGCAATCTGAAAATTGAATAAAAAAATGATGCGAAGAAAAAGTTCTATTCAATTTTTGATTATTAATTTTTGAACAAAATGAGGCAAATGACTACGTATCGCTGAGTCGCCACGCGGTTGACATGCGACCCTACAGTGAGGCAGAGCCCGCGAACAAAACACGTACAAAAACATTCACCGTGAAAATAAACTCACCTGGTAACATAACATTTGATTCCTAAAACTATCAAGGTTTGAAAGCTTCTACCTGCAAGATTATGTAACCCCCACTTGATGTTCAATGAACATGATTTCTTGGAATCAATTAAATAAATGTAAGTTTCACTGTTAAAAAAAATGAATTTTATTGTCTTTAATTGTTTCCATGGCAGTTGTTGAACCAATTGAAATGCTTTGTGTGAAACTAAGGAAAGCCAAAAAACTTCATGATAATTCATTTGTTTTATGATATTCCGTTTGACAAGATACGGGAATTTCAGTAGTTTCATTCTTATATGAATATGAACTGAAGCGTTAGTTAAGGCAGTGAGAGTAAGGAGAAATGACAAAAAGGCAACTGAGTAGAGGGACAGAAGACAAAGGTGACCTCTGTCAAAAGATCGATATTAATGTATGCACGGGGTCTGCTCGTAAATATTTTCCTGTTGCGTAAGACGTAATTGATGAAACGACGAGAGGAGATATATGAAACAAGCCCCTGCCCATGCGCCTTAGGCGCCGCTCAATATAAATTTTTTGTATGGACAAAACTTTTGTGCAGTAACGATGTGATAATGATTTATGCTCTAAAGGGGAATGAGGAAAACAACAATCAAATAAAGAAATAGTTCTGTAGGGTAGCTTAAAATGAAAAATAAAACAAACGGAAATTCGTATCAAAAACATTAAAAATGCGAAGTGTCTTGTGATGAGTTACAAAGTATCAATCTTCTCAGCCATTTGCTTCTCATTCAAATTCCAGACAGCGAAAACGAATCTATTATCTTCAACTTCAATTGATGCAACTGTTCCATCGTAATCTCTCACCATATAATGAGAAGATGAGAAATCGTATTTTTGATTTGTCGATCTGAAAGTTATTGTAAAAAGTTTTGTAAAGCACTAGAGACTTACTTGTCTTCATAATGATACACTGGCAGTTTCTTGGACGGATCGAATTGCTTAACCAGAAAGTGACTGAACATCCATGGGCGATTGAGACCAAAACTTCTCTCTGGAACTGGAGTTGCCAGCAAAAACTCCAAGTTATTGAATGCTGTATTAGATTGCCACTTCTCAAGAAACTCATAAATTTGAAATTGATACAGAACACAATTCTCCAAAATTGCATTTCTGCCTTTGAAACAGCGGAGAACATCGGTTGCAAACACTTCAGCTCGTTTCATATGTAAATCATGAATCGTATAAAATTTAGAGTTGTCTCTGAAACTTCCGCGTAGTTGTCTTTGTATGCACACGTATTCCTGAGTTGGAGATCCTTCAAAGTAATATTCCAACTGCTGCGTTTCCATCTTTTGATGCAATTCAGAAGTACTACTTTGTAGATTCCCCAAAAATTTGCAAAATACTCGAGCATACGCTTCATGTTGATTCCAATCAAGGTGAAAGTGATTGGTGCCAAACAAGGATTGAATATGAATTCGAAGTTTTTCAAAAATTTGCGATTGATCGGTGCAAACAACAAACTCATCACAAAATGAATTCCATCTGAAAATTGAATGAAAATTCAGTTAATTAAAAAAAAAACTCACGTGATAGAACATTTGCATCCTAAAATGATCAACGTATGGGACTTTTCATCTGTAAGGTTACGTAGCGCATACCTGATGTTCAATAAACATGATTGTTTGGATTCAACCACATAAATGAGAGTTTCAGTGTTGAAAACGGAAAATTTTATCGTTTTTATCTGTTTCCATGGCAGTTGTTGAATCATTTGGAACGTCTTGAGTGAAATCAATGAAAGCCAAAAAATTTCATGATAATTCATTTGTTTGATGATATGCCGTTTGACAACATACGGGAATTTTAGTAGTTTCATTCTTATATGAATATGAACAGATGCGTTAGTTGGGTCAGCGAGAATAAGGAGAAATGACAAAATGAGGAGGGGTAGAATCAAGAGGATCAAGAGGAAGGATAGAAGACAAAGATGACCCCTGTCAAACGATCGATTTTATGTATGCGCGGGGTCAGCTCTAGAAGATTCTCCCGTTGGGGAAGACGTGCTAGGTAAAACGACAAGAGGAAAGAGTATGACCCGCCAGTTACCGCGAAGTTTGAATTTTTCGTTTAAAATCGAAAAATCCTTAGCGTGACCAAAATCCGCGTTACACATTTTTTCTACAGGCTCCGCCCCCGAAAATCAGCAAGTGAGAACTCTTCGCAAAGAGCAAAAATCGGTTCACATCAAAAAAAAGGAGCAGAAATCAGTTAAAATACAAACTATTTCCAAGATTCGTCCGTTTTTTTTCAGAGATTAAACTTCGGTTCCTCTCTTCCCAATGAAATATCCCTTCCACTTTTGCTCCATTTTTCACATAAAAACTACAATTATCCCAAGACTTCAGGACATGGCGCCAGTCATTATATATGTCTATCCATAGATCAATTTATGCCCTACAATTTCGAACCCATCTGCTCTTATGCGGCACCTGGCCTCCCTCCTAAGACCATAGAAAACGGAAAACGACCGCCCTGTATTTAAATTCATCTAATCCTGGAGATCTTCTTAGTTTTTCCATTTTTTGAAATCTGTCAGAAGTCCTTTATAGCAATAGTTCGTAATCAGAAAGCCAGAGTTATTTGAGAGAAAGTTCAAACATCATGCCTCCTTTCCTTCTCCTTCTTACACTTCTTTGTCGCCCCCAAGTTTTCAAATCTTCAATTCAGACCTCCTAAGAAGATCTATCTAGATAAATGTCATGTACTTTACATCCGAATAATTTATGGGGCCACCGTGTTTTTGAAGATACGATCTGACCACCCGAGGAGAAAGAAGAACTGCTTTTCAAAGAAAATCTACAGGATGGAGAAATACAATCAGGAAAAGGAAAATGAGTTTTCACAGGTTTTATAGCGCAAAAGTAGACTTTTTCAACGAGATTCACACGGTTTAGAATCGTGCGCACAAAGCATTTTCTCGAGTATTGAAAAAAAATGTTTCAGGATAGAAATTTTTCTGCTTTTTTTTGAGCTACGATTGTTACAGTAACCATTGATAGTTGACTCAAATTCTCTGTAAATTCACTGTGTGTTCAATCTCAAAAATACGCCGAAAGTGACCTAAAATCATCTAAAATCAACTAGTCTATTTTTTCAGTTTTTGTTTCATTGGATCTCCAGGTTTTAGCAATTTGAAACTGACTCATTTTCATTATTACAGGAGAATGGAAAGGAGTACGGTAGTTTCATTTTGTAGAATTTTCTGCAATCCGACGTAGTGGTGTGCACGGCGGTGAGCTTGCAGAGAATGCATTTTAATTGACGACACACGCTTTTTTAGAGGACATTTAATGAGAAACTAAGTTCAGAACACACTTTCATGGTTTCAGAAGTGATACAATTTATCGGAGAAACAAAAAACAAAACCTCAGTGTGGTTCGAACTCGCAAGGGTCAAAACCTTAACCGCCTACACCATTGGGCACGCCATCAGATTGCTTGAAATTGTCATGTATTAATGCGGTTGACTTTAAAAACGTCGTAGCTCGAAAACCAGTCATTTTTCACGGTTAGAACTATCATTTTATGGTCACTCGGAGTGCATATTTTTATATGAGCCATGGTCATTTTTGCTCCTTTCGGCCTTCTTCAAATGATTTTAACATTTTTTATTAACTCATTTTTTATTAACATTCAATAATATAATGAATTTTTAGTGGAAAATTATTTTTCAATTTTTTCCCTAACTTTCAATTTTATGGTCCCTTTATTCTTTCCCAACTATAAAGTCCTTTTGTATCTGTTCATAAAATCGTAATAAAACTGCTCTCCGGTAGCACTACAAAAACCATGACGCATCTCTATACGAGTCACCCCCTTTTCTATACACTCTATACACATAAATTGTATTCAAAAGCTTCTCTTGGCACGACGCCAAGCCTATAGACGAACGGCACGAGTCTATGTGCATCACCCGCCCGTCTAACACCTACAGTATCCCTGTGAATGTCCTTCTTCTTCTCGTTTCAACGCATTCGTCGCCGTCGGTCTTCTTTGCTTTGCCCTCCAAAAAAGAAGTTCTGTGTCTCATGTCTCTCAGTTCCCAATGCTGCTTCTCACCTTTTTTCACTCGTTTTTCTGTCACTTTTTATCTCTCGCACCCTCTTCCAATGACCTGACATATCTTTCATGCGCGTGGTCTCTCTCCGTGTTTCGGCCTTCTCCTCCCCATTCGCCTTCTTCTCATTCAGCCATTCTTCTTCCTTTCTTCGTCTTCTTTTTGCATTCGAATCGTTCGGTTTGAGGAGTCTCTCTTCGAAATGACTTGGCATCTTTTTTATCGACCGGTCTTAGTCGATAGGAAATTTGAAAATGTTCTAGAAGTTTCTAGAACCTCCTGACTTTGTTTTCTCAGTCTAAAACACAACAAAAAACATTAGCACTCCCTGGTCAAAGTACTTTTCAGTATGTAACTCGAAAAGATGAAGGAAAGAAAAAAACAAGTTTTTTTTTTTGAAAATATTGAGTAATATCCATATTTTTGATTCTTTTTTCATGAGCCCCTATTTCAAAATTCTTCTTTTTACCCTGAGGAAAAATAAGCTCCGCCCCTTTTCAATGTGTTCTCTGATTTTCTTCGAAACAATATGCGATTAAAAGAGGCGTAGAGAAATGACCGTTTCGTCTTCAAATCGCGTTCTTTGCCGATAAGAAAAGGGGCGGAGTTTGCATGTCAGAATCTTTTAGTTGTGACCAGGGCTGTGCGAAAAAAAAAATTTCGAAAAAAAATCGAAAAATGGTTTTTCGGAATTTTTCCATTTTTTTTTCCGAAATTTTTCGATTTTTCAAATGAAAATGGGTGGAAAGGCGGTAAAACATGTTTTCTCGCGAAATTTTTTTTCGGTTTCCTCCGAAAAAAGTTTTCGCCAAAAAAACCCAAAAAAAAATGTTCGCATATCCCTGGTTGTGACGAGCCAGACAGGGCTTATTCCAGTGGTTTCGGAGTTTGAACTTTGCGAAAAACTTCTAAGAATCACGAGGATACACCTGGGGATGTCAGAATGGATGCTCTATTGAGAAAACATAAGCACTCAAGTCGAAAACAGCTCATTAGGCAAGTAGTAATTAGAGCGCGCTTTCTGACATTAACCGTTGTACCTGCGTGAATAATAGTAGTGAGTATAGTTTTTGAGCTCAAAGAACTTATTTGTCCAAAGTTTTTCTGAATAACAACAAACGAAAAAAAACTAGCTTCTGAGAAAATAATTTTTTTTGAAAAACTAGAAAAAATTATTTTAATGAGCCCGGCTTCAAAAACAACTGTGAAGAATCTCCAGTTTCGCAATCCGTTATTGCTTATCTTTTGAAGAATTGTGTGTCCGAAAATTCGGAAATTTTTGTATTTGCCAAGTTATTCCTAGATTTTTGATGAGACTTGGAAGCAATAAAAATTGTTTCTCAATAATTTTTTTTCAAAGAACATTATTTGAACTTTGAGAAACTCAGCATCAAAAGACCAGGCGCCTCTTTCTCTAATAGTCCACACTACCGTACCCCTCGCTAGCTAGCCATCCTTATCACTCGGGGTTGCGTCGTCGGTGTAATATCTCTTCTCCTTCAACCGAATTTGATGAAAACTGACCGCCCATTCTCTTTGGTTGGAATAGGGGAAGGCAACGAAAAACACAAGTCAATGTTTCTTATCTAATCTTTTTTGCATTGGTTCGGTTTCGTCGACGACGACGACGGCGAAATGTACTTAGGATTGGTTTTTTGAATCTTTTTTTTTTTTTTGAAACTATTTCTAGATTACTGTAGATTACTTTCTCTGCATTTAAAAAAGCCAGAGAAAGGGATTCAAATATGAAATGTTTCAAAAAATGACTTTTTTTTGTTTCGTCACAACTATCCACAGTATTTTCCGTTTTCTGCCTTGTCTTTATCTCACCATTTCTTAGGAAAACTCAGCAAATCACTTCGCGCTCCATTTATGAAGTCGTTGGCCGCGTTGAGACACATGGTCCCCAACAGCGTGGTATGCAATTGCGCTTTACTGAGAAACGAAAATGAGCCAATTTTTTCTCGCCCAATTCCAATTCGTTGGGTTTTTAGGAACTTTTTCGTAGAATTTTTTTCATAATGAATCGTTCCAAACTCACAATTGTCAGAAATTTTCAGAATTAGACGTAAAAACTCAATTCAAAAGGACCTACTTTTGTTTGTCAGCGAAGCGTATTTGCATACCACAAAGTGGACTAACATGTGTTGAGAAAGCTAGGCCAGGCGTCCACGGCCGCCACGTTTTTTCAACGTGGCGAACGTCACCAATGGAGCGCGAAGTGATTTGTTGTCTTTTCCAAAATGAAATCTTGAGCCCATATTTTTCAGGATTTCACCATCGGAGCACCCTTTCACCTCGTAGAAATGTTCAGATTCTCACTGCACGGTAATTCGAATTATCTTTTTTTCTCTATTTTATCGTCCTTTCCTATCTGTTCTTAACATTTCTATCTCCATCTTTAACCCCTTTCTTTCCAGGAATGGGTAACACGGAGAGCTCAAACGATGCATTGGTGGATCGAATGATCACGAATCGAGACATCAAACATCGACGTGTTGAGAGAGCTTTCAGGACTGTTGAACGTCCATACTTCCTTCCGAAAGAAAACCGGAGATACACTACCTTACCAGAGAGAGTGGAGCATCCGGAGGGTGGAGTATTCCATCCGGGACCTCTTCATCTATCTGCTCTCGATATTTATGCTCAAGTTTTGGATTATTTACAAATCCGACGTGGCGACACGTTTCTGAATGTCGGCGCTGGATCCGGGTACTTCAGTACGTTGGTTGGAGTCTGTTTAGGTACGAATCAGTCGGTGACTAATAAAAAAAATTTTTTCGGTCACAACTTTCAAAATTTTCCGCCAAAAATTCTGAAAAATTCAAACTCACGCCAAGATTTTTGAAATTTTGAACTCCCACCAAGTTTTTCAAATTTTAAATTCCCACACCAAATTTTCTAAAAACTTAAATTCCCGCCAAATTTTTCAAAATTGAATCCCCGCCAAGATAATTATATGTTTTGACGTTTTTGAAAGTTTCTGGAAGGAACTGGAAAGAGGGAAAATGCTATATAAGCTTTCCATCTAGAGCTTGCCGGTGGAGTTTTCGGAGTACTGTAACTACCGTAATCCTACAGTAATCCGAGCTCCAAACGTTGTAGAATCGAGGCGCTCAGTGACCCATGACCAATTGTCAAGTATGGTACCAATTGGCTCAGGATCAAAAAAGTTATTCACTGGACAAACTGACACACAGACAGAGCTTGCCGCTTTTGATATTAAAACAACTATTTCCAGGGGATACCGGCACCAATCACGGAATCGAACTGTACCCCAATCTGATCAAGTACTCCCAGGGTACCATCAAAGAGTGGACCATGACAGCCAGCGCCAGCACTGTAGGATTCGCTCCTCCAGATATCCGTTGTGCAGACGTTCATGATCATAAATTCCTGGACGCCCATCAACATCGATACGATCGTATCTATATCAGCTTCCGGCTTCATGATAAGGCTGTGCTGTTCAAAGTGATCAAAATGTTAAAGATTGGGGGAATATTGGTGGTTCCCATGTTGCAACATGTGAGTTCATACCGGTGGAGAATTTCAGTTTTAGTCCTGTTTTCAGATGACTCGCTATACCCGTCTCTCTGAAACAGAGGCCAATTGTGAAGTCCTTGCACGAGTGACTTTCGGGGAAGGGAAGAAATTTCCAGAAGCGGACATGCCAGAAGCTCCGATCTTTGAACGGTTAGTTCTGGAAAATACTCAATTGCTATTGAATCTACTGCTATTTTCTCAACTACTATATTGTTGATCAACTGCTACCTTTGACTCTTCTGCTATGGATGCTATAGCCATAGCAGTTGAGCCATCAAAAGTGGCAAAAATACCAGTCTATTCATAGCAGAATAATCAAACATAGCAGTTGATCACCCCCATAGCAGTTGAGAATCTACCGTTAGTCCTCCCTTTCTACTCACGAACCCTTATTTCCCCTTCAGAATCCCAACTCTTGCCTACCTATCCCGTCAACAACTTCGTCGAAAATGTCGTCAAGAAGCATACAGTTCACTTCAAACCAAGGCGATCAATAAGTCGTTGAGAATTCCCGTCGGTGGTCTGCCCCCTGAGCCTTCCACTCCGCCAGAAGAGCCAATGGAACCGAGGTAAGTGGTGAAGAGAATGGAACCTAGCATAAATGTATCACATATTAGGAAAAGATAGCAGATGACTTTGCGTCTCATTGATGACGCTGGCTGACGGCGTCATCAATAGAGCGCGAGGTCGTCTGTTATATGAGGATATGAGGCTAGTGAGAAATTTACATTGAATCATGTACTTTAGGCAAGCTCAGTACCGCCCTAAACCCTAAAAGTAGGGTATGCAAATGTGCTCCACTGAGAAAATACAAAACAAACCAGTTTTCTTTGAAAGTTCTGGTTTTTTTCTACAACTTCAGGCATATAACCTTCCAACCTTACAAAACTGTTCGGATGAATGCGAAAAAATTAATTAAAACGTCTCTTTCTCAGCGGAGCGCTTTTGCATACCTCAATGTTGGCTACCAGCACTGTATGTTCAGAGCAGCATATCACAGTTACTTTTAGAGATATCAAAAAGTAGTCAACTGAAGAAATGTTCAGCAAATAATTTAAAACATGTTACTAGTTGATGACTTTTTGATAGCGTGAAAAGCAACCGAGATATGCTGCTCCGAACATCATCCTCAATTACAGGGCTGGTCCACCAAGTACTGTACGTTCCGAACAGTATATCTCAGTTGTCTTCAAATCTTCAAAGCTATTGGAAAGTAATCAACTGAAAAAATGTTCAGCAAAAAATTTTAAACATCTTACTAGTTGAACATTTTTTGATAGCTCTAAAGGCAATCGAGTTATGTTGCTCTGAATTACTGCTTGTATCTAAAAATAGGTACATAGACACCTGTTGATTTTTCTACTCACTGAGCACCTTTATCAATATTCAATTTTCAGTCCGAATGTTCGTCCGATACCAGCCGCCCTTCAACAAACGATATTCAACCTTGCGGGACCAGAAAACATCCGCGGACAGGACCAACCTGAAGCAATGTTTCAACGAATGAGAGATGACATGCTGCATATGCCACGGCACATAGACTTCCGAGATCTGATACCTGGCAGACACCGAACTCCTCGGAATCGAAGGAATATTCCATCAGATGAAGATGATCCAATGAATGACTTCAATGCTGGCGGGGAGCAAGTCCTGTTGAGCACCCCGAGTGGTGAGGTCTATATACCACGACCGGATATAAGCATGATAATAATTGAAAATGCTTACGGAAACCATTTTATCAACGACGCGGAGGAAGCCATTCGATTCGATATCAATGAATTTTTGCCACGCCGGCGGAGACCACCTCCTCCTCCTCGAGCTGCTGATGTCCCATCTGCATCTAATGCACCACCTGCACATCGACCCCGTCGGTCACTCCTTGACAATCCAGCTTATCGAACCGATCACGAAGGAACACCGCCAGCGGTCCCATTCGATATTCCATTTGATTCCTCAGACGACTCAACTACCAGTTCTGATGAGGCACCTTCTGGCTTCTCGGAGTCCTCTTCGTCCTCAGGACCCTCTACAAGTGGTTACAGGGCAGCCAGACAGATGTCTGAAGAGAGAACTCCAACTCCATTCCCATCTCCTCCACCCACCGTCACCAGCACTTCTGAACAAAGAGGAGGAGTGACAGAACGAGATATTGATGTCTATTTTAGTGGCTCCTCAAATGAGCCAGGCTCATCCACATCATCAGAAGAGCCGGAGCCACGGAGCTCCAGAAGAGTCACGGCTCCCCGTGACGATGAAGATAATGGGACTGGAAGTGATTCGAGTTCGGATTCAGAACCATACCAATTGGAGCGATCCATGGAAGACAGAATTCGGGCTGCAATGTCAGGAACATTTGGTCGGAATGAGAGACGTGCTCTCAGAATAGCCACTGACCCAACGGCAAGCCTTTTCAGAGCAATGATTCGGGAATCTACTGAGCAGCCATCAACATCTTCTGCGGCAACAACTTCTGACACCCCTAGACCACTAATGACAGAGCAAGAACAAGAAGAGATAATGCGTGACGCGGACGTTGCGCTTCGCCGAGCTGCAGATCAAGAAAGAAGGATGGAAAGGATGGAACGAATGAATGCAGATTTTGCGAGAAGGTTGAGAGAGGCCAGACGTGAAAGAGTGCAGAGAAGAGCTGAATGGAATATGTTTGACCTCGAAGCCCCCATCCCGCCCCCGAGACCCGAAAGACCACCTCGACACTGGAGAGACACTTTCAATAGACGTCAACCGATTGCCACTCGTACTGTTGCCGGAACAAGAATAGAGCCGGATCCAGAATCAGCTCACCGACAGAGGATGCTTCATATAAGACAAACGATGGAGGAAATTGAACAGAGACATTTCCCGACAACACCTCCGACTGAAGAACCGCCAGATGAGATTGAATTGAGTTTTGACAATGACAGGGTTCCACGGGAGGAGGATGGAGAGTTGACGGATGATGAGGAGGAGGTTGAGCCACGGCGTCCGAGAGCAGAAAGTGCATTGATGTCTCCTGGTGGATTTGTTGTTCATATGGGACCGCCACTCAGTCATGAGGAGATGGAGAGACGATGTGAGTTAGGCGGTGTAAGAGCGGAGCTTTGGTATAACGGCAATATAAGGAAAACAGTTCGCGCTCCATTGATAATGCCGGTTGTCACGTAGAAAAAGCTAAGCCACGTGGGCATTTAGGCTGTCGGTACCGAGGTTTTTCAACGACGTCATTATCAATGGAGCGCGACTTTCAGCAATTTTTTTTGTTTTTTTTTCCGAGAAAAATTGAAAAATAATCGTTCAAAATTGTTGAGAATTGGTTGTTATGACAATCAGTGTAATAGTGCTGGCCAAAGATCCGACAACTTGACGGCCCCGATATCTCACCACGAAAAATTTTATTTATTCACGAGTTTCACGAATTTTAATCGATTTTCAACAAATATTTTTTTCTGAAGAAGAGCGAGAAAAATCGCTGAAAATTGATGAAATTCGATAAATGTTACGGTAGGAATTAATTTTATACGGTAGTTTTCGTGGTGGGATATCAGGGCCGTCAAGTTGTCGGATCTTCGATTCTAGGCCAGAGCTGTCATTTACAAAAATTTGAATAATAGATGAACTAGGAGTCTACGAAAGTTTGAAATGGCTAATGTCGATTTACGGGCTTTGTGTAGATTTACGGAGTCTCGTGTAGATTTACGAGCTTCACGTAGACTTACTAGACTCAAGAATTTCAGGAAATTATTATCGTTATTTCTCTATGTCGCCTATAACCTTTTCTATTTTTTAGCCCATGATCTGGAAGAGGGAAATTCAATGGTCCAATATATGGATGACGTCGCAATTCGCAATATAAATACACCTCCAGAAGAGGATGCAACACTTCATGAGTCCCGTCAACGGGCCCGTGACGAACGTGATCTGGAGATCAACTACGGAAATAATGCCTACCAACGTGTAGTTGAAAATCTTGCTCTTCCTCCGATCCTCATTGAATACCTTGTGTTCGCTGATATGAACATTCGGCCATGTATCATATAATTTCTGTATTTTTTTCTTTTTTCTTATATTTTCTTCCCGTAGTTTTTTAAAAATTAAATTATTTTTTAAAAATTGAAAATAAAAAAATTTAAAAACTAAATTATATATTCAGGGAAAAAAAGCGGAATGAAAAGAAGAGGCAATTATATTACAGTAGGACTAGATCATGAATCAATTAGGCTCTCTATAGTGTCGGATCGACTGCCGGACCTCCATAGGACAGCTTCTCGCGAATAAACGTGCTGAAATACATATTTTGTTTGATTTGGTTCCCTACAAAACCAGCTTACCCCGCAAATCGACGATCCTGATTAACGATCATATGAAGATCACGTGTGGTTACACGGACGGTACGGGGACGAGGAGCTGCGTTGGATGCTCCACCACTTTCCCATCTGGAAATGCAAAAGTAAAATTCTATTTTTTTTTCTTGAAAATCAATAAAAACTGGATGCGTAAGCAACATCGCTCCATTGCGAATTAGAAGTCTGAACTCGGTCAAAAAGGTCATTTTTCATCCAAATGATGTATTTTTGAACATGTGATGACCTCATCAGAAATGGGTTTGGCAGGGCAAAAATATGTCAGCTGATGTGAAATGAAAGTCAGAGTCAGATGATTTTCAAAGACATTTTTTTCGCGTTCGAAAAAAAAATTGACACAGAAACTTTGTTTGAAATCAAAACTTTTGTACGATTCCAGTTTTTTCCCAATGCCAACATACTATCATTACTATTTTTTAACTTCATGTAACTCACTTGTTTTTGACAGTCCTATTACTGGACAGTGCTGCGATTGCAGCCGCATTGGCATCTCGATTTCTTTTCGCCTCTGCATCAGCTCTCTGCATTTCTTTGGCCTTCTCAATCGTATCCTTTCCACTGTTCTTATTCTTACTCATCCGAATCAGCGACTCTTTCTCTCGACTCTCTCGTTGCTCTTCTTCTAGACGATCGACGTCTTCTAAAAAGCGAATTTGTCGCTTCACGTCATCGAGTACTTGATAATGACTTGGCACTCTGGAAGCTCTTTCGATGGTTAATAATTTTTTGTTTTTTAAAATCTTACCTCATCGATTCAACTCTATGCTCAGCAACTCCAGCCATCATGGTAATCAATTCTCGCAAATGTGACTCAACAGCATCTGAAATGGCGACAAGCGCCTCCTCCTCTACTGAACACGACGACATCATTCGTTTTGTGATCCGATTGAGAACCTCATCCGGCTTAAGAATCGATGATTTGAGTGATCCTTCAGGATACTGGCGAGTTCGAGGTGGCTCCGCAGATGGCGGTGGCTGATCTACTTCCATTGGTTGAGGTGGTGGAGCCATTTGTGATGATAGCTGTGCAGTGATTTGTGGATTTTGTTGTTGAATATTCGGAGGTGGCATCTGTGAGATCGGTTGATTTTGAGGCGGTTGTGGCGGTGGCATTTGATGCTGCATTTGTGGAGGAGGCATCTGATTGATCGGCTGCTGCCCACTCATCGTCCTTTGAATCGGAATCTGACCCTGTGGTCCTTGTGTTAACGGTCCTTGTTGTGATAGCGGTCTTGGCTGAGGAGGCATCATTTGATTACGCATTCCATTCATATCACCTCCATTCAGCCGGTTGATTATTTGTTGTGATCCTGGCTGAGGAACCATTTGATGGTGTGGCGTTTGCTGCAGTGGTGGAGTTGGTTGTTGAGGTGCCATTGGATGCGGTGGTGGAATTCTCCCATTGTTGAAGACGTATCCAGGAGGTGGGCTCACGCCTTCTACTGATGCGCTTCCTAAAAAAAAAATGTTAAAAATTTTTTCGATCAGGTCAAAAAAAAAACTCACCATTCCTTACTGCATTCCTCAATGCTGGAAGTGTATTCTGAAGAAATGGAAGAAGATGTGGCTGAGCCTGTGATCTTAGAACTTGTTGCAAGTCTCTGGTGAACTCTTCAGCGGTTTGATCATTGTAAATGACGCCCTGTATCAATTGCTTCACTCTCTTAGCCTTATCAGGCATGTCTGGATCTTCATTATTTGACAAACTGATCAGAGTTTTCAAGAATCGAACACACTTCTGCACATTTTTATCTTCTGCTGACTGATTATTCTGTAGTTGCGGAGAGGGCGGGACTTGTTGCGGTGGTTGAGGTGGTAGAGGTGGAGGTGGCAGTTGATAATGCATCGGCGGCGGCTGCATGGGTCGTTGTTGCATCATTTGTTGGGGTTCTGAAACTCGCAATTCTAGAAAAGTGAGTCACATTTTTTTGTTTTGTATTTATCTCTGAAACTATGGAAAAAAAACTAACGAGGATTTCCTCCCATCCCAACACTTGGCGGTGAATTCGGATCCTCACTTTTTATTTCTTGAAGGTTCTGATCTTCGGGCATATATTCCATCTCCTGCTTTATGTTTACTGGTGGAGGCGGTATAGAAGCCTGTAACCATATTTTTTTTAGAAGAGCGAACTTTTCAAACGGATTTTACCGGTTCTGGTGTAATATTGGCTCCGATGGGTGGAGTGGAACGCTCTCCCAGCGCTTTTCCTTGTACCAACCGAAATCGAGGGAGACTCATATTTGACACTGAAAGTTTAATAAGTCCAAGTCTTACGTCAAATTAGAATTCATTGTGGGGTTATTCACGTTTTGCGAAAGAAAAAAAAATGTATTTGAAAACAAATTGAAATAAGTCGAAAACTATTTTTAGAAACTGTTTTAAAATACATTGATCTGTTTCTCAAAACGTGAAAACACCTATTACGAGAATGAAGAAGAGGATTAGCGAGAAGAGAATGGCATCTGTGCAATAAACACTCCCCGTATTTGCCTGCCCTGTGTAGTGTATTCTAATCGATAGTCAATGTGTTCAATGTCCGCCTAATTTCTCCAGAATTTACTGTCAAGACGGAGTATTACTGATATTCGTACAATTATACTAGCCTTAGTTTCCAATAAATTGTGTAATTTCCCAACAAATTCGCATGAATTCTCTCCAATTCTTTCGAAAAATATAGAAAACGACAGCCTTTTATACCCTCTCTTCCATACACAGTATTTTCATTCGTTGCGAGACCACAGCCGCATTTGGGGGCGGAGTCGCGTCGCGGCCCTCGACGCGTGCGGTTAGAAATTTCAACTGCGGGAATTTCGCCGATTTGAACATGATTCTAGTCTAGCTTTGTGATAATTTTTGAAATTTTGGTCTATATCAATGAAACGCGGGAAAACTGAACTGGGGGTCAATGTAATTTTTGAAATCCGTCCTTTTCGGACTTGATTTCGTCACTTTGCATTTCATTATGTCAAGCTCCCTCCTATTTCAGCTTCTCGAATTTCGGTTGTCCTATTTTGATTTCATTTGTTCGTTTGCTTGTTCGAAATCATCTTTTCACTTTCCCGATGCGTTTTGAATGCTTTTTTCTGCCTAATCAAAACCAACTGAAGCCGAATTCAACCCAAAAATGCAAAACTTGGAAATTTTCCATTATTACCATTTTTACAATTTTGATATTCATTTTAGCAGAGAGTAATTCATAATTTATGCGTTGAAACAAAAAAAGAAAAAATATATATTTATGTGCTGAGAACACAATCTTCTTACTTGTCTCAATATTTTTGTTGAAGCAGCCTTGTTTCAGTTCGTTTCATTTAATAATTCGTCACCTTAATCGCTCTCATTCCCTTATTCTTAAATATTCAATTTTTTTCCAGAATGGGTATTAAAGGCGACAAAAAAGCCAACAGCGATCAAGCGCGACTCGCACGACTCACACTGGAAGGAAATTCCGGGTCAGAGGAAGACATACAGTTGATGATCAAGACCGTAAGTTTCTTCATCACTTTTAGTGCTTCCGACCTATTAAACTGTCCAGTGCATCTCTGTTCATGACGTCTTTTCGCATTATTTTCGACCAAATGATCTATGAATCACGATACCGGCACGTGATGTTGTTTTGAACTTTGTCGGAGTGTCCGTTTTCAGTGTAAATAGAAACTTGGAAAAATGGGGCAGATGGCAAATAAAATGAGAGATGGCAGGTGTTCGCGCATGCGCGCCCAGATGTTCATCCATTATTGCTGCATAATTAAACTATCCGCGCAATCCCAACGGGATTAATGTTCACTTTTCATAAGCTCATCCTTGTTTTCTTACAGATTATCGAAACCACCGGATGCACACAATCACAAGCTGAAATTGCGTTATTGGATTCTGACAACAATCTATATGGCGCTATCGATCACATCCTGGATGCCGGAGATAAACTTGACTCGTGGACTGAACAGAAAGGACCTAAGAAGGAAAAGAAGAAGTCGGATGAGGGCGGTTACAGCAGCAGAAGTCATTTAGCCAGAGGAAGAGGTTTGTGTGCGATATAATCGGCTTTGGTCAAACAATAAGTTTTTTTCTAGGTGGCGGCACCGGTTTCGTTGACAGAGGAGGACGCGGCAGATCTAACGGTGCTCCTCGCGAAAGCAGAGAAAACCGAGATCGAGAAAATCGAGAGAGCCGTGAAAATAACCGGGAAAGCCGTGATAATAAGGAAGGAGGACCACCAGCCCGTTCATCTCGTGGTGGTTTTGAAAGACCGTACATTGGACGTGGAGGACGCGGAGGAGCCAGAGGTGGATACTCTCGTGCCGTGGCTCCGTCAACAACCATCGACCCGGATGCATTCACTGCTGAACTCGACGACAACTCGACCAAAGTTGATACAACAGTAACCGAAGTTCAGCCACCAGTGGAGGAATCGGTAACTGCAACGGTCCCAACGTCTTCAGCTCCAGCACCGATCTCTTTTGCGGCTGTTGCAGCGGCGGCTCACCGAAAGGAAGCACTCCGAAAGCAGCAAGCACAAAATCCTCAACCCGCAGCTCCACCACGGAGGAGTTTGTCTCCACAACCACCTCTCCCATCAGTAGCGACCCCGGTCAAAGAAGAATCAGCAGCGCCTGTGTTCTCGGAGCCAGAGACGTCGCATCAACCTGAACGAGATGATGGATTCTTCCAAAGGTTAGTTTGCTTCATATTTTTCTGTTTCCAACAAATAAATTTTTAGCGATTCGTCGGCTTTGGTTGAGGAGCAGACACCGAATGTGTCAACTCACCACGACGAAAATGTACAAAGCTCACCAGAACAAACAAACCAGGCTTGGACCACTCAACTCAAGACAGATCTCGGAATAGGATTGCACGAATCGGCAGGACTTGGCTTGTCACCAATCCCAAGTGCACCTGCAGTTCAGACACTTCCAGATCCAGGAGTTGAATTTGTTGGAACAACCGCTCCAACAAATGTTCATGACTACTCGTTTGGATTTGTTGAGGCTCCCCCAAGCCCTCAAATTCCCGCCGCCGAAACATCCGCTGCATCGATCTCAGCTAATAGCGAAAACTTGTTTAACTCTTCGCGTATGATGCCGAAACAAGTTGAGGTAAGTAAAAAGTTATTGATTTTCTTGGCAGGTCCACTAATTGTTCTCATTTACAGCCAGAAAGGACACAAATTCCAAATGGCGATTATAACTTGAAATCGTCATCACCTCCATTGTCGTATGGTCAACCGAACAGAGGATTGTCATACGACACCTCTTCTTCTTCTTATCCTCCAACTGATCGATTGGCGTCGAATAAGTCGCAATTCACAAATCCTGGACAGCTTCCGTCGCAGCAATCAACACAGCAACAGCCGCAACAACAACAGCAACCGGCTCAGCAGCAACAGCCAACGCCTCCAGCTCAGGCTCCACAAGCTGGGCATCCTCAGCATCCGCAGATGTTGTTCACTCCACAGATGCCATACCCATACATGAACTCTTACATGAACATGTACAGCCCAATGCAAGGAGTGCGTGATGAGCAATATGCTGCTCTCATGCAGTATGGAATGGGAGTTGATTTGGCCAATCTATCAACAATTCTTCCACAGTCTGCTGCTCTTTCCCAATCGGCTGGAGCTCAACAAGTTCCTTCAGGACAACAACGAGATACTCACGGACTTATGGACTTCAATAAGTTCAACTCCCAGAGTACTCGCGATCAGCAGCAACAGCAGCCATCAAGTGTTGGTCCACCACCAGGGTTCCAGGCTAACAACTACATGCAACAACCAAACTTGTCGTCATTGTTCATGCAGCAGCCATACCCAGCTGCTCCGCATGCGTTCGGATTCATGAACATGATGCCAAATGTCGGAAGCAATGCTGGAGGCCGTCAGATGTATGGACAAGATGACGACCGCAAGAATTACGATAAGATGGCAGGATCGAAGCCGACGACTCAGCAGAATCAACATTCGCAGTACCAACAACACAATGGTGGAAATCTCGGAAAATATGGCAGCCAGATGAATAAGCAGCCGTACAACTGGGGAAACTAACCGGTTTCGAAAGTTCTCAGTCAGCGACTTTGCTCCTCCCAAAATAATAAAATGATCTGTTTTATTTTCACATGTTCTTTATTTTCTACGGCTTTCCAAATAAATGTACCTGATGCTTAGGTGTGCTTGTTATGCCTCCTCATCAGGCTTTTAGAATTCAGATAATGTCTTGTGCACTTGTCGTCGGGGCTACATCAACACTGGGTAAAGCTGTTGTCAGAAGACTTGCGTTCGCTGGCTACAAAGTCGCAGCCGCCGGAGACTGTCCGAATAGTGTTGGAAAAGTGGCAGAAGATAACAAGAAGGTTTTAAGAAATAGCAGGGCTCTCGGTTATTCAAAAACTGTTTAGGTGGGAGGGGATGTGACTGCTTTCTCACTGAACGTGACGGATCCAGCACATCGAAAAGAGCTCATCCAAAAGGTTACTGAGAACCTCGGCGGTCTGGATACTTTGATCATTGTTCCGCCGCAGAATGAAATTGTCGGAGAGATCGTGGAGACTTCGGAAGAAGATTTTGACAAGGTTCGCACCTCTATTTGTTTCGTTGCTGAAAAGTATCAGAAAAGAGTAGTACTGATATTTTTGGAAGATCGAAACGTTTTTCTTGATTCTGTTAGAACCGAGTCTCGTTTTCAGTTGTTCTCCGACAAATTGACAATTCCGTTCCGTCTATCGCAAGCCGCTCTTCCGACACTCGCAAAATCAGAGTAATATTTCTTTTTACTTCAGTTTACTCAGACGTTGTCTTAAACTCAAATCTTCCAGAAACGGAAGCATCATCTATCTGACTTCTTGCTTTGGTTTCACTCCATCAATCGATATGGGTCTCTACTCGGTCGCATCGAACAGTGTTCTCTCTCTGACAAAAGCAGTTGCACAGAGTGCCGCCAAGAAAGGAGTTCGAGTGAATAGTGTGGTGTCGGGAATGGTTGAAGGTGACGGAACTGGAGCCGTCTGGGATAACGCTTCAGGAGAAGAGGCAAAACAAATCAAACAGCACTTGGAGACAATGATTCCGTTGGGAAGATTGGGAAGACCCGCTGACGTCGCTTCTTATGTCGAGTTTTTGGCGTCGAATAGAGCGAGGTTTTTATTGTCTTCTTGAATTTTCCGTTCCCAGAAGTCTAAAACAATTCGTTTTTTTCAGATACATCACCGGTGAGAATTGTATAGTTGGTGGCGGAGTGTCGTACCGATTGTGATTCGATTTTCTCATTTTTTTAAATTTTTGCTCAATCTTTTTTTCTAGGTATTCCCCTTCTGTTTTTTGTAGTTCCTTAGCTCTCTTATATTCACCTCTTTCTGTTCATAATTGTTGGCTTTCCGTTTGTTTTTTAGTATTTCTTAGACCCTGGACATACATGAATTTTAAAACCTAATAACAAAAATCTCGAGAAAAATGGAAAAGGTGTTCCCCAGAGCTTTATTTTTTCAATTTTTTATGATTCGAGACATTATTGTTTCAAAAACAAAAATAAATCAGAAATGTTACGAAACAATCGAAAAGTGATAAATTCACTGTGGCCATCGAGGATTCCGAATGAAGAGTATGCGGCGAGAAGGGCGAATTTGATGAAAATGTTGAAGAAGGAGGTTAAAACTGGAGGTGAATAAATGATTCCGAAGGCTTTTTTTCCAAAAAATTTTTTCAAGAAAAACAAGTGGTTGTCGTGATGAAAGGAGCCCGAAAATCATTCATCGCGCCGGATGTTCCACACGCATTCCGTCAAAAAAGTCACTTCAGGTATTGCATCCACGGCTCCGCTACGTTTCGAAACCGTTGAAAATTAGGCTTGAAATTCACAATTTTTTTGGCTCGGTTTCAATCGATTTTCTGGAAAACTAGAACAAAATAAAATTTCAAATTATTTTTTAGAAAATTTTTTTCGGTCAACTTTTTTCAAAAAAAAAGTTTGAAAATTTACTTTGTTTCAATTTTCTAGAAAATCGATTAAAATCGAGTCAAAAATTTTGAAAATTTCAAGTCTAATGGGGCTATTCAACTTGAGTAAAATGAGTAAAATACCTCCGAAAACCCTATTCAAATGAAGTAAAAAACCTCCAAAACTATAGTGGTATTTTCAGTTGTTTTGGCTTGAAAATTCGAGTTCAAAAGGTCATGCTACCAAGATTTGACTGACATGATG
>GL379800.1:853620-917137 GCA_000143925.2 Caenorhabditis brenneri | reverse complement strand
GGACCAGACCTGATCGGATCAGGCCGGACCGACCGGACCAGGCTACGCCGGACCGGACTAGACCAGGCCAGGCCAAGTCGGACTCGTTAAAGCCGGACCGGATCAGGCTGGACCGAATCAGGCCAGACCGGACCAGTCCGGACCGGATCAGGCAGGATCGGACCGGTCGGACCAGACCGGATCAGGCAGGATCGGATCAGATCGGACCAGACCGGACCAGGCCAGGATCGATCGGATCCGGATCGACCGGATCCGGACGGATCGGGCCGAACCGGACCAGACCGGGCCGGACCGGATCGGATCAGGCCGAACCGGATCGGCCGGATCGGATCAGACTGGACCGGATCAGACTGGACCGGATCGGATCAGGCCAGACCGGATCGGACTCGACCAGGCCAGACCAGGCCGGACCAGGCCAAACCAGGCCGGACCAGACCGGATCAGACCGGACCGGACTTGTCCGGACCAGACCAGATCGGACTCGACCAGGCCGGACATCAGGCCAGACCAGGCCGGACCAGGCCAGACCAGGCCGGACCAGGCCAAACCAGGCCGGACCAGACCGGATCAGACCGGACCGGACTTGACCAGACCAGGTCAGGATTGACCAGACCGGACCGGGCCGATAGGGGTAAAAAGATATGGGTAAAAAGCGTCAGGGAATCTGGATTTCATATTTATAGGCCTCTACAGTATCCCAGAAACCTTGAGCTTCCAGAATACCGAGGGTTCAAAGGAAAACTATAAACTACAAATATAATCAGCATGAAATTTCCGGAAAAAGAAGTTCGAAAATCGGAATTATCATCCGAAAACACTGGAAGAGCTTCATCGATCACTTGCAAATATTCACTTATTTTCCGGGATACTGTAGCCCCATAAAAAACACTAAAAACCACGAAATGACGGCATCGACGACACGCCCCGTCACAAATTCTTTTTCTTATCGCATACGAATTGAATAGTATAAAAAAGAAGCATCAAAATATGAGTTTCCTTATCTGAAAAATCAAAAAATCAGACTCCAAAATAGTCTAGTTCTACTGGCTATTCTCGTCTGTTTTTCACTTGCGGAGAACAAATGTGTTGATTGAAATCTTATATGCAGTGAATTGAAGGATTCCTGTGATGAACTTCGTACTCAGCAGTGAGTTTTTTTTCTTGATTTTTGGGTTACTGTAGAAATTTCTAGTTGTGATATTCGGTTTTCTCGACCCTTTTCTCTTCTATATACTAAAGGAATAGCTCTGTGTGTGTGTGTGTGTGTCTGTCCGACACTTATCACTGAATAACATTCGTACCCCTCGACCGTTTTCTACCATATTTGACATGTAGTCATGGGTCACCGAGCGCTTCAATTCAATAAAGTTTGGAGCACGGGTTACTGTAGGATTACGGTAGCTACAGTAACCAGATAACTCAGCAACGGCTAGAAAACGGGTTCGAAGTGCTCAGAATCGTTCCATTTTTTGCATGTACTACCTAAGTGACCCCAATAGTACAACATCAAAAAATGGTGGAGATTACTGTAGGATTACGGTAGCTACAGTAACCCATTTTTGGAAAACGTGTTCGGAATGAACGGAATTAATCCAACTTTTACACGTAGTATCTACGGGACCACAATAGCACACCAACAAAAAATGGTGAAAATCACTGTAGGATTACGGTAGTTACAGTAACCCAAAAACTTCCAGAGCTTCCAGAAGCTTCTCGAAACTTCCAAAAACTTCCAGAGCTTCCAGAAGTTCCAGGAACTTCTAGACAATTCTAGAAGTTTCCAGAAAGTTCCAGAAAGTTCCAGAACCTCCTGGAAAGTCGAAAAGCTTCCAGAAAATTCTAGAAAGTTCCAGAACTCCCAGAAACTTCTAGAATGTTCCAGAACTTCCAGAAACTTCTAGAAACTTCCAGAGCTTCCAGAAACTTCCAGAAATTTTCAAACTTTTTGGCGGGAATTCGACATATCAAAATTTTTGGCGGGAGTTCAAATTAGCAACATTTTTGGAACAGGAAGGAGGCTTAGGGTGCATCACTGCCTAATGATTAAAAAAGAGTTTAAGCGTGGCAACTTAACCCCCCATTGAGGAGCGCAGCGACGAACAAAAAGGAGGTGAGCCGCCGTAGGCGGCGCCACCGACTGGTTACCCCTATCCAGACAGTTTCTGGAAAATTTTAGAAAAATCTGCAATTTTTCGTAAGCTCGCTAGGTGTTTGCACAGAAATGGGGCTACAGTAACCCGAAAAACCGAAGTTGGAGCTAGGAGCCTAGAAAATTGGATCCAAGGATAGTTTTTTCTCGCCAATTTCATTCATTGAACCCATATTCAAATTCATCAAGGCTTCAGGTTTGCCTATGTGCAAAATCAAGTTTTTCTCGCTGATAATTTACTGTAGCAAGTTTCAACAAAAAATTCGGATTTCCTGATGCAAATTATCCCTATCCGGATGGTTTCCAGACAATTTTACGATTTTCTGCATTTTGTCGTAAGATCACTCGGTGTTTGCACAGATATGGGGCTACAGTAACCTAAAAACGCTTATTTTGGAGTTAGGGGTCTGAAAAATTGCTGCCTGGGGTAATTTTGCACGCTGATTCCAAAAACAACCACATCAAAAAGGTTTTCCTAACCCAACGATTCAAAAAATTCCATTTTTGCAGAGACTGCCCGAAAACCTGCGGAATCTGCAAAACGGATCCGAAAGTCTGCATGGATTACAACTCGGACTGCCCGTATATGACTGCTCAGTGTTCCGAGTTCTGGGAGGAGTGTCCAATGACTTGTGGAATTTGCAAGAAGGGAAGTAAAACTACAGTACACCCATGGGCCCCTGGAACCGCCCCACTATGCAAGGACTCTTCGCCGAAGTATGTCTCGTTTAGAAGTGAAAATGGGGAAAGGTGATCAACTAACAAAATGTTTATTGGTAAATTTCAAACATTTTGTTAGTTGGTCATTTTTTGATAGCTCTTTTCTCAACGGAGATATGCGCCTTTAAAGATTTAGTCGAGAGACGCAGACACGCCAAGGTTTAAAGGCGCATAACTCGAAAACTAGTGGAGCTAGAAAAACGGTTCAAGAAACAAACTTGTAGAGAATTTTATGTTAATCATTTTTGTAGTTTGTAGTTTTTCCATAGCTACTCTAATTTTTGAGATATTTCATGTTTCAGTTGCATCCAATGGGTGAAGAACGGATTCTGCACCAATCCATACTACACTCCTCAGCAGAAACGCGAGACTTGTGCCAAGAGTTGTGGATACTGTTAATTTTCATTTTATGGGAATTTCCAAAAATTTGAAATGAACTTGTTAATGCATCAAAAATCTTATTTTTTAGTCCAAAGGAGTAGAAAATTTTTCTGGTTACTGTAGATGTGAAATACTAATTCTCCGACCCTTTTACCCTTATCTAGACACTTTCTGGAAGATTTCAGAAAAATCTGAATTTTGTCGTAAGATCCCGCGGTGTTTGCACAGAATTGGGGCTACAGTAACCCGAAAACGCTAATTTTGGAGGTAAAGGTCTAGAAAATTGGGCTCAGGGGTAGTTTTTTGCGCTGATTTCAAATATTGAACCCATATTCAAATGTATCAAGAAATCGGAGTACGAAATCTGACGGACGAGGTTACTGTATCAAGATTTCATATTAGAATTTGGGTGTCCCAATGCAAACTACTCCTATCTAGATGGTTTTTGACAAGTTTTCGGTCGTAAGATGAGGCTACAGAAACCCAAAATGACAGCCTATGTCTAGAAAAATGGGGGGCGAGGATGGATTTTTAAAGATGACTTCAAAACTTTAGGTATTGATGATTTTTTTTCTTATTTCTCTCTCGCTCTCTCTCTCTCTCTCTCTCTCTCTCTCTTCTCACAAGAGCGCAGAGTAGTCAGACACTCTCATTTCTCTGCGCCTCTCCAACCCTCTCCCGTGGACATAGAGCTGAAGAGAGCGCAGAGTAGCGAGACTATTGAACTTCTATGCGTCTTCTCTTTAACTAACACACGAGAGCGCAGACAAACCAGACACTCTCGTTTCTCAGCGTCTCTTCTACCACGGACGCACGAGAACAGAGATGAAGACAGCGCAGACAAACAAGGGTTTCTGAGTTCTCTACATCTCGTCTCTCTTTATCTCTTTCTCTCCCTCATGGTCCCTACCTGAAGCGCAGAGAAGTCAGACACTCTTGTCTCTCTGCGTTTCTTCTATCCCAGACAAATGGACACAGAGCTGAAGAGATCGCAGAGTAGCGAGACTGTTGGACTTCTCTCCGTCTCGCTCTCTTTTCTCTCTCTCTCCGTCTCTCTGCTCTTCAAATTTTCATGCTCAAACGAATCGTAGGTTTAATGATACGATCTTAAACTTATCACACCTTCCTTACCCCACCCATCCCTCTTTATCACACATATCTATCTTATCCAAATTGATACAAACACACACCTATCCCTCCTCCTTTTTCATTTTCACTTTTTCGTTCGCACTTCTCTCTTCTTTTTTTCCATCAAAAAGAGAAAGAAGGGATAATTTCCCTTTGAATAGAAAAAAGAGAGGTTGCGTAACACATCATCTAACTCAAGTGATAAAAAGCGAGTTCCTGAGGAGGGAAAGAAGAAGTGTTATGGCAGATGGAATGGAATGGATATCCAGTTCGGATAGTAGAAGGGAAAGGGAAAGAGGACAATTGTTGGGATAGAGAGACACTTCTAGAGAGATATAGGAGGAGGGAGGAGTCAGAGGAAGAGGAAGAAGAAGAAGCGTTCCTTGTTTATGCTGATTATATGCCACATTTACTTATTAGTTGGAAGATTAAGATTGACTGTCTCTAGAAGTTTCTTTTCCTTTCATCCCATTGTTGTTCATCAGTAGTTTTTAGTCATAAAATCTGTTAAAGTTAATGTTTGTCCGGGCATTTTTCTAGATGTTCTTCTTACTCTCATACTTATGGATTCTAGTTGGCTCTGAGCCTTTATTGATGCTTTTAGTTATGCAATTTTCGCAAAGATCGGACACGATGAATTTTTTGTACGTACAATTTTTTTCTCGGTTTCCACGCTCCATCTCACAAGGGCTTATACAAATTTCATATTGCGTCTCTAAATTCTGACAGTAAGCCGCGCTTAAGCCAAAGGAGCGCGCACCATGTTTCCAGAACACTTTTCAGTAATAACTTTCGATCGAATTCTGTCAATATTATATTCAACATGATGCGAAGAAAAAGTTCTATTCAAATTGATTCAAAAAAAGCTTAGGCCCTGATTTTTAATTTTTCAACAAAATGAGAAAAATTCCTACGTATCGCTGAGTTGCCACGCAGTTGGCATGCGACCCTACAGTAAGACAGAGCCCGCGAATGAAACCTTTTGAAAACACGTACAAAAAAATTCACTGTGATTAGGGAGCGTGCAATTTTATTAGAAGCCCTCAGAACCAGCTTCTTTTGTTGTTCTAGATGACCCAACTTCTCATTTCTCCAATTTTTGAAATTCCGTAAATTTTGAAAACTTCACAGCCCAGTTGTTTTTCTGGGATGTCATCTTTGTCGTTTCGTCTATCATCAAAGTTCTTATCCTGAAAGCTCTATTAGAGTTGCACCCGATAGATCGCTCTATTAGTTGTACGTCATTCATTAGAATATTCTGAAAATATATGTTTTTATCACGGGGTTCCTGAAAAAAAATTGTTCAAAATCCATCAGAATTTGCCAAAAATGCCTCGGAAATAGCCTATAATGCACAAGTTTAGGCTCGAAAATCGGCTGAACTGGCTGAAATCGAACAAAAACTTTCAGGTCAATATGCTCCCAATGATGGCCTCAACTGCTTCAAGTTATTTCTGAAAAGCTTCGAAAACTGGCCAAGATGCCCTTTTTGAAGCATTTTCCCCTCCCTAAAAACCGATGTGTCATCCGCTTTTTCTCGTTTTTATACATCCGTTTTTCTCTTCTGTTTTCTCTCTTCCCAAATCTCACTTTTTGCCCAGCTATCCCGTATCATAAACCGTTTCCCATCCACCGTATCCACAATGAATTGCCCTTTTCCAAACATTATCACACTCTCTCCTTCTTCTTCTCTTCTGATCAATCATTTCCATTCCGTTCCCTCCAGATGATCAACCGGTTCTCTGTTTACTTTTGGTCATCAACAATCGTCATTTTCATCCTTATGTTCACGTCATCCTCGGCAAAAATAGCTCCGAAAAAGTGTAAAGATACCGATATGAATTGTGCGGTTTGGGTAGGTTTAGGGACTGAAAAACTTCAAAAAAGTGGAAAAAAGTGGGATTTTTAGGTAGCAGCGAACTCATCGGATTGTGACAATGTAGAGTTGGTTAGTGGACATTGTTTGAGGACTTGTGGAGCTTGTGGAGAGGAAATTGATCCAAGTAAGTAACATTAAAGGCGCAGAAAAGCTGTTAGGAAAAAAAAAAGAATTTGGTGCCGGTGGGAATTGAACCCGAGGCCGAAAATTCTAAAACAACAGAGTTAGCCACTACGCCATGGGGTCGTAAGCAGGAAAATGAGAACAGGGCAATAAGAAAAACGTTGCATGCGGTTTGCGTAAATGAGCCGTCGTTAGCATGCCAAGACGATCTTTTGAGTCCTTCGACATCCGGACATACAAGTATTGAGACAGAAAAATCTAAAGACCTCATAAACCTAGTCCTCGAGATTTTCTGGCATAGTAGTTTCTCGGAGAGCCGGGCATACAAGCAGGCAGGCATACAGACATACAGACAGACATTCTGGCATCTGGACAGTCAGATAGGCACCCGGGCAGACAAACATCCGGACAGACAGACATCTGGACAGGCAGGCATGTGAGCAGACAGAACAGATATGCAAATGACAAACAGATAGAAAAACATAAAGACGAACGGAGAGACAAACAGACAGACAAACATCCGGACAGACAGACATCTTGACAGACAGGCATGTGAAAAAAAAACAGGCAGACATACAGACAAACAGACAGACCAGCAGACGGGCACAAATTCATAATTCTCAGATCTAGCCATCCTTTACTAATTTTTTCTCCAGAATACGACGTCCGTCTCCTCCCCCCGAAACTGAAATCGATTGCCTGGATGGTCGGAAGATGGAGATCCGAATTCGGTGGAAAAGCCTTCTTCCCAACAATTCCCAAGTTTACTTATGGAGAACAGGTTGATATAACTATTGCTGATAACACGGATGACATGAAGACACCTCTATTGAATTACACGTAGGGGCTGAAGAAAAGGGCACTCCTAAATTTGAATTTCAGTGCCTTCGCCTGGGACATCAATATGCCAGATGGGGATCCAACAGAAATTCACTCTGAAAATGGATATATCGCAGTGGATTATGATAAGGAGCAGGAGAAAGAATATGTGTCGTTGAATACGGCGATGAGTAATGGTAAGGTTACAACATTATTTTGGAGCTTATTATCTCGGTTCCTTCAATAGATACAAAAAAGTTGTCAATTAATAAAATATGTAAAATTGCACGGCAAACAAGTTTGTAGTTGTCAATTTTTTGATATCTCTGATTCTAACCAAGATATCGTGTTTCAAACATAGCTATGCCGTTAATCTTGTCTTGAAGTGGTCCCAATAGTTTAGAGCTCTATATCTCGGCTCCCTAAATAGATACGAAAAAGTTGGCAACTAGTAAAATATGTAAAACTTCATGGCAAACAAGTTTGTAGTTGACAATTTTCTGGTATCTCTATTTCTAATCAAGATATACTGCTTCGAACAAATCAATACCATTAGTCTTGTCTTAAAGTGGTCTTCATTGTTTAGAGGTCTATATCTCGCTTCCTGAAACAAATACAAAAGGGTGTCAACTAACAAAATATGTAAAATTGCAAGGTTTACATTTCGTTAGTAAACAATTTTCGGCTCTATTCCAGTTTAGGGGATTCTTAATTAAATAGGGGACTCAAGTCAGGGGACTCAAGGAATAGGGGACTCTAAAAGAAGAGAGGGGACTCAAGGAGAGGGGAAAAAAAACGAGGGACTCAAGTCAGGGGACGCAAAGAATAGGGGACTCATCAAGCGTCCAAAAAAAAATGGGGGACTCAAAACAAATGAGCTGGAATACATATGTGCCGGAATATAAAAATGATCCTTTTGAGTCAAAAATGTTGTAAGATGGTCAAATTAGAAGTTTGGCTTGCAAAACATAATTCTGTTCGAACTGCTTCATTTGATCTAAAACTCTCTGAAAACATCACTTTTTAGCTCTTTATTGATATACAATAAAATAGAATATTCGGAAAACTTCATTTGCATCAGGGATTTGGATGGTGCATCATGGATGTGGAAATGGAAGTAGAGATTTTAGAAAAAAGGAAGTTTTTTTCAGATTTTCTATTTCTAATTTTATTTGAATGAAGATCCGAAGAGTGATGTTTTCACAACTCTTTGGATCAAATGAAGCAGTTTGAACAGAGTTATGTTTTGAGTCCCCCGTTTTTTTTGGATGCTTGATGAGTCCCCTCGTTTTTTTGGGCATTCTATGAGTCCCCTATTCCTTGCGTCCCTTGACATGAGTCCCCTCTTTTTTTTAGAGTACCCTATTCCTTGCGTCCCCTGGCTTGAGTCCCCTCTAAAATCAAGAATCCCCTAAACTGGAATAGAGCCCAATTTTCTAGTATCTCTACTGCTCACCTAGATATACTGTTTCAAACAAGATCGTACCCTTATTCCACAGGTCCGTCAGGTCCGAATATCTTAGAGTCCCATATCTTGGCTGTCCGTGAAGATATAAAAAATGTTTAACTAATAAAATGTTAAAAATTGAATGTTGAACAATTTACTAGTTGACATTTTTTCCATATCTCCACCCCTACCCTAGATATACTGCTTCAAACAAAACTATACCGCTAATCCTGTCTTAAAAAGTGGTCCCAATAGTTTAGAGGTCTATATCTCGTCTCCCAGGATAGACAAAAAGAAATTACCGACTACCAAAATATTCAAAACTACATGCTGAATAATTTACTAGTGGACACTTTTTCCATATCTCTACCCCTAACCGAGATATGCCGCTTTCCTACCAGCCCCCTTATAAAAAAAGCTTTTTTTTGTACGCTTGTATAGTACAAAAAGTAGCTCTTCCCATAGATCTCTATCAAAACTTTTTGCAAGAGCCGTAATCCAAAACTACACACTTTTTTTCCGTTTTCAACAATCTCACGAACTGTGTTTTGTGTGCATCCCTTCCCCTAACTAGACTTTTGGTTGTTGCACAAAAAAATAAAAGGAATTCTCCATTCAACATCAGAGATCAAATGAGCAATTGTGTGGTTATTGGAGTGAATGAGAGAGAGAGAGAAAGAGAGAGAGCAGATGAACTAACAAAAGAATTATTGATACAGTATGAAACAAATTGCAGGTTTCATGACCATTGAAGAAGGGGAGTCCGGTCCGAATCAGGTGAAATTCCGGTTGCAGAGAATTGGAAGGATTAGTTTTTCTCATGACTCGGCGGTGAGAATTGTGAGTTTTTTGAGGTTATCTTAAAGGCGCTTTCGGGAATGTCCTACCAGGGTTGTGCGAAAAATTACACCGGAAAAATATTTTTTGAAAAAATTTGTTCGAAAAAAATCGGAAATTTTGAACGTACAGGTTATTTTTTCTAGTTTTTTTAAGTGGAAAAATTTTTCGAAACGGTCCGAAAAAACCAAAATAAAAACCAAACTTTTTTTGCACACACCCCTGGGTCCCACCACGATTTACAAGATTACTGTACTTGTTTTCAGATGTTCCGCGAGTGGACCCTCCTTGACGAGAATCGATTAGAAGCCCGTCTCCTGATGACCACCACCATCACTAGACGACTCATGGAGCACACCGCGGTGATTTATAAGAAGATTTATCCATAATTTATTTGTTTGGTTATTTATTTATTTTTAAAACAAAATCGGGTTCTTTCATTAATTTTCTCAATAAAATTCTTTCTCTGAATTGAGGAGATTGATCCAAGTTAGCAGAAAAGCTAATAAAACCAAATTGGAAAAAAGAAAAAAATATTTGGCGCCGGTGGGAATTGAACCCGTGTAGGGGAATTCAAAAACGGGAGCGTTAACCACTACGCCACAGACCTGCATCGTCGAACGTAAGGGGGAGGGCGGTCACATTACTGCGCCTTCTTCTCTCCCTCTCGGGCACCGATAGGAGGGGTCCACAATATATAACTTGAACATCCGGACATACAAGTATTCAGATGGACGGGTCTAGAAAGGACCCACATGTCCTTCTGTCCGGGTGCCTGTATTTCCGGCTGTTTAAAATTCTTATATCACAGATCTAGCCATTTAAGACCTTGAGAATAGCATTTTTCCAAAACAGAAAAACATGTGTGTAGCTTCTTGCGCATTTCTGCTCAAAATACTTTTTTCTACTGTGTGCGCCTATAAATGTGATACGGTGGTTTTCAACGTTTTATTTGACCAGTACAATAAAAGTTTATAACACGAAAATTGAATCTAAAAAACGGTATCCTAAAAAAAGTAACTATTCAAAAAACCTGGCGAAATACTTCTCCACACAAATCGGATGTTCCATATTAATGATAAAAAATCGATGATGTACAGTGGCATAGGCCACCATGAACGCGTATCTTCCATCCTCAATAATCGTATTCATAATACCCAAAAACTTCTTTTTTCTCTCATCATCCGCCTGATGCACCTCCGTATTCATCTGACACACCACAATCCCATTTTGATCGAATTCGGCTCCGCGAGCCATCATCGGAAGGATATCGTATTCAGGGCCTTCGTTGTCCATCAGGAATTGATCAATGGTCGATTCTTTGACGAATTTTGTGAAGAACGTGATGATGTCGATGTGGGGCATGACTTGGTTGATGTAGCGGCCTGCATAAGAAGTAAATGAGTCTAGAAGCTACAAACTACAAACTACAACCATACCATTTTTCAAGACCAACGCTGTCGACACATCGGTCTCTTTGCCAACTGCAAAAGGGAAATAAGATCCGACGGGCTCGTAAAGCTCTCCGTTTCCCTTGAAAATTGGGTCGGCGGCAAAGAATCGGGAACCGAAGGGAAGGGTGTTCTTCAGGGTGGTCTCTGCTTTGACGTCCAAACCGATACCCAAGGTTACCACTACACTGGGTTCCTGGAATAGTCGGGATCAGGGCTGTGCGGAAAATTTTCGAAAATTTTATTTTTTTCGGTTTTTTTGGCCATTTTCCGAAAAAATTTTTCGGAGAAAACCGAAAAAAAATTCGAAAAGAACAATTTCTTAGTTGTATGTTTTGACCTCCTTTTCACCCATTTTTTATTAGAAAAAAACGAAAAAATTCGAAAAATCCCGAAAATCATTTTTCGATTTTTTTTGCCCTGAAAAATTCGAAAAAAAAAACAATTATTCGATTTTTTTCGGAATTTAGGGATAGAAACGGTTTTTCGAGAGCGAGATAGTGCTCTCTCTCTCTTTTGCACGTATTCGCGAGAGCGCAGAGAAGTCAGACACTCTCGTTTCTCTGCGTCTCTTCTATCCTCGCAACATGCACACAGAACAGAAGAAAGTGCAGATAAGCGTTTACCTGCGACGGACTATAAACATGATACTTCATCTCATCCTTATTCTTCACTCCAGTCAAATCAATTTTGGAAAACGATGTTTCATTTCTGCACACATTCGTGGCTCTCTTCACCCAGTACCACATCTGAAAAACCATTACCAAATAGAAGAACATAGAAGGGCACCCCACTGGGAAGCTAACCTCTTTTGGCTCCACTCGACTCTTCTTTAGTTTCTCTGCAAAGCATTTCTTCCATTCTTCGGCTGCTTCCAGGAACTTGCGGTTCCTGGTGATGGGAAGAAATGCGGTACGTTCGTGGTAGGAGCCTAGTTGGTAACCCTGAAAAAGCTTCTGTCTGGAGCAAAGGGATTAGAAACTGCAGATGCGCCGTAGGCGCGCCATGGACTTTCTTCATACTTCATTACACCCTTTTTGAGTACGTACAGGGTCCGAGAGAAAGAGAGGGAGGGCGTCATAATCTAATCGTCCTCCCTCCCACTTTCCAAGTGCACCCCTGTGGCGCAGTGGCTACCACCCTCGTTTTCAAATTTTTCAACCCGAGTTCAATTCCACCCGAAGCCTTTTCTCTTTTTTTTTCTTTTTTTTCTTCTCAAACTCACATTCTTATACTCTGGATAAAAAAGCAAAAAGAAGATTGTGAAGCATGTGAATAGAATGATGAAAAGCTTGAGGTTATTCATCCATCGAGACGACATATAGGTGTCTGAAGAGAGGAAAATTGGAGGGGGAAAGAGGAGGAAAAAGTGTGTTTCTCGTTCTTTGAAAGTTTTATGGATCGAGGAAAAGCGATGGTTTATGATAGGTTTTTGCAGGGTAATGCGGAGAATCGGCCAACTTTTAAAGATCAGATACATGGAAAAGCTGTATAGTTCTGGGGGAAGCCCATTGCTCAGAATAAAATTTTTTGAAAAAATGATGTGTTAATGTATATGAAACTAGGCATTGCTCAGAATTACCTACTGACTTTTAGAATACTTCAAACTACAAAAACTATAAACTAGACGAAAAATCCGTATTTTCTTCTAGTATTGTCAACCGTCCGGCACCTCCATCATCCCAGGATTCTGGAAAACCGCAATTCAAAAAACCTCTAAATTTAATAAAATTAACAGTATTTAGGGGTATCTTGGTTTGAAAAAAAAGTAGTAGCTACAGTAATTTACCTTAATCCTAGACTTCTAGCTTGGAGATCCCTAAGGTCTAAGGGATTTTTCTGATTTTTCTGAATCAAACATCGTTATGTTGAGCCCTGTAGAACCCTAGCGCCCCTGACCCTCCAAGCTCGGATTACTGTAGAATTATGGTAGATCTACAGTAACCTCATATTTTGAAAACGTGCTTGGAATGAACTCCAATTTTCGCATATAGTTTTTACGGAATCTAAATAGTACACAAACGAAAAAACTGGCAGGTGCTCAAGAAGTAGCCTCCAGAACATGTCTTGCAGGAGATTCTGTCACAGTAGGATAGCAGGGAACTCAAATTTTCCAAAATTTTGGCGGGAATTCACAAATGCAGAACAAAACCTGCAGAACATCCCGACGTCTTTTTAGTAAACTTACCGTATTCCTAGCTTCTCAGTTTCAAGAGCGCAAATATTCTAATTTTTTCCAATTTACACATTTTATATTATTTTGTGATTTAGGATCCTAAAATCTTCGAGCCTCAAAGTCTTGACAGATACAGTAGCTACAGTAATCTAAATTCAAATTTTTCTTTAATCCCTATAATCCTACACCTATAGATCGCTAGGTCATTGAAACAATTACCACTGTTTGCTTATATGCTCCAAACCTTATTTTCCATATAATTTTCCAAAAAAAGCAACTCACCATTGGAAATAACTCGAATCATAGTTGATCCAATGAATGAAACTAGATTTTTCTCGTGTAACTACAATATTTTTTGTCTGATCCTTACCAATAGTTTTATAGATCACTTTTTCTAGATTCCTTGTTTCTCTCCCCGTCCTCTGCCCATCTGTTCAAATATTCCTCCCTCCTCAGACAGTAATTTTGGGGCGGGGAGTGCTCTTCTGCAAATGTATCCCTATCGCTTTTTCTTGTTTGTTTTTATTTTCCACCACAATCATTTGAAAGGAGAGTCTCATTTATATAAATTGGCACAATTGACTTGTTGATCTTTTTGAGGATAAGGATTTTAAGAAGAATTGGAAGAGAAAAGAAGAAATTAAAATGAAAACAAATCGCAATCTTGATCATTGAAATGTGTGGTGATAACGAAATGATCTCCCATTGAAAAACACACCACTGCTTCCATTCCATTGTTTCGTCGAATTTTGAATGCATGACCCTCATCGAAGTTTTCAAGACTGGAAATTGCAATTTTTACTGATTTGTATTATCTCTTCTATATACAGTACCGGCCATATTTATACCATACTTGTGATGGGCCTGGCCGGATGACGAATTTCACCGGCCCGGCCCGCCAGTTACCGCGAAGTTTGAATTTTATTTTTTCAAAATCGAAAAATGAGCTGATTTTATCCTATTTTGTGTAACTGTCACATATTTTGCATGTTGGGAGTAGTTTTAGTAGTTTGAATCACGAATCAGCAAAAATTGAAAATTTTGGGGTAAATTTTCGACAATTTCTCTCGGTGCGGGCCGAGCCGGCCCGCGAATTCACAAGTATGATTTATACGAACACTGCCGCTTTTCAGTTGATTTTTGCTGATTTAGGCCTACTTTGAGCAAGCGCCACGCACCCAAAATTTGTTCTACGGCTTAGAAAAATTTTGTGCGTATCAAACATAGCTAGAACATCATTTTTGTAATTGACAACTTTTTTGTGCGACCACTCGCCCGGGAGATACAGCTCGTCCCATGAAGGATCCTTGAAATTATCGAAATTTCTAAAGAAAACGTGCTGTTTCTGAGGGAGGTAGCTGTTTTGGACGAGCTATATCTGCCGGGAGAGTGGTTGTAGAAAAAAGTTGTCAACTGCAAAAATGAAGTTCTAGCTATGCTTGATACGCACAAAATTTTTTTTCAGCCGTAGAAACATTTTTGACTGCGTGGCGCTTGCTCAAAGTAGGCCTAAATCAGCGAAAATCAACTGAAAAAAGGGGATGTCCGTATACTTTCGCACGGTACTGTATATACTAAGTTCAAAACTTCAAACATTTCGGCAGGAATTCAAATTTTGAAAATTTTTGCGGGAATTTGAAATAGTCAAAGCGCACGTCTCTAGAAAAAGTCTTAGGCGCATCATTGCCCAACGACTGAAAATAGGTTTGATTATGGAAATTAAGCAGCGACAAAAAATAGGAAATCACCTCGAATACCATTGACTATATGAAAAAAAAAACTCACTAGTTCTCAACACGTGCACTTTCCACCGGCACCTTCTCAATATTCTCCATAACTTCGTGGAAATTGATGGATCTGTTCTTCACACCTATCCCCAGATACTTCAATCCATAATTTGACAAGCTGATTCAAGTCTTGACTTGTCATTTTATGTCGACTATTTACTGTTTCGAAAAATCTGCAGCCCCAAAAAAGGCGTGTCAGATGATCCAATGTTAGAAATGGGGCAGAATAGAGAAAACAACGTTCAAGAGTGAATGGTTTGTCACTGTGCCATTGGAAATTTTGAGTCATTAAGCAAGATGTCGTCAATCTTTTGACATCCCTACATTCATCCATGATCCATTCATACAACTCATCGTTTACCTCTCCACAAGAATCTACTAAAAAGTGATAAATATTAATTCTCAATCCTTTCACATCTCCAAGGAGTTGTCTTGTCATGTCATCAGGAACACCTATAAATTCAATTTTGAATCTCGAAATTCTAAACTGCTCGTTCACAAATTCCAATTGCCCAACCGCAGCTTTTCTCCAATTTTCGTCCTTCAATACAACTGCATGTTTTGAATCGCAGGGCTTTGCAACATAGTCATTAGTTGTAATCAGAATTGAATACTGCTCTGACCTTTGGTCTTTGCTAATGTATAGCACAGCATGTTCTCCCAAGAATCTATCGAACGATATCAATTGCAATTCCAAGATGCATGGGATGTAACAGATTTTCACCAGTTTTCTGCTTTTCTTGGAGAGGGTTGAGAGGTGATACCTAAGAAACTGGGGATTAAAAGAGGGGACAGTCACTAAAAAATCGTCCTCGAGATTTTTACACCATCGGATAGAGCTCGCTGAGTTACATCAAAAACATTCTTGGAGACATATCTGAAAATCTCATTTTCGACCTGATTTTGGACGTGGAAGAAGAGCATTTCGCTTTTTTTTCGCTTTTCACTTTCCTTTTTTGGGACTGTCTGTTCTTTGGGTCCTAACTCAAAAAGGAAGCATTTTTATGAGAAGTGATCAATTACAAAGTTGTTTAACTGATAATTTGCAACAACTTTTTAGTTGACAGCTTTTTGAAAAAAACATCGGTTCGAAAGTTATAGAGCGTCTAAGATGTGAAACAAAAATGTTGTCTCAATAGTTGTGGGTACTCAAAACAGTAAAAAAAAACAATTATTTTGCGAAATCAAGTCGTTTCAGCAAGTTTTATCAGTTTTTTAGCAAATTCTCTATACCTTTCGAACCGCTGTTTCTTTCAAAAAGCTGTCAACTGAAAAGATATTGCAAATTATCAGCTAAACAACTTTGTAGTTGATCACTTTTCATGAAAATGCTTCCTTTGTGAGTTGGGACCCAGAAAAAATCAAAACGTTCTACTTCCACGTCCAAAAACAGGTCGAAAATGAGATTTTAAGACATGTCTCCAAGAGAATTTTCGATGTAACTCAGCGAGCTCTATCCGATGGTGTAAAAATCTTGACGACGATCTTTTAGTGACTGTCCCCCTTGAAACTCACTGTTCAAAAACATCCATTAGTTTGATAATGTGCACACGTGCAAGATGAGGCAATGGGAACAGAGGAAAGGTGCGAACATCTGTCATTTTTCTGGAATTATCAATGAATTTTAAGATACAACAGACAAGAAATTCAGTATGAAGCAAATGAAAGAAAATTGGCAGAATATATTACTATTAGGGAATCAAAATAAATCACGCACAAAAATCAATAGCAACTACAGAGTACAATGAACAGAATTACGAGTGGACATGGTTAACAGGAGAGGAAATAATGTGAGGAGTCAGGGTGACCTAGGTTGCATTTGATTGGGATTAGGGAGGGGTATTACACTACTATTCAAAGATGTATTTGGGTGTTATTTCTTCTACTCAAGAGGCTGACCGTGTGAGGCCAGTCTCCAGTGTTCCATCCAGAGGTTCTTATATTGGGTTAGGAACATAGAAGACCTTCTGTTATTTCATTCATTTATTGAGAGAAAGAGAGGCAAACAAATTGAAGAAAAAACGATACAAGTATTGCTATAAAGTATTGTTTCTCCGGAACCGTTGATGCCAAATCACAAACCAAAACGTCGAACAACACATTAAAATGGTCCCCAGTAACCCATTTTCATTTTCAATATCCATTCCTCTAGAACAATCCATTTCCCCCTGTTTGAGGTTCCTGTAAAAAGTATATGAAAATGTGATTGCCAATTTCAAGTTCTGTCAATTTTGGCGGGAATTTGAAAATGGAAAATTTGAGTTGCCGTTAGGCGGCGCCACTGACTGGTACCTGTACTTACCTGTACACCTTTTCTCTTTTCTTTGGATCCCATGGCTTTGCATCCAGTTTTTGATAATCAAGTGTTGTGATTTTCCCTGTGCTATGAATAATAACAATCTCAATTTTATTCATTTCTCTATCCGAATTTTTCCATTTCAACAGAAACTTTACAATGTCATCTGAATTCAGAGTTGATCTTTTAATTTCGACTCTCGGTGTATTCAAATACAGTAAAACTTCCGGATTCGTGATAAGAGTTTCGGAAATTAAGAATTTTGTGACACGAACGTTTTCCAGAATGGATATAATATCGTTTTGACAACTTTCAGAATTTCCACTGACGGTTAGGTTCTCGATTTGATCAATAAAACCAAGAAATGTTTCCAAATCAAACTCCAAATTTCCGAAATCAATATGAAGACTTGTCTGTTTACAGTTGATGAAAACGTTGAGAATATGGGAAGCAACAGCACTCATTTCTAGTTCTCTCCCAGTGTTCTGTTTGAAATATCCAATTTCAAAACGGGATCTTTTATCCTTCTCTTGGTCAATCCATTGGGATGATGATTGTCTGGAAAAAGACTTTGTGAAAAAAAAAAGGAATTTCAGCCGCCCTGTAAAGTCTAGCATGATTTTGACCAGTTCAGCACGGTCCGGTCAAGCCCAGTATAGTTTATCCTGGGTCTATCCGGTTCAGCCCAGCCTGGTCCCGACCGGTCCAGTTCAACCTGTGCCAGTCTAGTCCACTTCAGTCCAGCACGGTCCAGTCCGTTCATGTCCGATCTAGTTTAGCCTGGGTCAGTCCGGTTCATCCCAGCTTGAATCGGCCCGGTTCAAGGCGCAGCTCTGTTTGCCCGCTGTGAATATGATTTTGGCAAACATAAGGCTCCCGAGGACTTCATACTTGTGATAGTCCGGACCGGGCTTTTCAGGATTTTGCTTATTCCGGGCAGCCACGAATGACCCGCCGGTTACCGCGAAATTTGATTTTGTTTTTCAAAATAGAAAACAAATCCGACTGGCCGGTTTGGACCTGCGGGCCAAGCGGGCAGCGCCCCAAACTTCACAAGTATGGAAATGGATTCACAAATGAATGGAGCAACTTGTTTTTGGCACAACTCGCAAAACTACAGAAGGTAAACTTTTGCGGTCTGTACAGAACGGATTCATCAGTAAAAACCGTACTCAACCTTTACTCACACACAAAACATTTTCACCCCATTGATAGTTAGATTCGGTTTTCTCTTTCTTCGCATTTGAACAGTTAAAAAATTCCACCGTGTACAGCTCATCCGATCTTCTCCATCTCTATATAAATCGATCGATCTTCCCCAGTCCTGAATACAAATCTCAATTTTTGTATACATCGATCGAAGGGATCCAATGATTCGTGCACATTTTTTCGAAGATAATGTCATGAATATTCTAAAAAAATCGTCACAAATGGGCGGGGCCCATGGGAGAATTAAACTTACAAATCACAATCATCGAATTGATGTAAAATGTGCTCCACTGCTAAAATTGGAAGCTTGAGTATAGGGAAAGTCATTGAAAGTAACTGGCAAATAGGGAAAAATGAATGGACAGAATGACGGGGGCAAAGGTCACTATTAAGATCGATGAACACCAGAATGACAGGTGTGATGAGGTGACGACTAAGAACATCTTTGGGAAAAACTTTATTGTCCTTTCTGTGTGTTTTCTTTCTGAGTCCCTCATCCGGAACAAAGAGGCTGCAGTAACCTTTAGTCCCTCACTCCACTGTGATATTGTTGCCGCGTGGTGTAGTGGTTAGGACCGTTGTTTTAGAATTTTTCGACGCGGGTTCGGTTCTGCCATCCCCAAAACTTTTTGTTTTTTTTTGTTTAGTCAAAATCAGTCAAAATTTCTGCATTTTTGATTTTCCTTCTGAAATTTTCGACATTTGGGGTCCCCGATAAAGTGTTGAAATTTCGATTTCCGGCTGAAATTTCTGGATTTATGAATCCCGCCAAAACTTTTTGAAGATATGAATTCTCGTCAAGATTTCCGCAGTTATGAATTCCCGCCAGAATGTTTGAATGATTCAACTCCTGCCAAAATTTTGGGAAATTTCGAATTCTTGCCAAAGTTTTTGAATTTTCAATTTTCAATTCCCACCAATTTTTTTGAATCATCACCAAAATAATCGTATATGGACAGGTTGTTCTGAAAGACGCCAGAATCTTCTGGAAGATAACTCTGTAGATACCGTAATTCTACAGTAATCTTCGACATTTTCTGCTGGTGTACTATTAGGGTACTGGAGCAGGGGTGTGCGGAACGAAATTCGGAATTCCCAAAATTCCGAAAATTCCGACATTTTTCGGAATGAAATTCCGACCGGAATATTCCGAGCCAAAAATTTCGGAATGGAACGAGTACTGTAATTTGAAGGAACATGGCGCATTAGTTGTCGGCTGCCAAAAACATCAAAAATAATGGGAAACTGGGATGTATACTTGAAAAAAAAACTGGACGACTCAAAAAAGTGTACTTTATGTCACCGGAAACTCAAAAAATTCTTTTGAAAAATCCCGTTTTTTACTATTCCTAAATTCCGAAATTCCGAAAAAGTCCATTCCGCACACCCCTGGTACTGGAGGCACAAAATTTTTTTTCAGTAATCCGAGCTCCAAACGATGTAGAATCGAATTGCTCGGTGACCCATGGCTACATGCCAAATATGGTATCAAACAGTTCAGTGCTGGACATACAGACACACAGACAGACAGAAATCTCTGCTCAGTATCTACAATAGATCTGGGAGGAGGGAAGCATGTTCTAGAAGTCAGAATCCATATTGTTTGTTGATCCTTCAGTTCTTATCTTAACTTATATCACCAGATGACCTACTACTACTACTAAGTACCATCACTTTCTTCTTCTTCCTGTTTTCCTCTCTCTTTTTCTCTATATCTCTTTGTATCTCTCACTTTGATTACTTATTCATCGCCCAATTTTATATGTCTTTCCTTTTCCGCCTTCTATTCTCCATACTTTTACTTTTTTCTATTTTTTTTGAGAAAAAAAAATATTGGCACATTTGTTTTCTACAGTAAGAAGATTAATCGCGGCGAGACCTTTCCAAAAAAAGCTCTGCGCCTTTAAGGTTGTTTGTTCTATTTTCTTCAGACATCCCCAAAAATCTTTCTTCTAAATTTGTATACTGATTCAATTTGTTCCCCCTCCCCTCCCCCACCCCTAACTATATCCGGAAAAAGAATCCCTCTTCTTTTGGTGTCTCCAAGACACTTCCGAAATGTGATGTGGTGCACTTTTAGGGAAGATACTTTTCTTTTCTTTTCTTTTTGCAAAGTTTTACTACTGTAGTCAATTTTCGGAAATCCTTTGTTTTTCTAGAAAAAATTGAAAAAAAGGCTGACAAGTAGGAGACTCCCTTCGCTCTTCTCTTCACCTACTCTTCCCCCTCCCTCTTTCCGCAACCTTTATAATGCCCCTGCCGACCTCGTCCTCTCGTCCTCCCATGTGGTCTAGTGGTTAGGATTCGTGGTTTTCACCCACGCGGCCCGGGTTCGATTCCCGGCATGGGAAGTTTCTTTTTTAACCTTTTTTGCTTTTTTTCCAAATGTGTTTTTGAGGTATTACTATGATTGAAACTATAGTTTTTCAGAGTTTTTTGTTCAGCACTATTCATCAAAATGTAATCCTGGCTCTCTCTGAACATGCTCTTCTAAAAAAACTTTTTCTTGAAAAAAAGAGAGCGCTGTCATCTCTCTCTCTCTCTCTCTCTCTCTCTCTCTCTCTCTCTCTCTCTCTCACTTCTCTCTCAGAAGAAGTTAGAAAAAGTACACATTTTCCAGAAGAATAGTATTCCATTTTTTGAAAAAACGAAGGTGACTCACTGGCAGAATAAACACTCTCTTCTTCTCTTCTTTTCAAAACCCCCAGTCCTTTTTTGTCCTCCGTTCGAGAGGAGGCCTATCTCTCTCCCATTTTTCTCACCTTTTCAAGTGTTAGACTTTTGTTTTTTTTTCCTTCGTTCTAATTTGAAAAACGCTGACCATTCTGCAGAAAAGAGCAGCACTTGGTGCCATTCTATTAGCGGTTTTTCGAATTTTATCGCCTACAGAAAGCTTTAACTTAGGCTCCCAGCCCTCCTAAATACGCGCTCTTCTATTAAAGGTCTTCATAAAACCCATAAGTTTTACTCGAAACTGAAAACTGACCAACTGGTGGAATGGGAAAACACATAAAATTTGATATTCTCTCTCTCTCTTCCCTATTTTGTGTTCTTCGTCCCCATTCAAATTTTTGTTCATCTTGTTCATCTGTCCGGTTTTCCATTCTCCATATATTCAGACACACTGCTACTGCCGACAGAATCATGAGTTGTTTTTCCCCCGGGGGACAAGGGGGAAATATACCAAGTGGTTTTGGGTTTCATTCAGAAATTACTTTTTTCGAGGAACTTTTTTTTGGGACCTTAAAGTTGCATGCAATTTTCTGCGAAGTTGAATACTCCTACGAGCTTAAATTGGTATTTGAAAAAAAAAACGGGGTTTTTCGAGCTCCCGGATGTCCGGATGTCCAATCTTACTATCAGTTTTGAAAGTCTTTATGGACCTTAAAGGCGCAGCATAAAAACGTCGCCCACCTCTCCGAATTTGGCTCCTAGAATGCTCAATTTCTAATATTCCTGGGTTTTTCGCATTTTCGTGTGTTTCCATGAGTCCGGATGTCTGGACCCAATTTCCATTTCTGGGCTTATCCCAGTTTCCAACTAGGAAAACCCAAAATTCCTTGTTCTTTCCTGATGTCCCAATGTCCAGATGTCCACATTTTGCTCCATTTTTCAGTTTCTTCTGGTTCAATTTTTGAAGTTTCAGAGTTTTCTGATTTTTTTTTCTATTCCTCAGGGTTCTGGTGTCCAAATGTCTGGATGTCCAAGTATCCGGATGTCCAGATATCCGAATACCCAGATGTCCAGATATCCAGATGTCCAGATATCCGGATGTCCAGATATCCGGATGTCCAGATATCCGCGTGTCCAATTGTCTGAACGTCCAAATGTCCAGATATCCAGATATCCGGATATCTAAACATCCGAATTTCCAAATATCCGGATGTCCAGATATCCGAATATCCAAACGTCCGGATGTCCAAATGTCCAGATGTCCCGATATCCGGATGTCCATATATCCGGATGTCCGATAATCCGGTTGTCCAAATATCCGGATGTCCACTAGTTCCACTGCTCCTAGGCTACTTCCCATGCCCTTCTATTACAGGTAACTTACCCTTTCCCCAGTTCCAGTTCTCCCCCATCTATCATTCATCAAATTTTTTGTGTACCCTACCCCCGGTAGTACTACTAAACCAATTATTATTATTATATAAAACAACACCTTCTTCTTTTTCATTTCTCTCTCTCTCTCTCTCTTCTGCAGTAAGGGGGAATGATTCATCAATACTGTATACCCGTCCATTTATTTTTTTACTGCTGCTACCTTCCCCTCCCTTCTGCCGTCCGTCCTCCTCATCAAGATAACCCACCCCATTGATGACCTCATGCTCTCCTTCTCTCCTGGGAGAAATAGTATAGAGAAGGTAAGAGACGGCAGACGGTACTGTATACATCATTATGATGTGCATTCCTCCCTCTCTTTTTTACCTCTCTCTCTCTCTCTTTCTTTTTTTTGGCAGGGGGTGACCTTTTACCCTCTTTTCTCTCCCCGTTTTTCCCACGGTGTTCTTTTATTCCTTTTGGGGGCTTTTTTGGACCTTTTTTTGGGAGATTTCTGTCACTTTTTGAGATATTTTTCGTAGGATTTCGGTCATTTTTGGAGAGTTTTCTTTGAGATTTTTTTGGAAATTTTCGATATTTTTTTATGGGAGATTTCACCATTTTTTAGAGGGTACTTTGTCATTTTTTGGTGAGATTTTTGTCCTTATTTGAAAGATTTTTGGTAGGGGTGTGTCCAGTCCAAATTTTATTGGATAATAAAATGGGTAATCCGTATCAAGTGGGGGAGGTCAGTTGTATTGGTTTACCAGGTAGTCTTTGAAGGGTGCATTTTCGATTGGGTGTGGATTTAGTGGTAGAAATTAGGATAGTTTTTTTTACATTTTGATTATAAAAAATTCGTTTTGATTTCGAAATTTTTCTTATTCCTCATTTTTGAAAATAGTAATATTTTTTCTGGGTTGTGACAATTAATTAACCATACTTTTGACGGCCCAAAAGCCCGGGTTCTGGTCGAGAAATCTGAGAAATCGAAATTATATGGAACATTTTGTGACCCGATAGGATAAATGAAGCAGCAAGATAAAAGTTTGGCTTTTTGAAACATTTTACCTTGCTTATTATGAATTTTCCGTAAAAAAATTAAGATTTTCTGATAAGTCCCAAATTTTTTGAATCCGGGTCTCCGGGCCGGGTGGACAGAACGAAACCAAGTTTTATTTCCCAGATTTCTTTTTTGTTTGCATTTCTTATCATGTTTCCATGTTAGTCATCATAAGGAACTTGATATACATGCACCTGCCAGTGTTTCTGTTCTGAAAAACCCTGTTATAAGGGTTTGTGAGTTAATGGCTGGCAACAAAATTGTGAGAATGAACCTTCTTTGGTACTGAAATTGGGCCCCGTGGAGTTCAAGTTGGTTTGACTGTGATTTAAGCTTTCAGATGCGTAGACCTCACAGAGATCTTCATTTTGCTATGTTTGTGAGTCCGTAATTTTGATTATGAAGAAAGTTAGGCCTAGTGAGCCCGATCAGACATTTTCGGGTTTCTCAGTTTGCTTGTGAGGTCTAACATCGGTCCCTAGTTAGTCACACTAACTGGAAAACTCAAAAAGTCTAACTGAGAAAAAACCATTCTGAGTTTTCCCCTTGATCTCACTTTCTTCCATCTGTTCCCCTTTTTTGCCTCCTTCTTTCTACAAGAAGACTATCCATTTTCATTTGAATCCTCACTCATCCGTGTCGCTATAATTACAATATGAGGAAGCCCCCTTCTGTTCCTTGGATTTTCAAGGACAACTATCCGTTTTTTTCCTTGTTCTTTATTCGATTCTCATCTGTTCCATGGAAATTTGATTTGACTTTACAGAAGAAACAAAACGGAGATTTGGAGACTGAAGACGGAGGAGGAGGAGGAACGGAAGACAAAAAAAAAGAAAGAAGATGTCAACAGCTGTAGATCGACTTGGTAAGGCTTTATTTTGGTGATTTGGGCTAAAAAGAAGTGAGAGTAAAATCGAAAAATTGAGATGGAAAATGAGAAAATTTAGGCTAAAAATGGGTGAAAAATGGTGAGAAACTCAAAAAATTGGGATGAAAAATGAGAAAATTGGGTGAAAACTGGCAAAAAATAACATGAAAAATTTAGAAAATATTGGAAAATAATTTGGAAAACCTGGAGGAAATCGCCAAAAAAAAATTCACCCAAAAATTGAAAAAAAAAAATAACTAAAATACGAAAAACCAAGAAACACAAGTCTGAAAATCTGCCAACAATGAGCAATTTTTCTAACAAAACGGCACTGAATTCAGTTCGTACCGATATAGTTACCACCACTATCAACCACTTCCTCAGACCTCTAATACAACGGCACCCGATATTTCTCTACATTTTTTGCCACTTCCTCTCATTTTTTTTGTTTCCAGAACTTTGACCTTTTTTTCCTTTCATTCAAAAATACACACACATATTCATGTGCCATTGGTGCATATACGTAACCTGATACCTTTGATATGCCTTCTCTCTCTCTCTCTCTCTCTCTCTCTCTCTCTCTTCAATGAGAGTCCTTGAGCAGGCAGCAACACCTTCATTTCTTCTCTATAAATCATAATCGAACCATCTGCTATTGGTTGGAGATACCCCTAATAGAAGGGCGTGTGTTTTTTGCTCAAACGGAGCATGTCTTTCCTGTTAGGTAATTGTTCCTCCCCGTCCCCCTCTGAGAAAAAGAAAAAGCCGCATTATTCTCATTACCCTCTCCCTTTAGTCTCAATTCTGTCCACGTGGCGCAGTGGTTAACTCTGCTGTTCTGTAAATTTCAGGGTCAGGTTCAATTCCTCCTTATGACAAATCCTTTTTTCTTTTTTTTTTTTGAAAGAATTTAGAAGTTTGGTATCACTTTAACAGATGTTTCGATTGACCTCTCTTCCTAATTTTCCAAACTTTTCAATGTATTCAGCTGTCATTTTTCTATTGAAAAGTACACTTATTCAGACCAGCTAACTTTTCCTTTTGTACTTTTCTCCTTATTCCGCTTCTAACCGATATGTTTCCGAATCTCTACTCCTCTTCCCGCGCATGACATCTGAAAAATGCATCATGTACTGTTCCTTTCGGACCCTTTTCGAGAAGGTAAGCAAAAGCCGCGCTAATCTCTTTGCCCTCTCCTCCTCATACTGTTTGTGTTCATGTGGTGTAGTGGCTAACATTGTTGCTTTTGAAATTTCAGGGGTGGGTTCGACTCCGGTTGGCTCTAAATGCTTTTTTTTCTTTTTTTTTTCTACCAAAGAAGTTTAGAGGTCAGACTAATCTGCTCTAGCTAGCAAACTAACCCATTCGGAACTTTCTACAAATCCAAATCTCCTCCTTCTCCCCCTCCTCCTGCCCATCACACCTCAAAAATGTATCCTCTGATCATTTCCGCCCACCTCTCTCCCTATCCCTTTTCTCTCTCATCTCTTCTCATGCATCGTCGTTTCTGTCACTTGTTTAGCAACACGAACAGCTGTGATTCCCCTCCCTGCCTGAGTGACTCCTCTTCCAATCACTTTTTCCTTCTTATATTGATCTGATGCAATGCAACAGGGCAAACTTTTCTTGACTACTTGACTCTTAGGTTTATTTGGATTACGGTTTCCCCCTCCTCCTCTCTCCCTCTCTCTCTCTCTCTCTCTCTCTCTCTCTCTCTCTCTTTTATCCCCCTATATCTCTCTAGGTTCTTCTTTTTATTTATATCCCCCTATGACAAACTTGTCATCATCAAGACCGTCAAACAGTAAAGAGGAAGCATGCGCAGCATTCCTTTGCAAACTCTTGACGCGTTTTTTTCTACGGCGGCACTTTCCCAAAAAACTCGATGAGTTTTTGGAAGAGACTAACTATTACTTATCATTTATTTGTGGAGAAATGGAGGATTTTTGGATTTTTTTTCTGTTTGGAACTTTTCCTGGGACCTCTAATAGAAGGTCATCTAAGTGTTACAATCCCGGGCCGTTGCAAAATATAAAAATAAGTGCTTTTTATTATTTCTTTGGATTTTCGAATAAAAAACTCTGATAGAAGGTGTCATATTTGATGAAACCATCCGAGTTCTGAAATTTTGACGTCTCTATCAGAAGGGCACCTTCTCTTAGGCCACCCAAACTTTCTCATTGTCTGTCTCCTATTTTCTCTCCTACAGCATCACGGTAAATATTTTGTACGTACAATTTTTTTTCTCGGTTCCTACGCTCCATCTCACACGGACTTCTACAAATTTCTTATTGCGTCTTTAAAATCTGACAGTAAGCTGCGCTTAAGCCGAAGGAGCGCGCACCAGGTTTCCAGAGCACTTTTCAGTAATAACTTTCGATCAAATTCTGTCAATATTATATTCAACATGATGTGAAGAAAAATGTCCATTCAATTTAATTTTAAAAAAGATTGGGCGCTGATTTTTAATTTTTCAACGAAATGAGAAAAATGCCTACGTATCGCTGAGTCGCCACGCAGTTAGCATGCGACCCTACAGTAAGACAGAGCCCGCGAATGAAACCTTTTGGAAACACCTACAAAAAAAATTCACTGTGCAGCCTGAAAGCTCCAATTAAAACTAGTTCCCTAGGTGCCTATATATTACAGGATATCCAAAAAATTCAATGTATATAGAAAGCTTGATCAAGTTTTGCTCTTATAGAAGGGAATGGCCAAAAAAATTATTTATTTAGAATTCCTTTATAACAATATGCCCGGTCCGCACTAATGAAGCCATCTTTGGTGCTCTAGGGACCACAAATTTTTTCTTTTCATTGGTTCCAAAACCTTTATTAGAAGAACGACCAGCAAATTGATAAGAGGCCAGTCTTTCAATTCTAGTTCTTGGTTGAAATATTCAATTTTCACTGCTCTTTATAATTCTTCATTTTAGTGCCCTTCTATAAGGGGACATTTTCCCCTCTTCTCCCGAAATTCCTCTTTGAAACTTTGAAACAATGGCCATTCCTTCTTCCTAAATCAGATCAGAAATCTCCAATTTAAATCTCCTTTCCCGTACTGCTTCTAAACTTTTGACATCCTCCTCCTCCTCCTTCACTGATCCTTCGAAGATTCAATTCGAATTCCCTTCAGACACACCATCATCAAAAAAAGGGGTGTGTCTTCTTTTTCTTCTTTTCTCTTTTCAAATCTTCAATGAAGAAGGGATTCAAAAACAAAAACTGGCGCCTCTTCTCTGCTTCTCTTCATTCCACATGATATTTCTCTCCTTCTTTTTATTTCTTCCTTCTTTCTTGAGAGAAGGAACCCATGAGAGAAATAACTCCGATGGGTGAAGGAGAAGAAAAAAGATTATGGGTCCAGATTTCCCCCCACCAGTTTTCTTGGTTTTGGCTAGGGCTTTTGGGGAGGAGTTTGGTTTTTTTTTTTTGAAATTATTCAGATTCAAAATTGTTAGGATAGTCCTAAGTTCTGATTTTCTCTGAAAACTACAGAAACTACAAACTACAAAATTTTTTTCTTCTAAGGCCAAGGCGCTTCTAGAAGTCTCAAAAACGATTTTCTAGCGACACAGCTTTCGTTTTAGCTAGGTTTGAACATTTTTCAAGCTTGTAGTCTGTACGAAAACGTATTCTTCGCTTTTAATTTTCTGGAAAGTCTAGGAACTAATCCTTCTTTCTTAGGGGTTTTTTAATTAATGAAATTGAAAATTGTAAACTGAATTTCCCAGGAACCCAGGTTCTTCTCCTTCGTTTTCCGATTTTTCATATATTATTTTTAGTCTTGTCGCCTATGCATGGTGCCTTTTTGCGATCATTTTGACTTTCTCTTCTATCAGAGAGAGTATTTTTTGTTCTCATTTCTACTAGGTTTACCATGGCTCTCTGAAATCCAAGTTTAAAGATCCTACTGTTTGAGATGCCCTTCTATTAGAAATTTTTCATCATCTAGGGGAGTTTTGTTGACGGTACGCTGAGTCAAAACTGTCCCCCATCTGAAAAGTGGGAGGAGCTAGGAAAAATCTGTCAACTGCAAACTTTTTCAGAATTAAATGTGGAACAACTTTGCGGTTGACAACTTTTTTCTAGCTCCGCCCATTTTTGAGATTGGGGCAGTTCTGATTCAGAGTACCACCGTTTTGTTTCAATATGAGACTGGATGAAACTCGTTTGTTTTGTATTTTACATGCCTTTCTGTTAGAAGTGTCAAAAATATGGTTCTAAAAATAGCTTCCAGATGCTCACAAACTCCTTTTTTCTTCAAAAAAAGTCATCTCCATAAATCTTTTCCTCTCTATTTTTCCTCCCTTCCTCCACCCCATTTTTATCGTTTTCTTCCCTCCATTCTTTCCTCTCAACTCACACATTTTTTGACACATTTCCTCTTGGTCCTTCCTTCTTTTCTTGTTTCTTTTTTAGTCCCTCTCTCTCTCTTTTGACACAATACACATGCCACTCATTTATTATTATTGCACTTTTTCGGAAGAAAAAACGCTTCTTTTTGTTATTTTCTTGTGCTTTTTTCAGTAAAAAAATGCCAAGTGATGATCGTTTTGCCGATGCGGTCAAACCAGCGTTAGGTAATTTTTTCTTGTTTTTTTGGAATTGAATTTAGGAAAAAATTGGGAAGATTAGATGCTAGGAGGACCTCAAAAATGCAAAATTTACAGTGCTAAAAACATGATTTTTGGCCTGAAACTAGCTCTGAAAATCAGCTTTTTCCAGGGCTTCAGGTTAAAACTTTTCAAGATTTCGATCGAAAAATATGCAAAAGTATTCCGTTATGGTAAAAATTCCACATTTTTCTGATAAGTTTTCAACTCAAAAAACCAACAAAAAATCAAAGACTCCTCTCAAAAAAAAAACAGCAGTTTTCAGGTTTTAATGTTTCACTTCTGGCGATAGTTTTTTTTTTGTTGAAAATTTTCGAAGTTTTGACACCGGTGAAAGCTTGAAAAACTACAGTTTTCAGTTTTTTTTCTACAGAATGTGGGTATTTTCCAATTGAAGGAAAGAACGATTTCTATGAAAAATATATAGATTTTGTTCAATAATCTAACCATTTTTACCCAAAGTTTGAAAAAAAACTCGGGCTGTTTCAGCCGTTTCTAGTCATGAATTTTTACGCCTAAATACCAAATTTTGGGCACTTTTGAGAAAATAATTTTTTGATTTTCTACAGAACTTGATCAGATGGGAGTGAAATATGGGACTGAAATTGAAAATTTTCGAACCAAAGTTTAGAGATTTTTGGGCTCAAAATAGGCAAAATTAGAAAAGTTTTAATGCCAAATTTACATTAAAAATTGCTCAATTTTTCATTAATTTTGACCGTAAACCGTCATCCCTCGCTGTTGATTTTGAGCGCATTTCATCCCAAGTTGAACGAACGCTCACCTAAAAACTCGCCAATTTCAATCGTTCGATTCCATTTCATAACCTCATGAACCCATAAATCACCACCATCTATCCAAAATTAATGTTTGATTTCCTTTCAAAACCCGGTTCCACTAAAATCAAGGAAGCGTGTAGTTGTAGTTTGGAAAAGGGAAATCGTTGAATTGAAATGCATTGAAAACGAAATGGGAAAGAAATCGGAAGGGAAAACGGTTATGAATGGGGATGATGGAATGTGCGTGTTCCGAAATGAATTGGTCTGTTGGTTGGTTGGTAGCAGTAGTAGTATTGGTTAGAAAACGGGAGAACAAATGGGTTTAGGCGGAGGGATGAGGCTCTGCAACATTTCGAAACTATGACGTTTCGTAACTAGATGATTCGCAACTGATATAGAATAACTAGAAGTGTGGGTATTACCAAATTTAACGGTTTTTATCGGCTTCGAAACGTCAGGTTCAAAATTTTATGTAACAAAGTATCATAGTAGCGAAATTTCTGGTTACGAAACGTCTAGTTGCGAAATGACGCGGAGCTCGGGATAAGGCTACTCTTGTATCGAAGAGAGCTGGAAGTCATTGAGTACCATCAGATATAAATTTAACTTGAAGGCGGACATAGTTTTTTTTCCAGCAGTACGTCTTTAAGGTTGATGGATCAGTACTGAAATGGCCACTAGATCCAAAATTCCCTTCTAACCAGATATTTCCTTGCAGAAGCCCTCCTGTCTGATCTACAGCACACGACGGAAGTGCTCCGTCGAGCCCATATCAGTGATCGTCGTTCCCAGAGTCGTGATGATTTTGAGCAGTACAGAACTTTGGATAGCCAAAGGTGAGTGGGGGTTTTTGTTAAAAAATAAGAAGAAAAATCAAAAATTTGTCTCTGCAAGAATATGGTAGCTTGCAAGTTTTGAAATAGTGCAGAATCTCTAAGGAAAGTGTAATTTTCAAATGAAAAGTTTTATTTCCTATGTCAAGACTAACCGATTTGATGTGTCTAATTTTTGTCGCTAACGTACATGGGGTTCAACAGTTTTTCGTTCAATTTTCGCGTATTTTTGACAGTTAGAAACCACGATTTTCTGCAAGGATTCATCAAGAAGTATTGGATCAGATGCAATTTCACACAAAAATAATTAATTTGGAGCTGAATAATGCTCATTTTCCGCCGAAACTAATGAAAATGACCCGATTTTTTTTATTAGCCGATGCCACGTTTCAAAGATAATTCACAGTTTTCAAGTACAATTTCATGACTTTTTCAAAATAATTATCGTGTTTTTAGTATCCAAACCAAATTTTGCAAAATGTGTCCTAACTTTTTTTCTGAAAACTAACCCCTACTTTTCACTTTACAGTAATGGAAACTACTCAAAAAGACGGTCTTCAGAAGGAAGAGAATACTCGAAATCCCCTGAGAGAGCCTATGGTTTGTGTGTCTTTTCTAACCGTTTATTGTCTCTTTTTTTCTGTAGAAAATGGTGTGGCCGAACCGATTAACCAGTATTCGTCCCGTCGGTCCTCACGTCCGAGTGTCCAAAGTCTTTTGTCTCAAAATGAGGAACAGTTTCATGCGAGCAGGTAATTTTTTGGAGGTTTTTGTGCTGAAAATCTATAAAAAACTGAAATTAGAAAATCAGCCAAATAGATTTTTTTTTGCTGCAAACTACAAATAACTAGCCACCAGTTTCTATGTTGCAAGAGACGCAGACGACGAGAGTGTCTAGCTATCTGCTTCTATTTCTGTGAACGCTCCAGACTATAAAGACTACAAACTACAAGACTGCGGTTGTGAAAAGAGACGCAGACAGCTAGACACTCTCGCCGTCTGCGTCTCTTCTGAAAAGGATACCGTTAGGGTGTGAGAGCTTGTAGTTTGTAGTCCCTATAGAATGTAGGTGTTGCAAAGAGACGCAGACAGCTAGACACTCTCGTCGCCTGCGTCTCTCCCAAGACAATATCCCCTAATACAAGGGCACATGGTTTGAAATGGTCAAAACGCTTAGTGGCTCACCCATCACTCATTTTCCAAACCCCTGCAGGCTCCTGCCAGAAAAATTTCCCGTGTAAAACAACTCCCGTCAGGTCAGAGCCTCCTCTCTCTCTCTCTTTCTCTCTCTCTCTCTCTCTCTCTCTCTCTCTTTCTCTCTCTCTCTCTCATTGTCTCTAATCTCTCCAACAAACAAAACATTATTTCACTCTCATTTTTTCTCGTCAAAACTAATAACACACGCTAAAACACGCATATTACTCTTGCCCGGGGGATCCTGAGCTCCCGCTGCTCCCGAGAAGAAAAAAGAGAGTGTCGCAAATCATTTCTTTTTTGCTGAGGAGGAGCACTCTCTCACTTCTCTGCACTCTCTTCATTGTTTGTTCTCTCTCACTCTCTCTCGGGGACAAAAATTAGAGCTGAGAGGAGTACCTAGTCCCCCTTACCCCCATCATCCTTCAACAGTTTTCCACTCTCTCCACGTGTTGGTTGGGTAATAGCTGGGAAGAAGAATGATGCGTGAACTGCAACAACGTCTTGACCATTTCAACGCGCCTAACTATGCCCAACATACCCACTCCAATCAACAACATCATTCGGTTTATAGCTCACGCAAGAGTCTCGGACCACCCAGTCAGGCACACTCCTATTCTGATGTCGTGAGTTTTTATTTTTGGGGTTCTTGGGGGTTTTGGGGCTCACGAATAAAAAAACAAAAAAGTTTGACCCCTAGGGGGGTTGAACCCAGGGGTCGTGGATTGCTAGGGAAGCGCGTTACCGGCTGCGCCACGCGGCCTAAAAGGAGAGGCGACCCCGCTTGTCTTTAACTATTGGGGGGGGGGGGGGGGGAGGTGGGAGGCACTCCTTCTGGGGGATTTCGTCGTGAGACCTGGACCTCAAATAGAAAGGCACCGCGCCTCCGGCGCTTCGGCAGCTCAGTAGGGTAAAAAGCTATCGAACTGGGGGGCTCTTGAAGGGGTAGAGGGTTTTTTTTTCGAAAAAAAGGGACCGTCTTTGTCCAAAAAGCTCAAGAGCCTCTAACAAAGAAGCTCCAAGTTCTAGGATATCCGGGTGCCACTATATTAGAGGTCTAGAAGAATCCACCCCTATTTGTCCTCAGATGCCTATAAAACTTTGAGCGAAACCCTCCCAAAATTCCGAAGGATGGATTTGCATACATCCCATTTTCCATTAATCCGAAATGGAGCTCCGCGGCTCTTCGCGGAGCAGCCCATAAAATTCAGATGACCATCCCCCTCCGCGCAAATCCTCCCCTTCCGGGAGAGACTTCAGAATTTTTTATTTCGTTGTCGTTTGTACTGCGCTCTATTGGCAATTTTTGAATTCCCGCCAGATCTTTTTTTTTTCAAAATTCAAAATTTCCAATTTTTTTTTCATAGAGCGCGCTTCCCATATTCACCGAATCCCTAAATTCAGAATTTTTTTGTCGAATCGGAAAATTTTGATTTTTTTTTTTGAATTCCCTCCCGATTGGCATAATTCAAATTTTTATCCATGGAGCGCACTTTCTATATTTACTTTTTTTTTACAATATAGTAAGGCTTTACTCCTTCCCTCTAACCACCTACATTATTTGTAAAACCTTCTTCTTTTATTTCTTACCTTCAAAAAGAAAAAAAAAGAAATAGCATTACAAAATGATAGACGGCAGAGAAAAAATAAGTGAGCAAATAGAAAAAAAAACGGTAGCACCCTCTCTTCGAGAAAAGAAGGAAAAGCGGGGGTGTAAAAGTTGAAGTTGGAGTATAGTAGGTTAGCTATTGGAAAAAAGAGGAATTTGATGGGGGGTCATGTGAATTGGTTTGGTTTATTTTGATGATAATTCTTGGGATTTTTTTTAGTAAAAAAATGGAAAAAAAGGATTTCGAAATGAAAAGGAGGGTATTTAAGGATAGAACAGCTGAGGGGAAAATTGAGTTGAAATTTGGATTTTTGTGTTCGAAAATTAGTTTTTAGTCTCCGAAGTTGGGTTTTCTGGGCTCGAAATGAAGATTTTTGGACTCAGAAATACGGTTTTCGAGGCCTGAAAGTTGGCTTTCTAGGCCCAAGATTTAGGCTCGAAATTGGCCTATTTAAGCCAAAAAAAGAGGATTTTTAGGTCAAAAGTAGACGCTTGTGGCCTTCAAAATCAGACTTTGTTGAGCTCAAAAAACGGTTTTTTGGGCTCGAGAGCTAGGTTTTTTCTGCGCAAACGCTAGTTCTTATGGCTTCAAAGTAGAGGCTTTTGGGTCAGAAAATTTGGCTTACCATGCTCAAAATTGTGTTTTTTGCTCTCAAAATTTAGATTTTCAGGCTCAAAAGGTGAGTTTTTCACGTTAGAAAAATGGGTTCGAAAATTAAGAGATTTTCCCTGAAAAATCAAATTTTTTTATTGAAAAAGTGGTTTTTGAGGTCAAAATTTTGATTTTTGGCGAAGAATTCAGGTTTTTGTGGCTTGGAAATTGGGGTTTTCAGCTCAAGAATCGAGTTTTCTGGTTCAAAATTGCGGATTTTTACTCCGAAAATTGAGTTTTTACCTGAAAATTCTGGAGAAGAATTCAGGTTTTTGTAGCTCGACATGAGCGGTTTTTAGCTCATATATCAGTTTTTTTGCTCAAAAATGCCAAAAATTCAAAAATCGAGTTTTTAGGTTCCAAATTGGTAATTTTTACTTCAAAAATTGAGTTTTTACCAGAAAATTCGAAAGTTTCTGTTCGAAATTCAAATATATCGAAACATTTGCCCTCTAGAGCCATTACATGCGACACTATTAGAGGAGGTCGTTTCCCATCTCTGATCACCCAAACCGTTTACTTTTTATCTTACTCTGCCTTAGCTATGTAAGTAAATATCGATTCCTCTTTGCGTCTTTGTTGACAAATAAAAGTTCCCTTCTTCCTGTCCTCCACACGCAACGAAACCAACATACACAAACTCATAAAATATCATGTGGAATAATAAAACCTTTTCTTTTCTTCCAGAGATCGAACGGACGGTCTCCATCGAGAGACCCACTTCATTCGGATTCAATGATCGGAACGATGAACGGAGAGTTGAGCTCGAAGCACGGAGTCAACACGATTCCAAAGGGAGATTGTGCTGCTTGTGGAAAACCGATTATTGGGCAGGTAAGTAGCAGTCTCCTCTATGCCCTCTGCCACAAATTTGGTGTTGTAGAGCATAGCGTAATGGGTAGCGATCTTGTTTTTGAATTTTCAATCGCGGGTTCGATTCCACCAGGTGGAAAAGCTTTTTTTCTTTTTCTGAGCAGCCAAATTTTCAAAAATCTCGACTTTAGAATTCCAAATTTCACTAAAATCGAGCTCGGGGGCCGTCTTCAACAGTGTTGTGGGAGCGCGCACTCTCCTTTATGCCATCTTCCATTGTACTTGATTTTCAAGGCACAGCGTAGTGGGTAACGTCCCTGTTTTTGAATTTTCCGTCGCGGGTTCGATTCCGCCAGGTGGCAATCCTTTTTTTTCTCTTTTTCGAAAGCCCTGATCCCCATAGGGACCCTCCCCCAATACCAAAAACTCCATTTCCAGGTGGTCATCGCTCTCGGAAAAATGTGGCACCCGGAGCACTACACATGCTGTGAGTGTGGCACCGAACTCGGTCAACGTCCGTTCTTTGAGAGAAATGGACGTGCTTTCTGTGAGGAGGACTACCACAATCAGTTCTCTCCAAAGTGTCAAGGATGTCATCGTGCTATTACTGATGTGAGTTTTTTTTTGGTGTGAGGGGGGGGGGGACTGCCGAAGCGCCGGAGGCGCGGCGACTTATCAGAAGTTTTCTGTAAAAAACAATAATTTCTGAATTCCAGAGATGCGTGAACGTGATGAACAAGAACTTCCACATTGAATGCTTCACCTGTGCTGAGTGCAATCAGCCATTCGGAGAGGATGGATTCCATGAGAAGGTACTATCTTTGAATTTTGAAATGACTCAAAAATCTATAAACACTAAAACTCAAAGAAAAAAAAATGGAAATCTGTGATTCGGAAAACAACAAAACCTTATGCCACCTAAATTGGCCAAACTACTGTTGGAATTCACTTTGCGTTACATTTGGAGCTGCCTATCTGTGTTAGAAGTGAAGACATCAGAAAATTGTCAACTACAAAATTGTTTGTCATGCAAATTTGCATATTTTATTAGTTGACAACTTTTTCGTATCTTTTCTGACAACCAAGATGTTGAGCTCCAAAGCATAAGTGTCTATCTGCTACAGGAGCATGAAATCATACCAACCTATTAGCTTGAGACTTTTTATCTTGGTTGGAAATTGAGATACCAAAAAATTGTCAACAACAAATAATTTTTTAATGCAATTTTTATACTTTGTTAGTTAACAGATTTTTTGTATCTATTCTATTAGCTCAGAAACAGTGATCCACACTCCTGGGGTCATTTTGATCATATATATTGAAGCTTTATATCTCGGTTAGGATTTAAGATATCAAAAAATTATTAACTACAAACTTGTTTGTCATGCAAATTTGCACAATTTATTAGTTGACAACGTTCTTGCATCTGTCCTGTGAATCAAGATACAGAACTCCAAACTATTATGGGCCCTTTTTACGGAAATAGAGAAACTTATTGGTTCGAAGCCCTCTACTTTGGTTAGAAATGGAGGTATCGAAAAATTGTCAACTATAAATATTTTAATAATGCAATTTTCTATACTTAATCAGTTAACACTTTCTCTGTGTCTGTTTTGGGAGCCGAGATATGGAGCTCCAAAACTTCTTGGGTCTAATTTTTCCTGCACAACGCAATTTTTGATTTTTGTTTCACTTTCATGAACAGTTAGCCTAATTTCCCTCATATTTCCAGAACGGTCAAACCTACTGCAAACGTGATTTCTTCCGCCTGTTCGCCCCGAAATGCAATGGATGCTCTCAACCAATCACCGCCAACTTCATCACTGCTTTGGGAACCCACTGGCATCCAGACTGTTTTGTTTGTCAGGTATCTATCCTACTTTTCATCCAGTGTTTTCAAAAAAAAAATTCTCTCTTCAAAAAACAAAAAAATCTGAAGAATTATTTAAAGAAACCATCGAAAACCGAATGCGCGGTATGTTTTGTGTCCGGTGTCTCTCTATATTCGTCTATTCGTTTTTCATTTCTTTTCCTTACCCATATTTATTTGTTTTTGTGACAAAAAACAATGATTTGATGGCTTGTGTGAAAAGGCTTTAGTGCGTTTTTTCTTGCTGTGAATTTTTATGAGATTATTAGCTTTGAAAATTTAGAAAAGGGATTTAGGGTCCAAGAATTTAGGAAAGAAAATCAGGTAGCTATGATTCAGAATACTGTTTTTTTTCAAAGAATTGCCAAAAAATCAGAATTTCTCGGTTAGGAGCAGAGATATCAAAAAAGTGTTAACTAAAGATATGTGAAGCGTGCAATTTTGCACTTTCTTTAGTTGACAACTTTTTTGTATCTCTATTAGCAACCGAGATAACGCGCTTCAAACTATTAAAACAGTACTGTCACTAGTGCATTAGGGCCATGTTAATTTAGAGCTAAACATCGGTTAGGAGTGGAGATATTGAAAAATTGTCAACTAACAAAATGTAGACCAGGCTATTTTGCACATTTCGTTGATTGACAGTGTTCTTGTATTTCTACTGGCAACTAAGTTATAGACCTTCAAACTTGATACGTTACTGGCGTATGGAAACTCACGTTAGCATTAGTTTGTAGGATTGTATCTCAATTGGGTGTAGAGATATCGAAAGATTGTCATTTGACGAATTGTTAATCATACAATTTTCCATACGACACCAGTTGACAACTTTTTCCTATCTCATCTAGCAGTCAAGATATGAAGCTTCAAACTGATGACGCCGTTCTGTTAGGTTTGAATATGTAAGCACTAGTTTCTGGAAGTTAGAAGTGGAAGTACCAAGAAATTGTCAACTAAAAAAAATGCAAACCAGGCAATTTTTGAAATTTAATTAGTTAACAACTTTTTTGTATTTCTACTAGCAACCAAGTTATAGAGCTTCAAACTACTGCGGTCAATCTGCCAAAGATTCATAAACCCCATAACTATCAGTTTAGCACCCTTTATCTCAGTTAGGAATGAATGTATCAAAAAACTTTAAACTGATAAAATTTTTATCATTTGACTTTGCACATTTTATTAGTTGACAACTTTTTTGTATCTCTTTTGGCAACCGAGATATAAAGCTTCAAACTGTACTAGATCTAGCCAAATATTTTTTAATAGCCTTATGAGTATGGTTAATTTTCCGCTAAAACTCTATGCTTTCTCCCCATAGATTGGGATTTTTAACTTTTGATAATTTTTGGTTAAGTTTTAGCATGACAGTCTATCTATCCATCAGTTGTAACTTGAAATATAGAATTAGAATGAATTCTAGCCATTTACTATTTTCAGAGTGTTTGTATTTTTCCCTTCTCTCTCATGTCCTTTCCCTAGTTCATGTTGATTTGTTTAGCACTGCGGAGTGGGTTTCAACGGCGGAAACTTCTTCGAACACAACGGAACACCTCTCTGTGAGAGACACTATCATGAGACCCGCGGATCCATTTGTTCTCAGTGTCGAGGGGCTATCAATGGACGATGTGTGGCTGCAATGGGACGGAAATTCCATCCCGAACACTTCAGATGCTCCTATTGTAATAGTCAATTGACGAAAGGAACATTCAAAGAGGTCGATCGTCGTCCATTCTGTCATAAATGTTATAATAATACGTATGCATTGACTCCTGCCTAATTCTTCTTTTTTTTTGAATTTTTTGAATTTTGTCTTTGAAATGTCTCATCTTGTGGAAAATTGGTGGTTTAGGATGGAGGCCCGTCTAGAAACTTTTGAAATCGATCGTGTAGGTCAAAAAGTTCGATATCGATTGGTTATCCTAGGTTTACAACGGAAAACGTGGCCCAAAACTTCGAAAATCCATATTTTTGTTTTTTTTTTCGCATTTTGACTAAAAATTTTCGAGACACCCTCATATGATATTTATACTAATTGATAGGGAATTCAATTCTCTATCGATTGGTACAAAATTCATACGAATTATTTTCAGAAAAAAAGGCTCCAAATCTGAAAAAAAAGTTGTTTTTTCTAGTTTTTTCTGGAAATTTGAATTTTTTTTCAGATTTTTCAGCAAATTTTTCTGGAAAAACCCCTAGATGATATTTATACCAATCGATAGGGAATTCAATTTTCGATTGATTGGTCCAAAAATCATAGGCATTTTTTTCTGAAAAAAACGCTCAGAATCTGAAAAAAAGTCATTTTTTAGTATTTTACTGGAAATTCGAGTTTTTTTTTCAGATTTTTCAGCCAATTTTTCTGAAACAACTTTTCATGAATTTTATATCAATCGTTAGGAAATTGAATTCTCTGCCGATTGATATAAATATCACCTAGAGTTGTTTCAGAAAAAGTAGCTAAAATCTCTAAAATCCAAACATTTTTTCACTGAAGTTGAGATTTTTCGATTCTTGATCTACTTTTTCAGTCAATGGCTGACGATATCTATACCATTTAATGGAGAATTAATTTCTCTATCGATTGATATAAACTTCATATGAAGTTGTATCAGAAACAATCACTCCAAACCCCAAAAACCTTTTTTTTTGAAAACTCCCCATTTCTCTAGTTTTAGCTACTTCTAGCTTATCTTGAGGAGTTTTCAGAAAATCATGGCCTAGAAAACCCCCTGAAAATCTAGTCCCCCGTCCAAAAACCACCATTTTCTCCACTTGTCCTTTGTATAAAACAAAAAAAACCCCAAAAACCGAACACCAAAGATTTTTTTTCTATATTTCTACGCATTTTCGATTAAAACCCGCCATATCAATTTCATCCTCTCCAGTCTCTGCATTTCCCTCTTTTTAATGCTCAACTTTTCAATATTTTCTTGTATAGGGCAACAGTCACTTTGCACAACAATGCCCAATGGATGTCACTTATTTCGAGGAGGAAAATGTCTATTGATTCTTTTTATGAAGCTTCCTACTAAAATGATTTTCTTTCATGTGTAATACCCTTTGATTTTTTGATCACGAATAAAGTGCAATATGGAAAAAACAAAGAAAAAAAAAAGATTTGCCATCGTTGGGAATCGAACCCGCGTTGAAAATTTGAAAAACGAGAGTGTTAGCCACTGCGCCACGAGTCGAACAAACAGAGAGGGGGAGAGAGGGTCATAAGATTTGTGTCTCTTTCTCAGGCGCCTCAACAGGGGAGGGGGAGACGGATACGAAAAATAATTGAATAAAATATTGATTTTTCTCGTGTGACCCTAACCAATAACCCGTGCCCTCATTTCCCTCATATTTCTCAAACGTAGAAATTCCCCCCTTCCCACGTCAGTACTACGTTTTGGATTATTGAAGCTTCTGTCGAATAATTGGTTATCATGATGCTAACGAATGTTCTGTAAGTTTAACAGTTGAAAAATTGAATTTGAAAATTCTATTTTCCAGGACCTGGCCTTCCGACAGCTTCACTTTATTGGATTCAAAAACTGATTGAGAAGGAAGTTCATCAAGAAAAAGAAAGTTCCAAACTACCCAACAACAATAAAACCTATTGCAAAATCAGAAAAATCAGCAAACTTAAAAAGTTACATTCCAAACTAAATTTAATGAAATAAATGAATTACTCTCCAAAGTTTTATTCTGAGCAATTGAGAAAAATTCACTAACTTGTACACAACCCGGCTCAAACTCGGCATTTTTGAGCTCCATGGAGATCTGAGCTCAGATGACCCAGAAATTCAAATTTTGAAAAGTTAGGCCACCAAACCGAAACTCTTACCAAGTGTGCGGAAAATAATTTTGAGCACAATGCTTTTTTTAGAACTCAAAAGTATTGAGTTTTAGCCGAGTGATAAGCAAAATACTGAAAAATTTTATTCTGAGCAATTGAGAAAAATCGGCATAACTCGGCTCAAAGTCACTATTTTTCAGTTCTGTAAAAACCAAAAAAAAACCATCAACCAATGAAATGTACAAAATGGCATTGCAATCATTGACGATTTCTTGATATCTGTACTTCTAACGACTAGAATACAACGCTGAGAATTGGATTATCACTAGGATGCCGATGCGCTGAAGGCGCGATAGTTGAATTTGTACTTGTCAATTGCCAAAAGGGCTCCGAGGCTTTTGCAATTAGAAGTTTTGCAACCGATAAAACAGGTTAAATTGGGTCATACATACATTTCTAGCTATCCTATACCAGTTGCGAAACGTCTGGTTGCGAAATGTCGCGGAGCTGTGAAAACCCTTATTTTGGCCTTTTTTCCTCTTTCTCCGTTCAATTTTTCTCAATAAAATTCAGCTTGCACGTGTGACCTTTACCATTAACCCGTTGCCCTCATTTCCATATTTTCCCAAACGTAGAGAGTCTCCCCTTCCCGAATCAGTACTACGTTTTGGATTTCTAATACTTCTGTCGAATAATTGGTTATCATGATGCAAACGAAAGTTCTGTAAGTTTTACAACTGAAAAAATTGAATCAAAAACCACTCTGTTCCAGAACCTTCACTTTCGACAGCTTCGTTCCATTGGATTCAAAAATTGATTGAGAAGGAAGTCCATCAAGAAAAAGAAAGCTCCAACAACAATAAAACCTATAGCAAAATCAGAAAAACCAGCAAATTTAAAAGTTACATTTCAAACTAAATTTAATGAAATAATTGAATTACTCTCCAAAGTTTTATTCTGAGCAATTGAGAAAAAATCACTAAATTGAGCACAATGTCTAAACTCGGCATTTTTTGAACTTTAGAGACCATTATGCTCAGAAAAAAATTGTGCACTTTTGAGCTTTGAGCTCAGATGGCCTAGAAATCCAAATTTTGGAAAGTTAGGCCACCAAACCGAAACTATTAACAAATGTGTGGAGATACAGTGAAATTACATTGGAATTGGATTTTGCGAATTTACAGGACTCAAAACTATCAGACTTAGGCCAACTTATGAGCCAATTACTGTAGATATTTGTATTAAAACATTTGGTACGTCATGCTACTAATCGAGCTGAAATGGTCTAGAGACCGAAAATTCGGGAAGTTTGGCCCCCAAATCACAGATTACTCTGAAATGTGCTGAAAAACATTATGAGCAAATTTCTTCTCACCGAATCCCATGGTATTCGTTGTTGTTTATTTACCTAGCCTTATCCCACTGTAAAGCCCTAAAATTGTTCAATTTTCATTGCTACCGTATCCCATTTTTCGAAATTATTGAAACATCATTTTCGGCGGTCATGACAGTGACATTTCTCTTTATTCTTCAAATAAAACATGGGAATAGTTTCCCGCCTTTCCCATCATTCACCCCTCTCTCCTTTTGTTCCCTTTATGATTATGTAATAGCCGTGAGTGGGAGAGCGACGGCGGCACACTTTTCATTTTCTTTGTCTCCTATTTTCTGGGTATAGTAGATATTTTGAAGGAAACGAAAAATTTGAAATCGACAATAGGAATGGCTTATAATTGAATTATGAAAAAAGTGAATGAGGTTGAGAGTACTGTAGAATTACTGTAACAAAGGTACGGTAACAAAAAAGTCGAGAACCTGTTGAAATGTGAAAGGGATGGTTTTGCTCTAGAGAAAGCGTGACGGCTTCCAGGAAAAAAAATAATGAAGATTACTGTAGGATTACGGTAGCTTCCTAAGACAAACAGAGAATATACCTATAGGATTACTATAGTTAGTTCATCGTTACCATTGCCTAGCGAAATGATACCTGTCTTTTTTTCATATCACCAGTTGACGTGGCGACTCATTACCGTCTCGAGAAGTATTCTCAAAAGTTGATTGCTTTGGTTTTTATCAGTAATAATTCCTTTCGCTGAAATCATTTTAGCTAGTCCATATATACTTCAATTAATCAGAAAACATCGTACTTAGATAGTTCGGTTTACACTGACCTTTCTCTCTCCTCCCAGTGAAAGCTTTGCTATCATTGGCCATAAATTAACACAAGCACACAAAAATAAATTTGTGATCGTATATATTAAGGATAGAAAAGGGTAGATTCCCACGGTTGACTGTGTGATCCTCTCCTCTTTTTGTTCTTTTCTGCACTTTTATTCGCATGGGAATTGTTCTTTGTCATCATTTCCTCTATCCGTTCTTGATGCTCTTCTCTATTTTCTCGTTATGACTCATAACTTATTAGTAGTAAGACCCAGAAACTGTTTATGACGATTTCCCATCTTTGCTCCGCGCGTTTTGAGGAATATCGAAGCAATACAAGTCGCCTTACGATCTCTTTCTTTGTCACTAAGCGTCTAGTTTACCTTAAAGGCGCACACAATTCTTTTTTGGATAGGTCTCACTAGGACTAGAAAAACTGTCATTTCTTTCTGCTAACAGTTTGGGCCTTCATAATAACGAAAACTCCTTCATCCCCCTTTCACCTGTCCCCTGCGTGGCGAGACCCACCATGCTCCTCCAAGGAATAGCAGACAACAAACTGCGCGGGCACCGGTACGCCGAAAAGACACGAAGTGGGCGGAGCCGTCCCTATCCTCCTGTCCCCTACCTTAAAGGCACATGCAATTCTTTTTAGGATAGGTGTCACCTTTTCGTCCACCCCCTGGCCTACCCTGCGCCTTCTGGGGCGGCTAGACTTGACAATAAGGCATCTTCATACAGATGGGGCGGAGTCTACCGCCGTCCATCTCTTTCTGCCCCCAATCATTTCTTTGCATAATGCATTGTCCTTGACACAGCTCCTCCATTCGCTTTTTTGCGTATCTCGTAGCCCTTTTTTCACTTTTTTTTGCTATTTTCCTTCGTTTTCACTTTTCTTTTTCTCCTAAAAATAATGGTTTTCTTTAGAACTTGAGTCAGTCGCCATGCCTCCAAGAATGCCCAAGAAGATATTGGACCGGCGTGTGGACTTGCCCGGTGTGGAGGAGTTTTTAGTCGAGTGGGAGGTTAGTTTTGAAAGGAAAAGAGAGAGAGAGAGAGAGAGAGAGAGAGAGAAAGAGAGAGAGAAGGGGAAGACCTGTAATAAAAGGGCATGGGAATAGGGTCTCGTGAGCAGGGTTTTTTCGGTCATTTTCCGAAAGTTTTTTCGCTTTTGTTTTCCCAAAAAAATTTTTCGGCAGGGACCGAAAAAAGACTGTTTTTACCGCCTTTTCATTCAACTTTTATAAGAAAAACGAAAAATTTCGAAACAAAAAATTGGAAAAAACCCGAGAAACCAAATTTCGTTTATTTTCGCCCTGAAAAATTCAAGAAAAAAGTTCAAATTTTTTTCGGACTAAAAATTTTCGAAAAAAAAATTTTTCCAATTTTTTACGGTCGAAAATCTTCGAAAAATAATTTTTTCAATTTTTTTTTCGGAATATTTTCTTTCGCACAGCCGTGCTCGTGAGTTTTAAGCGACTTTGGCCTATCTTCGAATTTTAGGGCTTTTCTAAGACCCTGACAGGCTTGTATTTTGCAGAAGCTAAGGAACCTGCTGTTTTCATACTCTCTACCAAATTATAGCGAGAGAGATGATTCAAAAATTCAAAAATTCTTCGACATAACCCTATTAGTGTTTCCAGAACAACCCCGTGAAGACGTGGGAGTACCGAGACGGTATCCCCGACGCCGCCAGACTCATTCGGGAGTTTGAGAGAGAGCTCTTCCAAGTGGAGGCTATCCTGAAGCGCAAGATGGAGAGAGGGAAGAAGCTCTACTTGGTCAAGTGGAGAGTAAGCTTACTTTTCATCGATCTGAAGAAAGAATAAATGTTTCCAGGGCTACTCCGAAACGACGTGGGAACCAACAAGCTCCTTCCCATTCAAGAAGATGCTGCGCGACTTCGAGAAGAGCAAGGTAGCGTAAAAATAAAAGTTTCAAATTTTTTAAACATAAATTTTTCAGAAGAACTCTGCCGCCACCTCCACATCAAGCTCCCACTCCACCGGCCAGCAGACTTCGTCGTCGAAGAAGAGAGGAAAGAAAAGGAACTAGAATCTCTGCCTTCATATCTTCTCCCATTTCCCGAATTCTTTTTAAAACTCAATTTTGATTCCGTATTGTAACGTCTTGGAAGACAAAGTTGGCTTTAATAAATTCGGTATTCTGTTAAAAGGAATTGTGTACTTTGTTTTGTTGGAATGGAGGGAAGGCTGGGGAAACTGAGGGTAAGCGCGAAGGCCAGCTGCGTTGTTTTGTTGCAGACTCGCTCCGGTGAAGCACAGGTCTGGTCACGGAGAAGGGTGTCCTTCAGAACTTTTTTTTTGCATTTCGGGATAGGTCCGATAGGTCTGGTTCTGCCTTGTCCGAAGGATGCTACCCCGCATTAGAACTGGCCGGATTAGAACCGGGTACTTCCGAAGTATCTGGTAACTCGAAAATCTGAGGAAATGTTTAGGGCCACAATGTCATATTCTGTACGAAAATTCAGCCTCGAGTCGCAACTGGGAGCTTAAATATGGCCCGGTTCTGATCCGGAAAGTTCTAATACGGGGTAGCACCGTCCGAAGTATTTTTTCCGTTTGTTTATAGTTCTATGAAGCTACAGTAATCATACAGTACTCCCGGTCGCAATCTCTTTTTCAATTATTCAATTATTACCTTTTTCCCTATTTCCGTCTCAAATTTTTTGCCTACCGTACCTAAAAATCAAAAAAAAAAAAAAAGTGTGCCGCCCTCTCTGCCACTCGCACCTATTGCATAATCATAAAGCAGTAGACAATAGAAGAGGGGCAAGGGAAGGCTGGGAAAGTAATAACATTGCGGAAAAATGTTACCATTTGAAAAACAGGAGAGAAATATGACCTTCATAAACCATCAAATTTGAATTGGTTATGAGCGCAGGAAATGGGATGGGGAGGTGATGGAATTGTTCATTTCGAAATGGACGATTTTTGAGTGTTAAGATGCCATTATGAACTCTAGAATTGGCTGAAACTTCGCGTAGTAGGTGTAGAAGACTCCTTGAAGAGGATGATGTACTTTTTCAGATAATTCCAGCAGGCCACGCCCCTACTTTGCTCTGGACATCATTTTTTTCCAGCAACTTAGAGTCAGATGAGTCTTTTTTCAAATTTTTTTTTGCCGAAATCAGGGGTTGCCTTCAAAAAATAAGGGTCCAATGATTTGTCCTGTCTTCAATATATATTTTCGCTCCAGAATCCGAAGCTTCATGTCTTCAAGTCCAAATAAAAAAGTGCCACCGTCTCTCCCACTTGCAACTATTGCATAATCATAAAGCAGCAGACAATGGAAGAGGGGCAAAGGGAGAGTGGTGGGGAAGTAATAACATAAAATGTTACCATTTGAAAAACTAATGAGAAATATGACCTTCATAAACCCCCAAATTTGAATTGGTTAGGTGTACAGGAAATGGGATAGGGAGGTGATGGAATTTTTCATTTTCGAAATGGACGATTTTTAAGGGTTAAGATGTCATTATGGATTCTAGAATGCTGAAACTTGGTGTGGTTGGTATATAAGATTTTCTGAACACGGTGATGCACTTTTTCAGATAATTCCAGCAAGCCACGCCCCTACTTTGCTCTGGACATCAAATTTTTCATCCAGGTTGAGCCAGAGCTTTTTTTTCTAAAAATTTGTTTTTGTCAATATCAGGGATTGTCTTCAAAAGTATAAGGGTCCAATGATTTGTCCTGGCTTTAATATATATTTTAGCTCCAGAATCCGAAGCTTCATGTCGTCAAGTCCAAATAAAAAAGTATCCTGGCAACAAAAAATTTCCTACATAATTTTGTATATTGAAAAACATCTTAAACTTAAACCTGTAAATTATTAACTTCTAAATTTTCAACTTCTATTGTATAAGAGGCTTTTTGTCCTTCAATAAAGAATATAAATAATAATTGATCTTCCAAAAAAAATTATTCTCCTTACATCGCCATAATATTTTTTCTTATCCTGAAAATAAAAGTTTTACAGACAATGGAAAGAAACGTTTTATACATGTTTCGTTGTTGAGTCACAAAGAAACAACGAAGTCGTTTTTCTTACCTCGATAGGTCGAGGCAGAATATAACTTGTCTTCTTGACCTCTAATACTATTCTCATTGCACAGTGGCCTCCTCTCACCAAGTCCTCTCACCTGTCACTCATAGCAGATGGCCCGTTACCCCGGTCCACTAATCCTATCCTTATCGATTACACCTCGTACAGTCATCATTATTTTCACTCTCATCTCACTTTACTCTTTTGTTTGACTGTTCTGGTCCATCATCGCAACCCTGTCCTTACCCTTGTTCGACCTGAACCTCACTCTCATCAATCGGAACTCTTTCAGAATGCCGTTTCCTCTCCGTCGCCTTCCATTCTTGGCTTTAATCGAGGTTATCAGGAACGTTGATGTCAAAGATATGTAAGTTTTTTGGTTTTGTTATAGAACAGGGATCGCAAATCATTCTAGATTGAGGGGGTCAGATTTTTTGCTCTTTCCGGTGGGACCAGCCTTCCCACCATGGGACCAGTGATTCGTTCAAATGGTTTTGGAGGTCCTTTGGGTCAGCTGGTCTCAAAAAAAGCACAATAAAAAAAAGACAGGTCCCAAATAGAACGGTCCCAGCACGGCTGGTCCCGTGAATGGAACTTTTCTGAGGTCATTATCCTCAAATTACTATTTTAAAAAGTATCAACACGAAAAAAAAAGTATTATAGCGCGAAAGAATGATTTTGGTATTAAGATTTTTTGCTACGAACATAAATTTCTACATGTAAGCTTTTTTTTTTATCAAAAAACGAAGTTTTTGAGACCAAAAGTGCTAAAAACAGAAGTTATAATATCCGGCTTTTTCTGGTTTTAGAGGTCCAATCGGCAAATCTCTGCTCCCATGGTGGAAAGACTGGTCCCAAGCCTAAAAACATGGTCCCAAACGAGGAAATCCATGTCCCATATGGGACCAGCTGGTCCCGAACGGTCCCATCAATGGAAAGGACGGTTTCATTGTGGGATAGGTGGTCCCATAATCTGTAACGGAAAGAGAGGAAAACATTTTTGAGATTGTACGATGATGTTCAAGTTGTAGTAGAACTTTTGATCGTTGATTTTTTTCTTGCAATCTCGTTTCATTGAAGCTTCACGCGAGTTCATTTTGAAAATGAGTTTTTAACGGAACCCTAGTTACTACCTCTTTCCGTCTTTTGTGAAATATGGTCCTTGACAAACGATGGGACCGGAGGTCCCATAGTGGGTCTATGCTTCTATATATGGGACCTGCCTTTTTGTTATGCGACCATTGTGCTTTTTTCGGGACTAGCGATTTGCCCATTTGACCTCTAAAACCGGAAAGAGCCTATTAATCATATAATGTTTTCCTCATTATCCGCTTTAGATTATGGGACCCCCGATCCCAACAAGGGCCGTCTTTTTCTTGTTGGGACCGCTCGGGACCTTGCTTTCTCTTTTGAGACCATGTTTCCCGGCGTGGGACCAGTCCTCCTTCCATGAGACCAGTCATTTGCTTAAACGACCTCTAAAACCGGAAAGAACCCTATTGTTTTGAGACCCCACAATAAAGCCTTCCCCACCCCACAATGAAGCCTTCCCCTATTCCAAATTTCAGAATCAACGTCATTCAAATGTCCACCTGGATGAGGAAAATAGTAAAGATCAGTAAGATTCCAATTCGATTGTATGTTGTTGGAGAAGTCAACATTCATTTCGAAAAACTATCAGATTGTTCTGGATTTAATACAGTGCCGTTGTTCGTTGCTTCAGAAAAGTTAAAGCAGAAGAACCTCCCATTTGAACCATCTGTCTCGATTTATTCGTATGATGAAGAAGTGAAAGGGTACAGAGGAATGATGGATGATTTTGTGGAGTTTTTCGTTGTTAAATCAGTTGAATTAAACCTGTCAACAATAATTTCTTCGGGAATTTGTGCCAAATATTTGGAGTACGCGATGAATCTTGGTCTCAAGTTGGACAGGGTTCAGTTGGTAATTCAAGGTGATTGTGATGTGGATGATCATCGGAAATTGTTGTTAGCATGTGCTAATGTACCTCAGTTACAAATTCTTTCTTCCACTGAGGATCCCATATTCGATGTGTTCCATGAATATTCGATGGATAGATTGGAATTGACTATTCAACATTACCACGATGGATTTACCATTGAACATTTACTTGCTCTTGTCAACTGCTCAAGTGTCAAAATCAGATATGCGGATATGACTGATGAGGATTTGAATACGTTCTTGAAGTTCTGGATGACCGGAGTTGGGAAAATGAGATCACTAGATATAACACTTGCACACGACGAATTGGAAATGGAACCAATTAATTCAGAGGTTGTAATGAATGGAATTGCTAATAGAGAAATGCAGTGAGTTTATCAATGATGTTCATCAGACCTGAATACACTTTTCAGAAGTGGATTCGAAATTGAGAAGTCAAACGGCGCCAGAGCTCAGGTATTGTGCAGGAACTTTCGGTTCAGTTTGAGGAATGTCGTTTGAAGATAGGATGGAGTCAACACGAACATTTGGCGCCGAAGCCTTGTAATAATTTCGAGAGATAAATGTTTTAATATTTCAACGGGCTATACCCATACATCCTGATTGTATGTTATCTGCACCTTCAATAAAAACTTACTCTTACGAAATTTTTCAGGCCGATATCTTTTTTAGGCCATTAATTTTTTTTATTCAGGTAGAGCCCAATTATGTTTGTGCCAATGTCAGAGATTGTCTTCAAAATGATGCGGCTGCTTTGATTTTTGGCTCTGTTCAAGAACCCGAAGCCCAGTTCCTCCAAACTCAAGCCCAACAAAATGTTTCCTACATTTTTTAATATTTTTTCTATTCTTTGCCAAATGTCTCTTATTCTCAAAATAAAATTTTACAGGCAATATGAAAAGGAACGTTATTTTTTCATGTTTTGCTGTTGAGTCACGAAGACATTTTCTAAAGAACAACAAAGACATTATTTTGACAATGATTGGTCGCCAAGGCAGAATTTCCTCATCATTTCACAAAAGTTTCCAGTGTTACCGATCATGAATTATATTAAATGTGCAATAGTTTCTGCTGTGATCGTCATATTTCTTATTGGATTTGCTTGTTTAGATTTCTTGAGGTCAACTAGTGTAGATAACTATGGTAAGATTTTGTGGTTTGGTGTCCAACTGCGATAACTTCCTTCATGACCTAATTTTTGTAACGGAAACTTTCATCAGTTTGACCTGAGCTGTACAAGACGGTCCCTAGGTTTGCTGGCGGTCATTCTTAATTCTGTAGAACTCACCTGCCCATAATCTTGATTTTGAAGGAAGTGATTGTTAGGCATGTATGATTTTTCAGAAATCTCACATTGAACTTTACAGACCCCACTATCTCCGATAAGCGGTTAATTCGGATATATGAAAACATGATTGATGCTCTAGAAACTCCGAGTTTGGGCCCAAGTAGATACAAAAAACGTCCGGAAACCCAGCATGTTGATTGTGGGAGAGTTCTCAGAAATGATGAAGTGAGTCGTAATTCAATCAGAAACACTTCTCTAGTTTTCCTTTCCAGGACTACATCCGCACTTTAAAAGGAGAGCATCGAATTCCTCTCATCAAAAACCGCCAATTAAACATGTCTTGCAAAGCAATCAAATCAAGAATTAATTACCATAAATCTTTCAAAAAATTGAAATCTGGTGGTGTTGCTTTTGCCAGAATCGTATCCTCGGATTATGAGTTCATTGAGAGACAAGTGGAGATGTCGTGGCATCCACAGAATTTCTTTTGTTTTGCGGTGGATAAGGATGCACCGAGAAGTTTCCAAGAAAACCTGAAGAAACTCGGGGAATGTATGGAGAATATTGTAGTGATTCCAGGTATTTTTTTTTGGGGAGGGGGGGGGGGTGGTACGGTAGATTTATGCGAATTATTACAGTGAGAATGTTTTCTCGCGTGGTGAGACCCTTCTTAGGTGGTTTTAGAAAAAAGGAATGGTGAAATTGACATCGGGGTGTCTAAGCCGATGTTGGTGGCTCAAATGCCATTTTTCAGCGCTTTTTACCATTTCTTTGCATTGAAAAATGGCATCTTGCCGGGGTTTTGCCACTTAAAAATACATCTTGCTTGTTAGAACAGCAATTTGCCACCAAAATCAGGACGGTGTCACAAAAAGAGCCAAAAAAAAAAACGCTACAAAGCCAATTATACCTGTAGACACTCAAGTGCTATGAAATGATCATATGCCAACTTTCCCAAATTTGGTTCTTGTGCTATTGTCTCATGTGCTATTTCTCTTGTGCTATGGATCAAGTGCTATCTCGGCCGTTTTTCTTGGCTCTGGTGCCATGATTGCTTATTTTATAGCAGCACATAAGATATGATGAATAGCACTTGATCCAAAATCTTAGCACCAGAGCCAAGAAAAACAGTCAAAATAGCATTTGATTCATAGCACAATAGCCAAATTTGGGAAAATGGACATACAGCACTTGGTCACTTCATAGCACTTGAGTATTTGCCAATTATACCGGCACTACGTCCATGGAAACTTCTGAAGGGTCTCGCCACGCAACTGAAACTTCTTACTGTAACAATTTCTGTTTTTTGCTCATAAACCTACAGTAATCCCAGTCAGTATCTTTTCCAGTCACAGAAAACTATGACAGCAATGGTCACAACGTGAATCTTGGGCACACCCGATGCATGGAAGCTCTTCTTCGATTCCCTGATTGGACCTATCTAATGCATCTCCAGAATAATGACATTGTCACGAAATCCGTTTATGAATTAGCAACGATTTTCGAGATATTCGGCGGAGCAAATGATGTAAATATAGGGAAAGAAATTGAGCAACGGAGAGTTCCAGGGTTGAAGTGGGATCCGAAAAGTTTGAGATTGTTCAGGAACGGTAGTTTTGTTAAATAGAAGTCTATAAAAATCTGGATGATTTTAGAAACTATGGTAGATCAAAAAATACTGAATAAGCCAATGAAAGTGGTGAGTGGCTCGGTGCAATCTTCTTGGTCAAGAGAAGCAGTTAGATGGCTGATTGAGGATGCCGACTTGACAATTGCGATTAGTCAGTTTGATCAAACTGTCAGTGTGACTTATATATTGCCTGCACAGTGAAATTTTTTGTACATGTTTTCAAAAGGTTTCATTGGCGGGCTCTGTCTTACTGTAGGGTCGCATGCTGACTGCGTGGCGACTCAGCGATACGTAGGCATTTTTCTCATTTTGTTGGATAATTGAAAATCAGGGCCTAAGCTTTTTTTGAATCAAATTGAATTGAACTTTTTCTTCGCATCATGTTGAATATAATATTAGCAGAATTTGATAGAAAGTTCTTACTGAAAAGTGTTCTGGAAACATGGTGCGCGCTCCTTCGGCTTAAGCGCGGTTTACTGTCAGAATTTAAAGACGCAATATGAAATTTGTAAAATTCTGTGTGAGATGGAGCGTAGAAACCGAGAAAAAAATTCTACGTACAAAAAAATTTACCATTTTGTGCCTGTAATAGAGCGTCACTTCTCCAAAAATACATTGCTCAAAACAAACAATTACCCTAAATTCCAGTCTTACGCCTCTGATGAGCAACTGTTCCCTAGCTTACAAGTCAATAAAGAGTATGGAATGCCAGGACATTACACTCATGAATGCTTGGATCAGGAGGCAGGAAACGAGCAGATTACCAGGTAACCAATAAACCTTATTGTCTACGTCCTCTCGCGCAACACACAGCCTTGTTCCCATGGCCTAGCGGGTAGTGTTCCCGTTTTCTAATTTGTGGTCGTGGGTTCGAACCCCACGAGTGCCAAAACCTTTTTTTTCTTTTTCTCTACCCCATTTTCAAAGCTTTTTTCAGATTTGTCAACTGGGCCCATGGAGACATCAACAACTGCGTCACAAAAACCGTTCGAAACGGTGTTTGTCTGGTTGGAATTGAGGAGTTTTATGCGATTTCGAAAATGCCAGCAATAGTCATCAGTGAGGTAACGTGCTTTGTTTATAAAGGAGAGCGAATAAGAAAACAATATTATGCAAAAAAACAATTCAGTAAAATTTCGAATTAATTTTTTTCGGGATTTTTTGAGCCAATAAACGGAAGAATAAGGTTTTTTTCCAGAATTTCGGAAATGAAAAAGTCGAGCAGAACTGTCTCCAGTATTATTTTTTATTTTACCCACATCCCTGGTTCCCACCTCATTTAGGACCATACATTTATCATACTTGGAACAGGCCGAGCCGGGCCAATTGATGAATTTTTGTCAAAAATTCAAATCCGGGCCGGCAAATTTTCCATCGGCCCGGCCCGGCCTGGGCCACCGGGCGAAATTTTCCAAGTATGACATTTATGATTTCAGATGCTTCCTTCCTTCGACTACACCGTATTAGAATGTACCGCTGAGCTCCTGTTCAATCGAACGTTTTTGAATCAACTGGATAATGTTCTGGATGAGGAGTACTATAAAACATTGCCAGCTGTAAGTCTGAATACGCACATGGTAGTGTTGTCAACAGTGTGGTATACAAACGCTGAAATACAAAATTCGCTGAAATACAAAAGTAGGCCTCTTTGAATTTATTTTTACGCCTTAATCTGAACAATTTTTTGAAAATTTAAAAGCCTATAATTGTTTCGAACTATGCTAAAGATTTCTACGAACCAGTCCTAAAAAACCAGCAATTGGAAATTTAGGCGAACAAAAATTGGCTCATTCTTGTTCCTCAGTAAAGCGCATTTGCATAACACACTGTTGGGGACACTTACGATAAGTAGTTTACAGTAAACTATTGCAGGTACTGTATCATAAGAATCGCGATGATCCAGAATTCCAAGTTAATTGTACTTCAAGCCATAAGATTTGGAAATACGATGATTATTTTAAAAAGAAACAAGAAGAATAAGTTTTGAAACTCTAGTTTTCGAAATACAGAAAATAACAATGAACCCGTAAAATTAATAAACCTGAGGAATACATGAATAAAATACATTAAAATCAGTCGGTGGGTGAGATAGTGGACAAGATTAAGCGTTATTTATTTGTAAGATTACGTTAGATACAGACATCCGAAAAAAACACCATAGTTGTCAAATTCCGGCTGGCCCGGCAAAGCCCGGAAGCCCCGGCCGGGCCGGGCCGAGGAAAAATTTCTCAAGACCCGGCCCATTTTGAACTTTTTTCTCACAAATTTTGCAACTTTTTTGAAAATTTTGCATGCCTGGAACACAAAATTTTTGGCATATTTTCTCGACTTCTCAATTTTTGAAGTCAAAAGCCAGGATGGGCCAGGCCGAAGAAATTGACGTGTCTGCCCGGCCCGTGACAACTATGAAAAACAGCACTTGCAAATGTTCAGTATGTTACTTTCCACAACAATATTCTTCAATTCATAACAAAACCGTTAGTATCTACACAGCAATACTCTTGTCACTTCTTACCCGTTAATCTGTAGTTGATGAACCAAACGAAACAACAAAAAGATTCCAAGGTAAATACTTCCTTCGTATCAACACCCGAAGTGACGTCGTTGAGTTCGGCAATGAATTGGATCATCACCAGTTGAAACTAGAAAACACAAAATCATCAGAGATCCATAAATCATTCTCTCTCCGTCACGAACAGGTTCTTCACGGAGAGACAACATAGTTCGTTACCGGGGGTCCAAAGGTTCAGGAATTCCCCCCGTGCTACCTTTTGATCTACCATTTCGTCGTCAGCTGTATCTCTCTGTCTCTCTCTCTCTCTTTCTTTTCAAAAGAAGATCAAACAATTAGAAAAAAGCAAGTCGTTAAAGATCTCTGAACGACCGAAAAGAAGAATTCAAAAAGAAGGAGGTGGAGACGTGTCTGCAACATCGTCTGCAGAATTACACTGTACTCAATATCACATCCAAATCTTCTTTGAAAAAAAAAAGATAAGCGGGGGGGAAATGGTTATCACGTGTGGTTGATCTAATGTGTCATCTGAATTGGAGAAGAAAAGGGAAGTGATGGATTATTATGAACGTACGTAATACGTGATAGAAAGTACGTGACAGAGAGAGAGAGAGAGAGAGAGAGAGAGAGAGAGAAGATCATGGATGTGTAATGAACTTTGTTAGTTTAAGGGTGGACCTTTTGGTCTAACGGGTGCCCTTTTATTAGGGGTCTGTAGAGGTGAATACTCAACTGCTATGGGGGTGATTAACGGCTATTTCGTAACTGTTAGTGTCTCAACTGCTATATTTGACTCTTCTGCTATGGATCAACTGCTAAAGCCATAGCAATTGAGACCAGGGCTGTGCGAAAAATTTTCGAAAAATTAATATTTTTCCGGTTTTTTCGGTCATTTTCCGAAATAATTTTCGCCTTTTTTTTCGAAAAAATTATTCAGCGAAAACCGAAAAAAAAATTTCGAAAAAACTTTTGAAAAAACATGTTTTTACCGCCTTTTCACCCATTTTTCAATGAAAAAAACGAAAAAAAATCGAAAAATTCCGAAAAATTCCGAAAAATCATTATTCGATTTTTTTTCGCCCTGAAAATTTTCGAAAATTTTTTTTTTCGATTTTTTTGGAACTTTTTTTTGCACAGCCCTGGTTGAGACATCAAAAATGACGAAAATAGCGGTTGATCCATAGCAGAAGAGCCACATATAGCAGTTGAGACACTAGCAGTTACAACATACCAGTTGAGATAAAGCATTAGATTTCATAGCATTTTCCCCGCTATCTTTTGATCTACCATTTCGTCGTCAGCTGTATCTCTCTCTCTCTCTCTCTCTCTCTCTCTCTCTCTCTCTCCCTCTCCTTTTCTCTCTCCTTCTATAGCGAGAGCGCAGAGAATCCAGACACTCTCGTTTCTCTGCGACTCTTCTAATCCAGAGATAGACACATAGCCGAAGAGAGCGCAGAGAAACTAGACATTTTGGCTTCTCTGCGTCCTCTCTCTCCATCTTCTACTATAGCGAGAGCACAGTGAAGTCAGACGCTCTTGTTTCCCTGCGTCCTCTCTCTCTCTCTCTCTCTCTCTCTCTCTCTCTCTCTCTCTCTCTCTTCTCTTAACCATGACTTTTGCACCGGATATCCTTTTCTACGTCACCACCATCATCAAAGAACTTTGAACACCCTCCCTTCCAAGCAAAAAGATGATATTAATCTATTTTGTAGTCTTCCCATAGGTACCTTGGGGACTAGAAAACTGTACCCAAACCCTCTGGGGGAAGCCCTTCTCTTCAGCTAACAACGCCCATCATTACTGCAAATTAGATACTGGGGGAACACGTGAATTCACTCCTCGTCAAGTGATTTTTTTAGTATTATCACCTTCTTTTCGCCTGTTTGTTTCCTTGAAAGGGGCGAAATGAATCAAGAAGACACGGCGGCGAAATGGATACCCCCATCGTCTGGCGGCTATTTCTTTTTCTTTTTCTCTGGTCTCTCCACCCTTCCTTCTTCAAAGAGACCGTCCGTTTTTAGTAGTATTATCTTCTTCTTGTCACCCTTCACCTTTCATTTATTTTGTTTCATTATTGTTATACATGTACAGTATTACGACAATCTGTATGGAAGAAACGTCTGGCCTAGAATCCGACAACTCGGCCACGCGGTGTCTCACCACGAAAGCGGGGCTCAAGACACAGCTCAAACCCAGTGCTACCGTAGTAAGCAAATTTTCTACCATAAGATTTTTACTATGCATTGAAAGTCGATAAACTTGATAAAGGTTTCCCGTAAAATCTTATGGTAGAAAGTTTACTTACTACGGTAGCACTCGTTTTTAGCTGTGTTTTGAGTCGTGGTCTGACATCGCTAGACGAATTTCGGCAGCCGCAACTGTCTTTTATACAGATTGGAAAAAAAATCACTTTAAAGGCGCAGGTGGATTTCTGGAAACACACACCTGCGCCTTTTGTACAGTACTCCTCAAATTGCGAAACTCTCTGCGGGTTTAAAGTTGGAGTACTGTAGTTTCTCAAAATTTCCAGGTCACCCCCAAAAATCAGCGATGGCGTGTCCATATATGGGAGGAGGAGAGCTCACGCATCGAGTCACTTTTATGGAGGGAGGAGAGGAATGTCAGCAAGGAGTGAATAAAGTCGAGATGGGATTCGGACAGACCTATCCCGAATATTTGCAGGTTTGTTTCCTTGGGGTGCCCTACTAGTCTTGTGAACAGTTTGAAGCTGAATAGCTTGGTTAGAAATGAAGATATCAAAAAGTTGTCAACTAATGAATTGCTCAGAATACAGTTTTACGTATTTTATCAGTTGACAACTTTTTCCTATCTTTCTTGGTATCTGAGATGATGAGTTTTAAAGTTAAAGGTGCTGAGAAGGTGACTTCTTATAGTGTGATGACAGTTCAGAGAGTCTTATCTCGGTTAGAAATGAAGATATCGAAAAATTGTCAACTAAAAACTTGAAAAACGTGCAATTTCACATGTTTCATCAGCTGACAACTTTTCCGTATCTTTTTTTGAGAATCGAGTTATAGGTATGCAAACTTAGGCTGCAAAATGATATTGGCGCATCTCCTAACAGAGAAGTACTGTCTGTTTGGAGCGGTATATCTCGGTTAGAAATGAAGATATCAAAAAAGCGACAACTAACAAAGTGCTCAGAATAAAATTTTGCAAGTTTGTTTAGTTGACAACGTTTCTGTACCTTTTCCGATAACCGAGATATAAGCCTGCAAACTCACAGGGTTCAAAAATGGGACACGGTGGCCTGTGCCAGTTTAGAGCGTCATATCTTGGTTAAGAAAGTAGATATCAAAAAATTGTCAACGAGAAACTTGGAGATCTTGTAATTTCGCATATTTCATCAGTTGTCAACTTTTTCATACCTGTCTTAGCAACCGAGATAGAAAGCTTCGAACGCACGGTACAAAATGAGACTGCCTGATTGGGGCTTCCTACATTGGTTAGGCGAAGAGACATCAAAAATAACAAAAAGTTCCAAATTATGACAAATTGCATCACAAAAAAGTTCTAATTGACGAAATTTGCCAATATTGCCCGAAAACTTACTGTTGAAACTTTTTTATTGGCTAAAAATTTTAATTTTTAGCCTCTACAATTCGACCAACTTCAAAATTTTTTAAACGAAATTGATAGACCAAAACTAATCTCTATTTGCAGCTCGACAAAATCCTAACAGCACAAAAACTGAAATCTGAAGCGGACGGACAACGAGTGGACGATGAGCATCTCTTCATCGTAATTCATCAGGCTCACGAGCTCTGGTTCAAACAGATCATTTTCGATTTGGATATCGTCAGAAAACTTTTGAATAATACGGTAGGTTTGGCTTGGAACTGAAAACAGAGAAGAGTTGTACGCAAGTTGTCGTAAGATATAGCGCAAAAAAAACCAAAAATAGTCGGCACCTGCGGGGGTCTAACTTAGGTGTCTAGTTTGGTACCACGCGCACTACCGGCTGAGCCATGCGGTCATAACCTTCCTTGTCTTCAAAATCCCGCGCCTCTACCCACCTCTTCACCTCCTTATTTCCAGGTAGTAGACGAGACGAAAACTCTAAAAATCGTGTCGGGATTGGATCGAATCGTCAAAATCCTGAGCCTTCTGACAGAACAAATCACCTTGTTGGATACGATGAGTCCATTGGATTTCGTGGATTTCCGAAAGTATTTGACTCCCGCTTCCGGTTTCCAGTCATTGCAATTCAGAATTCTGGAGAATAAATTGGGAGTGAAGCAGGAGAGACGAATTAAGGTAGGTCTTCAAGCAAATACTCAAGTGCTATGGTGTTATCTTGTGCTATTTTTCAATATTTCAAAACTTTGGCGGTTTTGCTATAGATTAAGTGCTATTTTCACCACTTTTAAAGTCTCATGTGCTATGACTATTGTCTCATGTGCTCTAAAAACTGAACAAGGGCCAAAAAATGGAAAAATAGCACTGGATCCATAGCACAAGAGCCTCATAGCACTTGAGTACCTCCCGTGTCTACGGACTTGGCGTCGAATCTTACGACACTTCTTTTTTGATTACAGTACAACGCTCAACACTACAAAAACGTGTTCAATGACAGTGATCTGAAGGCGTTGAACACCACAGAAGAGGAGAAGAGTCTTCTGACCCTAATTGAGAGTTGGTTGGAAAGAACTCCAGGGTTGAAGTCCACTTCAGAAGACGAAGGATTCTGGATTAAGTATGAGAGATCCGTCAACAAGTATCTCAGTGATTTGGCCAAACAGGCTGATGTGAGTTTTTCGTATATTAGCTTCTACAAAGACGGTTTTTGTGTTTTTAGCTTTTACAAATGACAAGAGATCCCAAACAATTTGAAAGCGCTATAGCTAGGCCACGGTAAAATTTTTTGTACGTACAATTTTTTTCTCGGTTTCTACGCTCCATCTCACACCGACTCTTACAAATTCTGTATTGCGCCTTTAAAATCTGACAGTAAGCCGCGCTTAAGCCGAAGGAGCGCGCACCATGTTTCCAGAGCACTTTTCAGTAATAATTTTCGATCAAATTCTGTCAATATTATATTCAACATGATGCGAAGAAAAATTTCTATTCAATTTGGTTCAAAAAAGCTTAGGCCCTGATTTTTAATTTTCAACAAAATGAGAAAATTGCCTACGTATCGCTGAGTTGCAATGCCGTTAGCATGCGACCCTGCAGTAAGACAGAGCCCGCGAATGAAACCTTTTGAAAACACGTACAAAAAAGTTAACCGTGAATCAACTTTCTGAAAAATCGGAGCAAAATAAAATTTCAAACTTTTTTTCGGAAATAATTTATTTCGAAAATTTTTTTGGTCAAAATGTACTTTTTCGGAAAAAAATTGTCTGAAATTCTATTTTGTTCTAATTTTCCAGAAAATCGATAGGAATCGAGTCGGAAAATTTGAAAAAAAAAACCCTGAGTTTAAGTGCCTGGTTTCAAAATGTCGCGAAGCCAAAATCTGAAAATCTGGAAACTTCTTGTTTGGATTTTCCCTCAGCTCCCTGACGTTAGCTCTGTAATTTTTGCCAAAATTTTTGTCATTAGGATTACTGTACGTACCGTAATTCTGAGCGAGTCATCAAAAAAAATTAGTTCCTCCCCAACGATCACACACCAGTTTTTTGTATGTTATCATCACTCCATTATCTTTATTACCCCAAGTTTTTATTGCCTAGGTGATACGCGATTCTGAATCTAGATTTATGGGTTTTTTGTACTTGGAATGATTTTTTGATTTGTTTCCAAACTACAGTAACCCAGAATTCACAACTTTGAAAAGTCGAATTTTGATGCCAAAATTACAGTAATCCTTTCTACAGTAATCCACATTTTGGGAAAAAAGTATTTTCGCCTACTTTTTTTCAAAAATGAATTCAAGTTTGAAAAAAATTGGCTCCCTCAATTTTGCTCCCCAACATACCCCGTCCCTTTCCTTTCCCCCTTTCACTTTTCGTCCCTCTTTTTTCCGTAAGAGCCATCCATTCTAAAGTTTTATTTGCTTTCTTTGTTATGTCAGAAAGCCGAAATTTTCCCATTTCAGGACCCATCAAATACGGAAGATATTGCTAGGCAACTGAAAGCCGAATATCATAAAACTTCGGACGCTTTTCAGTCGATTTTGGACCCACGGCAACATGAACAACATATTAGAAATGGTTGGTTTTTGGAAAAAAAGAAAGAGAAGAGAGAGTCACTATAGTTTGAAACTCCATATCTCGGCCCCTAAAAGCGATACAAAAAAATAACCTACTAGTGGAATGTGCGAAATTGTATTCTGAGCAAATCTCCAGTTGACAATGTTTTTGTATCTCTGCTCCTAAACAAGATATGAGCCCTCAAACCATGGGTACCCTAACGAAGTCATTAGAGCGCATTTTCTTCGAAGCTTGCTATCTCGGTTGTTGTAAATCATACAAAAATGTAAGCAGCTAGTGAAATGGGCATAGTTTCATTTTGAACGAATTTCTAGTAGAAAATTTTTTGAAATCTCTGCATCTAAACTAGATAAACTACAAAATCAAAAGATAGTTGTGAAATCTTTGAGATGGTCCGTCTGATTTTCCAACTTTTGATTTGTTTTTTCGAGCTACGTATCGCTGAGTCGCCACGCAGTTAGCATGCGACCCTACAGTAAGACAGAGCCCACAAATGAGATCATTTGAAAATGCGTACAAAAAGATTCACCGTGACTAAATTCTCTTATTTTCCAGGAAACCGTCTCCTCTCCCACGATGCCACAAAGGGAGCAATGATGATCTACTTCTATCGTGACATGCCTCGCTTCTCTCAACCCTATCAAATACTCACCTTCTTGATGGACATTGACAGTCTCTTCACCAAGTGGAGATGTAAGTTTTTTTTTCTAAAAAGCTTTAAAAAAAAACTTTAAAAACCCCTTGTATATCGGCTTAATTTCAACCATTTTCCATAGACCCCTAACAAAAAATAACTCCTTTCCAGACAACCACGTGCTCCTTGTGCAAAGAATGCTCGGAGCAAAACAAGGAACGGGCGGCTCCTCTGGTTACATGTATCTCCGTTCGACAGTCAGTGATCGATACAAAGTGTTCCTAGATTTATTCAATTTGTCGACATGGTTGATTCCGAGAGAGTACATTCCAATGTTGTCCCCTCGAATGGTCAAAACTCTTTCCGAACATTCGAATCTATCGCATTCTCAATCTTCGGAAAGTGAATGACAGTGGATAGTTCCCCTTGTAATAGAAGGGCAGAGAGCCGTTTTATCATTTTTTAATTGATTCATTCGTTGTTCATAAAATAAAAACAGAGTTCATGAATTGTTTGTTTTGGGGTTTTTTTTTTGGGTTTTTGGGCTTATTACATTAAGAAGCACTTTCTGTAAGAGTGAGACTTTTAGCACAATAAAAAGCAGGAAATTAATTTAGATTCAAATTTTAGGATTAACAATTTCAATGTTCGAACTAATCGATGGCTCAATGCCAACCGCCTTCATTAGGAAGTAAAATGTGGCCTCTGTGCTCTCCTTGATTACTTTTCCATTCCTGAATCCATGTCCTTCTCCATCGAACAGCATCAGGGCGGTGGTAACTCCACTAGCTCGAATCTTCTCAAACATTGTGACCGATTGACTCATTGGCACCACTGTATCCTCTTTTCCATGGAGGAATGCAATCGGAGTCCGGATCTTCTCAATATGGTAGATCGGACTTCTCTCCTCATAAATCATCGCTTCTTTTGGATATTTTCCAATGAGAAGTTCATTATAACTCTTCTCCAATTTATGAGTATCCTCATCCAGAGCCAGAAGATCAGCCACTCCGTAACGGGAGACGGCCGCTTTGATGACGTTATTCGGAGATATCAGACAGCTAAGGATCAGAAATCTGAAAAAAAAAGTTTTTCTGAATTTTTAACGCTGTAAATTCTGGGCTCCGCAACAATTTCGAAACCGTTGAAAATTAGACTTGAAATTTTCAAACTTTCTGACTCGATTTTCTGGAAAATTAGAACAAAATAAAATTTCAAGCTTTCACGGTAAATTTTTTTGAACGTCCAATTTTTTTCTCGGCTTCTACGCTCCATCTCACACAAGCTTTTACAAATTTCATATTGCGTCTTTAAATTCTGACAGTAAGCCGCGCTTAAGCCGAAGGAGCGCGCACCATGTTTCCAGAGCACTTTTCAGTAATAACTTTCGACCGAATTCTGTCAATATTGTATTCAACATGATGCGAAGAAAAATTTTTATTCAATTTGATTCAAAAAAAGCTTAGGCCCTGATTTTTAATTTTTCAACAAAATGAGAAAAATGCCTACGTATCGCTGAGTCGCCACGCAGTTAGCATGCGACCCTACAGTAAGACAGAGCCCGCAAATGAAACCTTTTGAAAACACGTACAAAAAAAATTCACTGTGAGCTTTTTTTTCGAAAAATGTTTTGAATTTTTATTTTATTCTAATTTTCCAAAAAATCGATAAAAAACGAGTAAAAAAATTTGAAAATTTCAAGCCTAATTTTCAACGATTTCGAAATTTCGCGGAGCCAAATTCTGAATCTCACCCTCCAGCAGAACTTCCAGTAATCAAAATCTTATCCGCATCCACTCTTCCCTGTTCAATCAACGCCTTCGCTCCATTCAACATATCATCTCGATCGACGACTCCACAATTCTTATAAAGCATCCGCCGGAATTCAGTGCCAAATCCAGTGGATCCGCGGTAATTCAAATCAAAAACGGCGACTCCACGAGAAGTGAAGAACTGTTTTCTTAAATCCAAATTATTGAATGCCGGAGCAGTGGGGCCACTATGTCCCAGCAAAAGAACAGGTGGAAGAGTCCCAGGAGGTGCAGAATATGCGGAATTCTTTGGTGGATAGAAGTATCCGGAGACGTTGACACCATCCGATTTAAAAATGACCTCTTCTGGCTCGGAGATTTCAAGTGAATCGATTTCCGAGGAATCCCGGGATTCTCTGTGAACTTTGAGAGGGAATCCGGGGAGTTTGAGGTCGATTGAGATGACACTTGAGTCTCTTTTGGGTCCTGAAGCGATTGCGAAGACTTCGGATCCATTGGGATCGATGGAGAGGTAACCAAAGACTGTGTATCCTGGAGTGGGGATCTCTCGAGTGATGTCGGCGGATCGAACGTAGAGAATTCCATTCGCATTCATTACCTGAAAAATAAGGTTTTGTTGCAGTAGGCGCATGCCGTTGGGAGGGTCTTATCGCGGCTCCGGGACATTTCGAAACCGGCGATTTTATTTGATTTTTCTGCAAATCTGAGCAAAATAAAACTTCAATAATTTTCAGAAAAAAAAGTTGACCTTTTGTTTTGCTCAGATTTGCCTGAAAATCAAATAAAATC
>GL379800.1:832290-852620 GCA_000143925.2 Caenorhabditis brenneri | reverse complement strand
TTTGCCTGAAAATCAAATAAAATCGCCGGTTTCGAAATGTCCCGGAGCCCTTATCGCGACTATGCTTTCTCGAACTTTAAAGGCGCATGCTGTTAGTTTTGGAAGGTCTTGATATAAGAACGTGGAAAATTGAAACTTTTTCATTTTGGAATTCTTTTCGGAAAAATTCGCGAAATTCCGCCATTTTATCTTTACGTGGCTTTGGTAATTTTCAGGCTTTGGTAAATTATACTGTAGTCAATTTTTCGGCTTTGAAGCTGGTTTCAGGGCTTTTCAGGCTGATTTAGGTATGTTTCAGGCTAGCCTGGGCCGTTTTAGGTCCCCCTAGACTGATTCGATCGTTCTAAGCCTGTTTTAGGCTTGCTTTAAACTGATTCGACCGTTTTAGGCCGATCTCGAGATTTCTTGAGCGTTTAACCCTGTTCTAGATTCATTTAGGTATTTTAAACCTGTTGCAAGCCTGGTAATTGACCATGACACGTTTTTTAATCTGACAAAATTAAGAAAATTTTGCGTTTAGGAAATTCATACAGTAAACGCTTTTTTCGTGGCAAGACCCAGAGGTTTCACTCACCAAATATTCCTTATTGGCCACATAATTCCTAAATCCCAACTGCCACAACGGATAGCTAATCTCTCGTTGAATCGGATTCAAATTCTTCTCGACGGCATTCGGTTCGGCTGCCGAACTATACACATTCCACCAGTTTGTACTATCATTCACCGTCAACAACTCATCGCCATTCCACGTTGGTTCAGAATAATTTATTTGTTTTCCAGCTCCATTCTTCAGAATCACCGGGTTACTGGTCTCCCCTCCTTTCAGATCAGCCATTCGAATCGAAGTTTCATCCCATGGCATATTTGGAAGACTCCATTCCATCCAAACGAGTTTACTTCCATCTGGAGACACTCTCGGATACGCATAGAAATCAGCTCCACTCGCCACCACATTCTGATTTTTCGTGGATCGATCGATGGAGATTAGTCGGTTTTCTGGATATTTCTGACCGGATTGATGAGTCTCATTGACACAGAAGACGTGAGAATCAGTGGCCGAGAAATCAGCGAATCGGAACATTCTATTATTAGCCTCTGCTAACTGTTCAACTCCCGAATCCGCGGATTTCTGATAGAAAACTCCTTCGACAGTGGCAAACAACACAGATCCATCGGCAAGAACATGAAGAGCTCCGCCTCCGTATTCATGAACGGCCGTCTGAACCGAAAATCCATCGGCCCACCGGGTTCGGGTGTCTCCTCCATTCGTCGGTTTCGAGTAGAGCTCTCGTTTTCCGGTCGTCGCATTCTGCTCAATCCAGTAGACGTTCTCTCCGACGACTTGCATTTCACAAATCGTTTTGCAGTTACATTTTCCGAAAAGTTCCGGTGTGATGGGACTGTTCCAGCTACCGTAGACGGCCTCGGTCGTCATTTTTCTTACGCTGAAATCGGGGAAATTTGATGGGAAAGTGTGAGAATTTGGGGGAAAAAGTAGAGGTTTTCGAAAAAACGACATCTGCAGAGGTTACACAAACATGACTTAGTTGTTTGTTTGTCGAGTTGTGGCAATCAATAAAAATTGTATTTTGAAAAATAAAGTAGTGTTTCTTCTATTTTTTCTAGCTTTGACTGAAATTATAGTCTCATTTTCACTGGACTAGGCAATTTGAAAAATATTTAGCCCATGGTAGGTTTAAAGGCGCAGCATGAAATTTAGTTCGGATCCAGATTCACGACCACCTCCAGTCGAAAAACTTTTAAACATTTTTTGTTTAAAACTTTATTTTTTCTAATTTTCCAGAAAATTGATCAAAGTCGTGGAACTCATTCTGGGGTTCCTTTGGATATCTAAAAGGTCTCATCACGATTGAAATTATTACTGTAATTTCACCATCGCGCCATAACCCACCCTGCCACGGGCTCATTTGGTGTACCACACTTTTTCAAATTTGAACTGCCGCCAAAAAGCGCTTTTTTTTCTGCAAACTGACGTGACAGTGTTTGCAGAAAAAATTGAATTTTAGCAAAAACTATGCTTTTCTCTAATTTTAATACATAAAAAATTGATAAAATATGTAGAGACTATTAATTTTTTTTTCCTGTAATTTCTAAGAAATAACAAAATATATCGGAATTATTCAAAAGTTTACGGATTTTTGCATCGTACCAAGCGTCCAATAGAGCGCACTTTCAGTGTTTTTGAATTTTGGTTCGCCAAATGAGCCCGTGCCCTGCGCTTTTAAGGCGAATTTTATCATAATCACAAAATTCTGCGAAAAACTAGAAAACTATTTATTATCACTTGTGGAGTTTGCATTATGATAAGGGGGGAATTGAATGCATTTCAGTTGGAGAAAAAGAGTGATTTGGCACGACAAAAATGGAGAAAGAATGCAGAAATTAATGTCATCATTGTTAGAATTACTTGGGAGAAAAAAGGGGCGGGGCTTACAATAGAAAATTATGTACAACTCAATTATCACAGACTTGCTTTTGATGGCGTTTTCGGTTAAGGTTAAGAAAAAATTTGAAAAAAAAACTGTGCAATTTGTCGTAGAATCGGGTGCATAAAAGCTCACGACAAAATGCAGACAATTGGGCTGCACCAGATCTTACGACGAATTGCGTACTTTTTTCGAAATAAAAAGAAATTAAAAATTAATGGGAGAAAAGGTGTGTCCAGGAACAGTCGTCAGGTTAAAATGAATTAAGTGAAGGTTTTTTTTATTATTGATTTTTTTTCGAAAAAAAAATTTTCCGAAAAAAAATCGATAAATAAAAAATTAATGTAATATGGCGTGGCGACACTGTTTCCGGATAGTTTTCACATCCTTCGATTCACTCCGTCATCAATCAAAAAATCGATTAAAAAAATAGAAAAATAGAAAAAAAAGAACAGCATCACTTGAGGAAAATTCAATTTTCGTCGTTTTTCCAAACTTCGGAATTCATCATTTTCGCCGCTTGGAGAGCTTCCGATTCGTTCCCGCGAAATTTGGATTTTGATGGTAAAATTGAAGAAATAATTGAAGAGTTTCCGATGGTGAGCCTCTTGTGACTAGTTTTGACTCGGCTATGTTGGGCTGAAAGTTGGATTTTGTTACTAAAATTACTTCATTCGATTTTTTGAGTCATTTCCTGCTCTTATAGAAAATAAAAAAAAGTTTGCACCCCTGCCGGAATTGAACCCCCGTTGAAAATTTCAAAAGCAACCGCGCTAACCGCTAGGCCACGACGCGCATTTTCGAAAGAGAAGGGGAGGGTATATGGGTTACTGCGCGCTTCCCCTCTTTTTCAGCCGTGCCCTTCATACTTTACGAAAAGCACGATAGAGAACTTTTTGATCTACAAAATCGTGTTATTGGTTTTTTTTCTTTCTCGAATATGAAGAGCAAATTGCAAAATATGTAATTGAAAAAACAAAATGGGTCTCGACGCGAAAATTTCAATGCTTCCTACAAAATCGTTTTTTTTTTCTCTGATTAATTTCAGATTTTTATTCGGAATTCTCAATTTAATTTTATATCAAAAACGAAAAAGCGTCGTAAGCTATAATGCCAAGTCTGCAAACACCACAGAATTTTCAAATTTCCGCCAGATTCAATGTTGAGTCCGCAAACACCTTCACGTCAGATTGCGGACATTTCTTCCCACAGTAACCCAAGCTGCTTACCTTCTGGTTTTTCGAAACCATCCATTGTTACATTTCTGCTGCTGTTGGGGGGTTTAGAAAAAGCCAAGATTGGAATACTTACCCTGAAAAATTTCAAAATTTTGGAGAAAAGAAAATTTTTTTGAAATGCAACCTCCAAAAGTCACAAGACAATCTGTGACTATTCTTATCAGTTGTAGAAGAAAGAGAGAGAGAGAGAGAGAGAGAGAGAGAGAGAGAGAGAGAGAGAGAGAGAGAGAGAGAGAGACGCAGAGAAGCCAAACTGTCTCGTTTCTCTGCGCTCTCTTCAGCTCTGTGACTATATGTCAGAGTTAGAAGAGTCGCAGAGCTATTGGAGGAGAGAGAGCATTTTTGGAAAAATAAATTTTTTTTTCGAAATGCAACTTCAAAAAGTCACAAGACAATCTGTGCCTATTCTTATCAGTTTTGGAAGAAAGAGAGAGAGAGAGAGAGAGAGAGAGAATCATTAATTCTCTCTGATAATAATAATGACATAGCAGCTCAAATTGTGCTCTCGTGTGTGTGTGTGCAAAGAGCACACGTGCAAAAGGGCATGAATGTCTAGGCCACGCCCATTTTTTCAAAGAGAGAGAGAGAGAGAGAGAAAAAGAGACGCAGAGCGCCAGGTAAGGGTCCACCACTAATTAGAGATTATCTGGCAGGGAAATAGAGCCGCTCTCGCGCTCTCTATAATCCCTGGGACCCTCTGGGAGTGGCTCAAAAGGGCTCCTGACTACTGCTCACAATTCAATTTTGGTTTTGAAATGTGAAATGGATTTATAATAGAGAAAAGGGGATGGAGGTGTATAGAGGGGGACTAGGTACATACCATTATTATTAACAAAAAATGGATGATGTACAAACACGTTTATGTACGTTTTCATAAATGAAAAATCTGAATGAAGGAAAATGAAAAAAAAATATTGGAAAAGTGTGGGCATAGGTGTTTGTGGAGGAGCTGATGCATAGGAAAAATGAAGGGGTGGAGGGGACAGGAAATTGAATATTTTCCAATTGATCCCAGGGTTTATTCATTTTTGAAAAACATATTATTTTTGGGAATCAAAACTTGAAAACTTTTTACTTTTCTACAACATGTTCTCACAGTGAATTTGTTGTACGTGTTTTCAAAAGGTTTCATTCGCGGGCTCTGTCTTACCGTAGGGTCGCATGCCAACTGCGTGGCGACTCAGCGATACGTAGTCATTTTTCTCATTTTGTCGAAAAATTAAAAATCAGGGCCTAAGTTTTTTTTGAATTAAATTGAATAGAAATTTTTCTTCACATCATGCTGAATATAATATTGACAGAATTTGATCGAAAGTTATTACTGAAAAGTGCTCTGGAAACATGGTGCGCGCTCCTTCGGCTTAAGCTTACTGTCACATTTTAAAGAGAGAATATGAAATTTGTAAAAGCCCGTGTGAGATGGAGCGTAGAAACCGAGAAAAAAGTTGTACGTACAAAAAAAATTACGTGTGAGACCGCTTAATTCAGGCGCCGGGTAGGGTTTCACCAGGAAAAAGGGCTCCGCGACATTTCGAAACCCGACATTGAAAATGAAGCTCGAAATTTTCAAATTATTTGACTCGATTTTAATCGATTTTCTGAAAAATTAGAGCAAAATAAAATTTGGAACTTTTTTGAAAAATTTTTTTTCGAAAAATTTTTTTTTCAAAAAAAAAATATTGGCATTTTATTTTGTTCTAAATTTCCAGAAAATCGATCAAAATCAAGTCTGAAAATTTGAAAATTTCAAGCCTAATTTTCCTCACTTTTGGAATGTCGAGTTTCTAAGTGTCACGGAGCCGAATTTATATATGAACAGAAGAGTTCAATTACCTTAAAGGCGCAGCATGGGTCTCGCCACGAGGAAAAGAACTGGAAAATCAACAGTATTGTTTTCCATCGCGGTGAGACCTTCACAGAGGGTTTTCTGTGTCTTCAAGCAAGCTGAAGCAATTTTTGAAGATACTTCAAGGAACGAATGGTGGGTCTCGCCACGAAAGAGCAGATACTGTAGGGATTTACTGCTTCAAATGATCTAAAAGCCAAAAAAAGTTACGGTAATATTTTCAAACGTGTCAGGACCATCCCACTGCTTGAGCCTTTAAGGTAAAGTTTGAAGGCGTAGTGTGTACTGTATCTCCAATCGTGGTGAGACCTTCCAGGACACTTTCAAAAAAAGCTGCGTGCGCCTTTAAGGTAACTAGAGGGCTTTGGACCAATCTTTTTCCATTTTTCAGCTGTTCTTCCTACCTTTTATCCGCCTATAATTTCTTATTTTTGCTTATAATTCCCAAAAGTACAGTAGTATTTTCAATCGTGGTGAGACCCTTCCCGAAAGGAAGTTTGTTTCCTAGGATTACTGTAGCCCAAAGGCATCAATCAATCGATTCCGAAAACTTCCTTCTATTAGGGACTTCCGCAGAGCTATCAAAAAATTTCCAACCGCTCCTACCCAAGTTATGATCCCCTAATGCTCTTCTAATAGAGGAGCCGAGTCAGAGGAAAAATCTAAAAATCCGAAAAAAAAGTGTATCAAAAGTGAGAAGTGAGAGCGAGAAAAGTGAATGTGTTCCCCTCTGCCCGTTTTGGCTCCGCCCCCCTTTTCTCCATACATAATATTTTTATAATCGGCCAACGCAGCACAACCAAAATCATCGGGAGAGAGAGAGAGTGACGTGGCAGCACCACAGAGAAAGAGAGACGCACCGTACCACTCTCCGTCTCTCCAAGTGCTCATTCTCTCTCTCTCTCTTCCCGTCGTTTCGCTTCATCATCGATGATACGAAAATGTTTTATAATGTAGCAAAACGGAGCGAAAGAAGGAGAGGGGGAAACGGGGAGAAGGGAGGGGAGGAGGTGCTGCCAGGGTGACAACGCACTTTTGTCTATATTGACCAACAACTTTTATATAATAATGAAAATAAGGGAATTACTGGGGTAAAGAAAAGGAAAAAAGCAACAAAAAATCAGTGAAGGGGGCAGGTGGTGGTTCAACAAGAGAGATATTTAAAAAAATGGAAACCGGGGGTTTTTAATTTCAAAATATTGGGAAAAAACTGATAGAGATGGGGGAAGGAAACTGGGGAATTTTATGGGAAAACGGGGCAGAACTGGGAAAAAAGGGGAGGAAAAGGAAAACAAAAATGAATAGGAAAAAAGAAAAAAAACAAGAATTATTCGCGAATTCGCATTCCGAAAGCCTTGCGGAATTTCTCATCAAACTTCTTCGAGAGCTCCTCGAGGATCAGGACCAATGGATCCTGTGGGCGGGCCATATTGTGGACTCCAACAGCCAGACGCTCTAATATCGACTGAAAATTAAGAATTTAGATTAAAGGCGCAGGTGAAAAACGAACCGCAAAGTCATGAAGAAGGAACCAGGCGGTGTTGACGTGCAAATCATTCACATCCATCAGCATTGAACGGGATCCATGGACGTAGAAGTCGTAGGCGAAGGCGTTTCGTTGAATCTTACGTCCTCGATGATCTTTCTTGTTGAAATCGATGATTGGGAGGAAGGAGTCGTCATGGGAGTATTGATCGAAGAGTGGGGCGATGAGGAAGTCGTCGGTCAGTGAGATGGTGTCTGTTTCGAGGGTTCCGCTGACGGTGAATGATGGGTCCTGTAACGAAGCTCTTATATTAGAGGTATCCATACGGCGCTGCCCTTCTATTAGAGATTTATTCGATCGCATCGTACAACTGGAGAACCTCACAGTTATGAATTTCGGAAAAAATTACAGCCAAAAATTCCCACGCGTGACGAGCTTTTTTGAAAATTTTTACATTTTTTTTGACTGAAAATTCATCAAAACAGTTTAAAATGCTTCAAAACCCAAAACTAGTGTTCTTATGTTCAAGATAACCCTGGAGCACAAAACTTGGGCATATTTTTCGATTTTTCGAAATTCGCGGTAATTTTCCGGAAAAAAAACTCACGAAAAGATTTCCATCCTTCGACGAGGCAGCCATGAATCTCTTATAAAGTCCGCTGACAGTCCTATTGTACTCCTCCACAAACGGCATCAAAATTGATGGCAATCCACGAAGAGTCACATGAACTTGCTCCAAATTGTCGGTTCTCTCGTGGAACGGCGACATTCGGATATCGGTGAACAGATTGGCGAGGATCTCGAGCATCACGAGCTCCGCTTTCTCTGGATTCTCATAATTCTTGAGGAGTTGATGGAAGCACTTCTTCTGCATGAGATAGATGAAGAGAAGAGTTCCAGATGAGCCGGATTGGGAGTGAATCGCCAACTCTGCAAAGTTCTTTCCCTCTCCGAATGGCGACAAAAGTTGAAGGTGTCGAAGCATTTGGAATGAGAATGCGGAGAACATTCGAAGTTGCTTCTGAAGGATTCCGTCTTCCGCTTCACGACGAGTATGGATACTGAACGAGTGCTCTAGAAGAGATTTGGCAGCGAATGCACGTTGCTTCATCGTCGACACCTTCTGTCCCTCCTCATTCAGAATATCCTGTTGATGGACGTAGGCGAAGAGACGGAGAAGGAATATAACGGTGAATGGTGGATTTCCTTGAAGATTCGAGAGAGAAGCAGTGAGAAGACGACGGATCTTGCTGGTTGGTATGCTCATGAAGATCACATTTCCAGAGTGATCGAAACCACGTCGACCAGCACGTCCAGACATTTGACGGTAGAGCAGAGGGGTGAGTTGAAGAGTGTCCACACCGAACATGACAGTTTTACACGGCATGTTAACTCCGAGGGAGAGGGTTGAGGTGGAGAACAGCACAGCAAGGTTTCCAGATCGGAACAGCACTTCTACAGCTCCACGCTCCGTGGTATTCAATCCGGCGTGATGGTATCCGATTCCACGTTCGAAGAGCTGGAACAGAAGTTGGGTGGATTCACGATTCTTTGCGTTTCTCTGCATTCTTTCGAGCATCTTCGCGTACACATCTGGATCTCCTCCACCTCTTCCACGCAGCTTGAATCGCTCCAAGGCTCTCGCCAATCGTGCCTTTTTCATCGCGAGCACATCCATCTCATCGTCCTCCTTCTCCGGACCTGCATCCTCATCCTTATCTCCCTTCTTCTTCTTCTCGGCGTCATCTCTCTTTCTCTTGGCCAACTTCACCAGTTTACTCTCATCCTTGATCATGTACTTATTCTTGAATTCGTCAGTCTCCATGTATTCTCTCTCACGCCTCTCCAACTCATCAGCCAAAGTTCTCGCGAGCTTCTCACAGACGTGACGATCATCGTTAAAGCAGATCGCTGGAAGTTCTCCCTTCTCCTTCAAATCATCCACAAGCGATACAATGTAGTCGCTGGCCACTTTCTCCTTGTTGAATGGACGGGATCTGTAGGCGAGTTGAGTGTTGACTGGCTCTTTGAGGATCTTCAGAATGGAGTTGATCTTCTGCTCATCTGAACTCAGCCACTCCATGAATCGCTCCTTGAGAGCATTCTCCAATCGACGAAGCTCCGATCTGGAGATCCAGACGGCTTTCGTGCCGTGTTGTCCGAAGAATTTGCATGGTTCGAACTCCTTCTTCGTCGCCGAATCCACTTCAGCCATCATATTATAGAGATGAAGAATCTGCCGGGCTGTCAACTGTTGATCTTCCGGGATGGAGAACATTCGGAGCTTCTCTGGCATATAAACTCCATATGGCATCAATGGAATGACAGCTCTTTCACCGGCCTTCTTGTGTGCAACACCATCTTCTTCTCCGTGTGGATCATTGATATTCATGATGGAGAGCTCCAATTCAGAGTATCTCTCTCCGTAGTTGATGAGTTCGACCTTTCGCTTTCCAGATGACTTTGACTGCTCGCTCGAGTTGAGCCATTCGTGTAACTTGTTCGCATTTCCGATGGTGGCAGACAAGGCGAGGAACGGGCATTGGATGAGGAGAAGAAGCTGTTCCCAGATGTGGGATTCTTCAGAGGCTCTGGAATTTGAATAGTTTGAAAAATCAATAAATGCTAATCCTTACCCAATAGAGTGAACTTCGTCGAACACGACGTATTTGATGTGTGAGACGAACTTCTGCACGGCTGGAGTTCTCGAGAGCATCAGCTCCTGAAGACACTCTGGAACAGTGATCAGAACTTGGCACTGCATTGCATTTTGAGAGTATTCTTGTGTGAGAGTTCCGAAGAGTGACATTCCACGTTTCATGGATTTGTTACGGAAACGAGCGTATACTGATCCACAGACCTGGAATTTAGAATGTGATCTCCTGAATCCAGAATTCAGAAGGCGTTACCTGATTGATAAGGGCTTTCGATGGGGCTACATAGACGACGACGTCGTTGTCACTGGCACGAAGAACCTTCTCGATACAGTAGTAGGAGACGAACGTCTTACCAGCGGAAGTTGGTGCGATGATGAGGGCGGAGTTTCCTCGATCCACGGAATCCAGCATTCGCCGCTGCCATCCATCCGGAGCGAATCCACTGACACGATCATCTTTCTTCGGATCGGATTGAATATCAATGAGCTCTCCTCCGTACTGCAACTGGTAATAGACCATGTTGATTCCGAGATTCAGCTTCTTCTGTTTGGCTTCTGATGATGGTTTGGATCCAACCGGAGCCTCGAATCCAAGAGATACCCAGAGATCCACAACTTGCTCCTTTTGTTTTGGCTCCAAGTATTCCCAATGCTTCACGAAGCAATCTTTGAGATGTCCGACCAAATCGATGGCGGCGTTTCTTCTGATTTCTTGTTTATCGGCTCCTTGATGTTGATCGAAGATGGTTCTTCCTTCACGAACAACGACTTCAAAAACGCACAGCGCCTTGGATTCAGGCAGATCGAGAGAGGAGTACAGGTTATTCAAGAAGATCACCGATTCCTTTCCTTGCTGACATCCGTACTTAATCTTCACCTTCTCACTTTCAGCCAACTTTTGATCTTTTGCTTTCTTGTTAGCCTCTAAAATGAGGTCCTTCTTCGACTTTCCTGCATCTTTTGCACCTGCTCCTGCCTTCTTTCCACCTGCTCCTGGCTTCTGCTGTTTCTGACCACTCCATCCTCCTTTTCCTGCCTTCTTATCATCCACCGCCTCCTCCTCGGCAACCGCGAATCCTTTTGGAACTCTGGAGAAGTCAACCAACAGATTGGATCCACGTCCTTCAAGAGAGTTGGCGAACAACTCATACCATCTCATCAGATATTGTTTCATTTTATTCGCTCGTTTCAGTTGCCACGCATCCTCGATCTTCTCTTCTTTCTGAGCATAGCTCTCTTCGATTGGCTTCAATCTCCACTGAGCAGTGTCCTTCAAAAAGTCTGCGTAGTCTTGAACGGATCCCTCCTCCACAGTGTTCTCCGATCTCATCTGCTCGATTTCCGGAACGAATCTCTTGAGCATTGGGGAGGTTACACTGTAGAGAATTGGAAGATCAACGAGTGGATCCGTGATTTCTGGAAGTGGATCGAAGAGCTTCTCATTTGTATCGACGGCGAGTGGTACGGTAAGACCAGCTTTTTGATGATATTTGGAGAAGTCCTCCTGGAGGCGGTACGGGAGAACAGACTCTTGAGCTGAGAGCTTATCGAAGATCGAGTAAACCATACGACCATCCCACAAGTCGGCCAGATCCAATTTGGAATCCTGAAAAGACTATTTATTTTATTATATCGTATCAACTGAAAAGCAGTACCTTGTGATCAGCCTTATCAAGAAGAACAACAGCTGCATTGAGAATCAATCGTCTATCTCTAATAACATTCAATCCTCGTTTAGCGTCTTTTCTAACTGGATAATAGATTCTATGAGCTCCGCGTCTCGTACAGATCAGAGATGAAAGAATGACAGCGGCGGCAAGAGTATCAAATGATTCGGATCCTTTTCCGGTTGCCTTCGCATCCGAAATGATTTTGACCCAAAGATCGGCAGGAGTTTCGAATTGACTAAATTTCACTTCTTTGCTCAAATGATTGCGAAGAAGTGTGCTATTGTTATCCCAATGGGCGGCGAGGAATGCAGGCCAGTCAGGAGCAATGACGAGAAGTGGTTGGATATAATAGGCTTCAACAGACACGAAGTTCACTTTGATCGATTGAAGAAGCACTACTGACATTGATCGTGTCAAAACGTCGAAAACTGGAAGAAACAGAAATATTTAACAGAGGAATTCTGAATTTTCCACCTACCAATAGTTTCAAACTGAGTGGTAAGATCGATATCCTGAGAAGCGCACACGTTCGGTGTCACGTTATCCGTGGAGATCATAAGGAACGACGGCGTCAGATCATTAAGAAGTTTGTCCCACTCTGGATCACTTGGATTCGTGAAGAAGAGCAAGTCACGCGCATGTCGTCCATTCGCCAAATGAGCCAATGCAGCAGATCTGGCGAAAGAGAGTGTGGTGTCCTTGGCGAATTGAGCTGTCAAATCGGAGAAGACGATCAGTTTGAAGCGTCCACCGATATCAACAAATTGCTGAAGGAAGCGATCGATTTGCTTGTTAAGGACCATCGATTGTCCGGCGACGTCCCAATTGTGGTAGTTGTGAGCCGCACACTCAACAATCAACGAGTCGATTGAAATAAGGAAGATTTCAACGTCAGCGAATTCGCTGATAATATTTTTATAGCTGCACGGGAATTGCGCGAGATTCCTCTTCATCGTGGATAGTTGATCGAATGAGAAATTCAACACTTCGGTGGCTTCACCGAGGTCCTCCAAGTCCTCCGAAATGATTGAACTGGCGTCCGAATCGTCGTCCGATGCGTTCTTTTCCGATCCGGCGACACTATTCTCAAGGATTTGCACTTTCTCCAGACTCTTCGCTATCGACGGTTGTCGGGCGCGTGGTAGGATCACCGGCTTCTCCTCGACCACCACGTTTTCGTTCTCGCTATCTGAAGAAAAAATATATTGCTCATCGTTAAATTTTGGGACCTTTTCATTCGAAAAATTGCAGATCACCTTTAAAAATGAGAAAAAACTAACCGCTATCATCCCAATTTGTAGCTGACATCGTTCTCGAATATTGATTTCGAATTGATGAACCCTTTCCAAAGAAATGTGTATTTATTTCTGAAAACAATGTTTCGAATGAGTCACGGATTCATTTATATACAGGATGAAACGGTCAGCGAACCGAGATGGGCGGGAGGAAAAAAGAAACAAAAGCATTCATTATTCATACATTTAAAACCTCTATTCAAAAAAAAAAGAAAGAAAAAAGCTGTTGTTGTAAACGGAAATCTGGAAAAAATCCCCATAAAACTATCACACACGGAAATAAATTATAGGAGGTCGGCGGCGCGTGCACACTCTTTCAATTAATCATCCCCCAAAATTAATATACAAAAAAAGAAATCAAGTGGCCTGACTTATTATTACAGATCTTGTAAAATCGCCTACTCCATCAGATTATTATAACCTCGTAGGAAAGAAAAAAACGCCAAAAAGAACAAGAAAACAAGAGAGAAATCATCGTTCGTTTAGATCGGAAGCTCCATTCCCTTGCGGGCCTGGACAACACGGGTAACGTAAAGATAGAAGAAGTCGGCGTAGAGAACGGTCTGCACGATTCCGGCGACAACGACAATTGGGTCGAAGTAGTCTTCGGTGTAGTAGCGGTAGATCCAGTTGAAGATGTACAAAGCGCGGTAGGAGCCAAGAGCGAACAAGTAGTGAGCAGTGATGACCTAAAAGAAGAAACAATTCGTATAAGGCGTATGATGTCGTCTGCGTCTCTCCGAGCAGCATGACTAATAAACAAGATGGCTACCACTTGGGAAATTGAGTGGAGCAAATTGTGGAATACTTAATGCTTTGTTTATTGCCCCAAATTTTACCTCAGCGGAGCCGGTTGATTGGAGGAGGAAGAGCTGTGGAAGGATAGCGACGGCTTCAAGATAGATCGAGAACGTCCAGAGCAATTCGAACGGAGCGTAGTCGTGGTTGATAAGGAAGGCGAGCACCGCTGATGGAATGATGAGAAGCTCAACGCGGAAGGTGTCCGACTCGCGCATGTAAGTCGAACGGAACTTGAAGAACATCAGATAAACGGTGGCGTAGGTGGCGACGAGGAAAGTAATCTGTAGAGAAACAGGTAAACACAATGATGACATAGTGAAAAACAAACCTTCATGAAGGTGTTGTAAAGGGAGATGTAGGTGGTGAAAAGATCCAAGTAACGAGCAGTGAACACGACGGCGAAAAGGATTTGCGATCGTGCCGAAATTCCGGAGCACGATCTGCTCTTCCAGATTTTGAGCAAAAGGATGATGATCGCAACCAAGTGCGACATATCCGCCGCTATACGGAAGATGTTCATGGTGACCCTGCAAAAGGAGAAAAATGGAAAAGAATAATATATTTTTCGAAAATCAAAAGAATCGGTATAACGCATCGATCATCAACAAAACACCTATTAATTTGATGGAATCTATAGGTTCTCTTAGGTTCTCCTGTTATCGAGGTCAAAGCTGTTAGCGAAATGATAACAGAGAAAGAAGACGGTCGAAATGATATGAGAGGAATTCCCCTCCAGGAAGAAAATCTAATAAAAAGTGGGAAAGGCAGAAGTGAGCGACGAGAGATGAAAGAGAGCGCGACGACCGGGCACAATAGGCCACGTTTCACAGAAAATGCATATTCGTTTCAAACGTGGCACGCTAAACTCGAAGATTCCACGTTTGAAGTTCCACTTTACGTGAAAAAAAAACTATGAAAATCGTTGCGAAATTAAAAACTTGGAAATTTTGAAAACAAAAAAATTTAAATTTTTGTAGGACTTCCGGTCATCGGAACAGTGTTTTTTGATGATTTTATCTATCTGAAACAGATTTTCTAATTTCGTACAAAAAATATGTCTAATTTTCCGTAAAAATCTTGCAGAAAACCGTGAATTTAGGCTCAAAACTAGTGAAAAAAGAGCGAAAACAAGGGTCCACGAGCCAACGAGTCCACGCTGGACACTCCGCAATTTCGCGTCGCGGTGTTTGCGTACAGTGGCGAGTTTCGTCGTATCGATCAGTGTGGCTTTTTCCGAGACCCCTCCAAAAGCGGGGAAGGGGTTGTAAGCGGGGAACCAAAAGCGGGGAAAAATAGGCGGAGCTTAAAAAGCGCAACCTGCGCATGTTGTTTTGCACTGGAAATTACCGTGCCAGGGCTGCAATTTTTTAAGCTCCGCCTATTTTTCCCCGCTTTTGGTTCCCCGCTTACAACCCCTTCCCCGCTTTTGGAGGTGCCTCCTTTTTCCTTCAAAAAGCTGTCGTTTTCTTTGTTTGTTCAAACCTTTCCTTGACACCCGATTCTCCAGAACAATGAAATGTTTAAAAATAATATCAAAATCCTTCAGATCATGATCTCAGAGAACACCTATATGGATTTGATGCGGAACTGCATCAAATGGAACGGTCGGCAGATGGAGGATCGCAAAAAGCGGTTAGTAGTTTTACACAGTTTGTATTACTTGGAATTGAGAAAAGTGATGTTTAACTGTGAAATATGATCCTAAAGTTACAGTTTGCGATACCCTTACTACGAGCATCAAACTGCAACCGCTCAACGAGAATCTCGATTCACCACTCGTAACGCCGATCATATTTATCCATCGAATGATCCGAATGTAGTGATGCAATTCGCTACTGAACGATGGAAGAAAAGTAAATCTCAACCTCCATCCGATGCCATTGAAATGAGCATGTTTCTGAGGGAAAATCCAGCTATTCAGATGGCAATCGATCATCTTACTCCACATGTTGGAGCGAATACTATCGGTAAATTAGCAAATTTAGGAACCGATTTTCTATGTTTTGTAGGTCGATTTGCAGAGAGTATTTCGGATAATTCGAATGATTCGACGAGCACCCGGCCATCGCGTCAGACTCAAATCAAGGAGGAGTATCGTGAGGATTATGTACTGGACGATGAGCTCTCACCGGATGAATTGGGCTCCGATGAGGATGATTGGGTGTCGCGTAAACGCCGTAAAGGCAACATGAACACTCAGCAAAAGGGATCGACATCCCGCAAGAAGGTATTGTTTTAGACAAGATTTCAGGCTCTAGAATTATGTATAGGTACCAACAACCCGGTCATCCGCCTCTCGATCGACCCCATTGCGTTCAACCAGAGAACAGAAATACGAAGAGCCAGAAGAGAAGATACATCAGTGTGACAGTGAGTGGTTGTTACTGGATTCGCCTCGGAGTTCTCCTCCTCTCGCCCAGCCCCATTCATTCGAAAATCTGCGTCGTTTTGTGGAGAATTCTCTCATTTTTTGTCCATTAGAGCACCTTTTCTCAATTCATTATCCACCCATATCCACACAGCATGTCAGTTGACCGGGAACACCATCATTCTATGTCTTTTCACTCTTTCTTTTTGAATTCTCAACAGAAATTCTCTCGAGGGATATAGGAAGCACGTTTTTTTATTTTTAGCATGAGATTTGAGTTTTTTAGCGTTGCATGGCTTTGTTTAGAAAAATCAAATGCGCTCTACTGCGTAACCTAATGTCTGTTTTACATTTTTTGACATACTTAGTCGCACGCCGATTTTTTGAAAAACCCGCCCAACCGAATTGCGGTAGAGCGTGGTTTTTTCAGAGTTATGCCGTGCTTACGCAGAATGAATTAGAATGTTAGTTAGTTTATGGTGTGATTGTTAGAACTTCTTCTGATTAGCATCTCTGATTTCAGTGAATTTCACACTGAGGGAATCATGAGAAATGTAATTTCGCTCTGTTGCGAAGATGGTTCTCAATAGAGCGCATTTGCATTCCTTAGGATTTCTCTTTAATCGCATTTTCTCAGCTCTTCTTCTCTCGCTTCTAATACATCACATCCATGTCCCTCTCTTCTCTCCCTCCTCCCTCCCCTAGCCATTTCATCCCTCTGTCAAAAGATCTGAAATAAATTGGGCGAGAGGGGAAAACTCTTTGAGAAACCATCCGGCGACCACTGCCGCCCCACTTGATCACCGTGTCATCTCTCATCTCTCTTGGGGGTCGAATCGAGAGAACGGAAGTTGAAATTTAAATAAGAAATAGTCACTGAAAACTAGCATGAATGAGTGTTCCTGGCAGCTTTTATGATGTGAAATTGAAGATTTTATTTAAGATTTCTCACCAATTTTCAGAATGCAACGCGAAATACAAGAGCCTCGCGGGTCTGAGCTACCATCAATCGTATTTGCATGATCAAAAATCTAGTCACCCATTGAATAAGCGTAAGTTTACTTCCGGTCTTGCTTATCCAACCCTGAATAAAGTTACAGTATTGTCTCCCAGTATCGAAATATCTACTAGCTGTGATTTCTGTAATGGTACCGCGTTCATGAACAAAACCACAAAATTGCCCGAGGATCTCATTAGTTGTCATGATTGCGGTCGCTCTGGTCATCCCTCATGTATGAACTTCAATCAAAACGTCACCAAAATCATTAATCGAAGCGGATGGCAGTGTTTGGAGTGCAAGAGTTGCACGATTTGTGGTACCAGTGAGAATGATGTAGGTTTCATTATCCTTTTTAGCAGTGCTCATTGTTTAATTTCCAGGATAAATTGCTTTTCTGCGATGACTGCGACCGAGGATACCATCTGTATTGCCTTCGACCAGCTCTGGAAAAAGCGCCGGATGACGAGTACTCGTGCCGCTTGTGCCAAATCGAGTTTGGAGACAAAGCAAGTGCTCCGGCGAAGAAGTGATCCCCCTCTACAATAATTCTCCTTATTTCGCATAATCTTTCCTGTTGCTATGATCCTCTCGCTTCGCTTCATCGCGTGTTTCTATCATCATTCACTACTGAACACCATTTAATAATGCTTAATCTTGTGCACTATCTCACCACCAATTCCGACTGATTTTAATGTATTTTATTTATTTTACACATGTATTTTAACCCCCCCGCTCGACACTTTTATATGCAACACCGTTTTATATATAAATTATTTCGGATTTTTCAAAGGAGAACGGACTCATCTACATGCAAAATATAGTCCCCCCAGGAAAAAGAGCCAAAATTGTCGCATGGGAGGGACTAGAAATTCCAGACGGGAATATTTTTCCAAGCAATTATTTCAAACTTTTGATTATTCGAATTATTGGTTCTCCGCTATTCCGTTAGAATATTAGCATGTGTGCAGTAGACTTTTTGCTGACCCGGGTAGCATGTTTCTAAAAAATGTACATAAAGAATGGAAAAATTCGAATCCAGGTGATTAATAGGTTATAACAAGATATTTGGAAGAATATATACGTTTTTTATTGTAATTTTGGATCAATAATCAAAATAGAAAGATACTTGAAAACAAGATGATACCACAGTTCAGAAATATACCCTAAAAAATGGAAGAGTGTGTCGTGCGTCGTTTTCTTAGGTTTTTCCTTTCAAAAATTGGGGAGGTTCTCAACTGTCCTCCCTCGAGACAATGACGTCATGAGCTCCGCCCATCTACACACAAATGATGGTGGACGGCGGAACCCGGGAGTTGTCGGTCCATTATTATGACTACCCTTTATAAGAGAGATCGTTTTCGACTATAGTTGTCACAGTCATGGATACCACCGCTATCCACGCAATGACCCAGCGCATCACCTTCGCTTACACACTCCAACAACACACCGGGGTGTGTAGTGAAGGTGATGGTAAGCCTGGCGAGCGGCGGCCAAAGCGGTAGCGGTGCTCCATGATGTGCCCCCGAGAAGACAACCTAGGGTACGTTAGTACCGGGGGATTTTCAAAGCTGGAATGTGGGATCATGCAGAAATTCGAAGAAAAGCGGGGGGTTTTGCTGAATTTTTCCGTCATTTTCGCGCATCGCGCGCAATTTTTTTCATCGATTTTTCAAATTGTTTCGTCTGGCGACGGCCGTCGCCAAACGATCGAACCTGACGAAAAAATGAAAAAATTTGACGAAAAAAATTGACTTTTGTTGTCTTTTTGTTGTCAAAATTCGGCCTAAAATCATCCTTATTTTGGCTAAATTAGTGACTGAACTTTACTCAAATACTGCAAAAAATCCTTCTTAGGCAGAAATATTTAGGGCACAAAATCCGAACTTTTGATTAAAAATCTCTCGAATATTGCCATTATATAGACGACCTTCTTAGATCACGGCTTTTTCAATGAGAATTCGGCTAAAAACGCTGAAAATCACCTCGGAAACGGTAGAAAAAATCTTCAAAACTCCTCGAAAAAAATCGGGTAGATTTACGGTAAACAGCATGCGCGCGGAATTTCGGAGCATCGTTCAGAGCAATTTTGCATTGTTGGAATGGGGACTTCGCAATTGAAAACACAGGGAATTGGTGATCCTACAGATTGGTATACTCAGAGAGTGGTGGCAAATATACAGAAAATTGATCAATTTTGGAGAAAAGACTGATCTAATAATATAGACCTCGCGTTGTTCTGATTATGGGGTGAACTGAAGAGTGGAGGCGATCGAATGGACTGAAAAACACTTATTGCTACCTATAAGCTGATTTCTGTTCACTAACCAATCATGATATTCAGCCATTTTCCGATTCGACGGTCCTGGTTCATCTAAATCCACATCATCCGAAGGCGCATTACATCCGGATGGACCTGCTGCTTCATCTTCAACATCCGTTTCATCCGCCGCAATCTCTCCTACTCGTGCTCCTCTCCGAACAAAATCTTCGTAATCGTCGAGGGCCGCTTGGAGGTGGACCCGAAGATCATGGAGCGTCAAACGATGGTGCTGTGATTGGGGCTTCTAAGAACAGAAAAAATCGAGCCCATTGTCGATTCTGTCCAGTAATTCCGAGATGAGGAGCGGTCTGTGGTCCTACAAAAAAGAAGACACTCCTATTTCGAAATTTGATCAGAAACGCTTACAATGATCCTCCGGCTCCGTCTCGATCTATTAGCACAAGTGCGGAGGGCTTAATATCGTTGAGCAAAGTGACCACTAATCCGAGATTCATTGTGTTGTTAAACTGAAAGATGGGGCTATTGTATATATGAGTACCAACGGGAAACTTCGCGTCTTCTAGTCGCCGCGACACAGGGGCAGCATCGTTAGCTTCACTAGTTCCAGGCTGTTGTTCTTCGTAGTTGCTGACCGATTGCCCTGATTGTGGTGATCGACTTCTGCTTGTACTTGAATTTTCAGATTGGTTGTCTTGGGCTTGTGCTGGGGCGGCTCGTTGGATAGGCTTAAATCGATGTTATTCACGAGAAATTCAATTCAGATAACTTACTCCCTTCCTTTTCTTCTGCTTTTCTTTAGATTTCTTCTTACCCATTTTTATTTGAGAGGGTGGCGGCCTGAAAATGTTAAATTGTGCAAGAAAAGTATATATCTGACGACGACGATTAACAGAACGAGTGAATTATACAGGAAATAAAAGTTCGATTTTGCAGAAAACTTGTCGGCTGAAGGCGAAAATATTTTGAGATCAATAATTCAATTTGAGATCAAAAAAAATTATTGAGATCAAAAAAAAATTATTGAGATCAATAGTTCAAAATGGCACAAATCTCTGAGCAAAACGGTATTGTTTTTCGCAGAAAATATATGCAGGATTTTCGAAAAAAAAAATACATTTTTGTACGAAAATTGAAAAAAATCTCAAATAGAGCCCATTTTGAAAACATTATCATAGCTCAGAAATATACCCTAAAAAGTGGAAGAAGATGTGTCGTGCGTCGTTTTTTTGGGTTTTTACTTTC
>GL379800.1:808107-823566 GCA_000143925.2 Caenorhabditis brenneri | reverse complement strand
GGTTGATCTTCATGTAATTAAGCATCATTCAAAACCATAAGCACTTTACAGAAAATTTTCCAAGATCTTTCGTGCAATATAGACAGAATTGAATAATGAGTTTTGATAGAATGTAAAAGGGCATCGACATTATCGGACAGTTCTCAGCATACATCAGGTATGATTAGATGAACTGTTAAGATTTGGATAAATTTCATACTCATTCTCCAGGAAGGCCGTTTGAATAATCCGTCCATCTATCCGTGGTCGTTGGATATGCACCGTCCGCATAAGGGACCCAGATCCTCGTCCATTCGTTCTTTTCATCAAGAATCGTCATCAGGTACGAAGAAGGGTTCCATGTGAGTTTGAAGTGAGGATACTAGATTCTGGGGCGCCCCTGGAACTTTATTATTTTCACAGTATTCACCGATTTTTAGGTTGATTTTCGAACAAATTTCGTAGCTTTTTGACGAGTTTTTGCCGAAAATTTGATCGTTAAATTTGTTCAAAATATTCATTTACATTCATTATCACCGTTTAAATAAATAAATTTCTCCGAGCGTCGCCTGAAACTTTTTTTTTTGGGATTTCAACTGTTTTTCTTGTTTTTTCAGGGTGATGAGCGAAGTGCCGAAGCGTCTCCGTCGTGCATCCAAACTCTTCACGAATGAAGAGCAGGAGAAACCAAAAGAGAGCAAACCGAAAGCAAAAAAATCTGTAAAACGATCAAATGGAGACGTAACAACTGTCAAAGGAAAGAAGAATGTTTCGACACCGAAACAAAAGAAAAAGAAACTAACAAAGGAAGAGAGAGCAGAAGAAAAGTATCCGGATTGGGAGTTCGATCCAGTCAAAGAAGCAGAGCAAATCTTCGAGACGGAAGAATTCACTGAAGAGCAAAACAACGAGGAAGAGGCACGTATCACAGCTGGAGTAGAGAAAGTATTGGCGAAATCGAAGGAAGCACTTTCGAATGAACTCGCAGAGTTTATATCAGAATTGAATTCAAAAAAAGTTCGTGGTGCAGACAAATCCGCTTCAAAAACTGATAAAGTTGAAAGTAAAAAAGTCGCTGTTCACGACAGCTCGGAAGAAGATGACGATGTGTTTGAAGAAGAAGAGGAGAGAGAAATTGCTGAGCTCGAATGTGATAATGAAGAATGGGCTATGGAAGTCATGGAAATGAAGTACTACGCGCCTCTTTCGCGTAATGTTCTCGGAGCGGATAGATTGATATTAGAAAATATTCCAATGGTTCATGAAAATACAGATGATCATCGTGTGTGTCGAACCATGTACGAGGTAAGAATGGCATTTTACAACGGGCTGAAGCCAGTGTGTATGATTCATGGGTGTCCGATTGACCAAGGATGGGCGTGACCGTAAGCCCGCGAGGCTATTTTGAAACTACAAATTTGAAATCCGCAGTTTTGTGATCGAAATTAGTGTGTAGCGCGAGTGAGAGACGCAGATAGAGAAATTTAAAGGCGCTGGCGGGTCTCGCCACGAAAATCTGCGTCTCCCCGTTTGCTGCGTCTCTCGTTTTTTTTTCAACCTGCGTCTCTCTTATCACTAAACTACCGATTTCAAAATCTGTAGTTTTTCGCGACTACAGATTTTGAAGTCGAACGCCCCAAGGCCCATCCTTGCGATTGACTCGTGCAGCCTACATTCACCTGGGGTAGAAACTCATCGAAAGCTATGTTTAGGTTAAGCTCACATTTTTGATATAGAAAATGGAAAAATAGATACCAGTTGCGAAACGTCGCACTTTTGAAATAGTTGCGGAACGTCCGGTCTCAAAACGCCGCGGAGCATCGTTTTGCACTAGTTGCGATCAATGTGAAGTGCCGTAGCTTCACATTGTACAGAACAGTAAAATATGCAAAAACGCCCCAAAAAACAGGAAGCCAGTGTGTAGATATGCTATAGCTTATGTCTCAACTGCTATATTTGGCTCTTCAGCTATGGATCAACTGCTATTTTCGCCACTTTTGATGTCTCAACTGCTATGACTATAACATAGCAGAAGAGCCGAATAAAGCAGTTGAGACACTAGCAGCTACAACATAGCAGTTGCGAAATCCCGATATTGCTGCCGATAAATGCTAAAAAATTGAAAGGGGCAGTTTCTGATGAATTCTTCATCACAAATCACTTTTTTTTCAGAAATTCGACGGAGTCCATGGCTATCTCCATGATCATTATAAAATAAGTCGAGAGCAGCTATTCGAAGCAATGACCGAACTTCTGCCAGGCACCAAGAATCCAGATCTCTTCTACTACAATCTCTATTTGATATTCCCCAATCATGGCTCCCAGGAAACATTCTCCAGCATTTATCCCGAATTAGTGAAGGATTTTGTTCATGATGAAGGTGAACGAGAAAGATTGTTGAAGCTCGAACATTGGAAGACACTTGAAATGATGATGAAGAAGGAGAGAACATTCGAACAGCCAAGTGATTTCAAAAATTCATTCTCTCATGGAAACTATCTCACAAAGTCAATTAAACTACCATCGGGTATATCAAACAGTTTTTGTTCGGATAATTGTTACAATTCTATCTCAAGAACAGAGTTGGTGGAGTTGACAGGACCCATTTCTCATAGAACACACAAAACGAAGATTTTCATTCCAAAAACAACCAAGAAGGATTGTGACTTCTTGAATACTTTGATTCTGGAGGACAGTAAGAATGATCTCGTGGAGAACTTTTGTCATATTGCCGGACGCTTTGAATCGAATACTTGTATCGGATGGTACAGATCTGTGATGAATGTTTCTGAGAAGCCGGATGAAGAAGAACTAAGCAAAGCGTCTCCAAAAAAGTGAGTAGTGGAGTTGTAGTTTTCCCGCTTGTCCGCGGCGAGCAAAAGGCAAATTCAAGGATGGGCGTGACCGTAAGCCCGCGAGGCTATTTTGAAACTACAAATTTGAAATCCGCAGTTTTGTGATCGAAATTAGTGTGTAGCGCGAGTGAGAGACGCAGATAGAGAAATTTAAAGGCGCTGGCGGGTCTCGCCACGAAAATCTGCGTCTCCCCGTTTGCTGCGTCTCTCGTTTTTTTTTCAACCTGCGTCTCTCTTATCACTAAACTACCGATTTCAAAATCTGTAGTTTTTCGCGACTACAGATTTTGAAGTCGAACGCCCCAAGGCCCATCCTTGGGCAAATTGCTCAGCGTTCGGCAAGCAAACTTCACGGTGCTGTTGCGCCAAATCGCTTTTTTCCCCTGCCAGCCTGCCAGAAGTTCTGGCAACTTGCAGTTCTGTACGAGCCACTCGACGTTTCCGCCGGCAACTTTCTCAACTTTTCCCCATCATAATATTTTGCAGAAACTATGAAAAGAGAAACAAAATGTTCCTTATCAACATGGCAAAAGAAACTTCGCGACTGAAAAAAGAGAAAGAACGTGCACTGAGAGAGCAAGCTGACGACGAGGATGAAGACGACGATCCGAAGCGTTTTCAACGACAAGCCGTTTCTGAGAATGCGCTCAACACCAAATTCTGCCTGACTCCTTGTTGTCATCTGGGTCCATGTGGTCACAATGTTCCATTCTGCAGTTGTGATACCATGTGCTCCGTTTACTGTCAATGCGATGCCGATTGTGGTCGCCGATTCCCCGGATGTAGATGTGGACCGAATCAGTGCAGAGCGTTCAATTGCCCATGTGTTCGATTAGGTTGGGAGTGCATTCCGAGTACTTGTAAGAACTGTACAGATGTTGATCATCCAGAAGATCCAGATTTCTTTGGATGTAAGAATAAATCCCTGACGTATAATGTCGGGAAGAATGTGACGATCGAAAAGTCGGGCATCGCTGGAAACGGTGCATTCATCAGAGAAGATGCCAAGAAGGATGAGTTCATTGGAGAGTATACCGGAGAATACATTACTGACGAAGAGGTCGAACGTCGTGGATGTATTTATAATTTGAAAATCAGCTACGTCTTTTGTAAGTTGTGGGAATAGATAGGTTTCCGCTGTCAACTTCAAAAAAAATCGACCAGAATTCTTCTTTCATTTTAACTTAATAATATTTTCTTAATTCAGCACTCGGCGACTCGCGTGGAGCCATCGACGCTGGTTCCGGTGGAGGTGTGATGCGATTCTTGAATCATTCCAACACTCCGAATTGCTTTATTAAATTGAGAACAGTTCAAGGAGTGATGCGAATTGGTTTCTTTGCTGGAAAAGATATTAAATCTGGAACAGAGCTTACACTCAACTATTCATACGATGCAGATAGTGCAGATATGTTCTTCAATGTCGCTCCAGAAGAGAGAGTTCCAAAGTACGTCGAGCCGAGCACTTCTGAGAAGAAAGAGAAACCGAAAAAACCAAGAAAATCAATTCTCAAAGAGGACGATGATGTGGATAATGAGATCAGAAAACCGAAGACGACTGTCACTCGTTCTGGACGTCGTTCTGTCAGATTTCAGCTTGAGGAAGAGTGAGATTTTTTAAAAGAAATTTCTGAAATAACTTTAAATTTTCAGCCCTGATGAGCCGAGCACTTCTCAAGCATCTGGATCCGGTCGCCGCTAATTTTTCGCAATTTTCTCAATTTATTTGAATTTTTCACGAATTTGATTCAATCATTTTTCTATCATCAACTACATCTCCCAATTGACTGCCGTTATCTTCACTTCCCGGAATCTCAATTCTCTATAATTCCCTCGTTGCTTTCATAAGATTCCCAGTTGAACCTCCTATATTGATTCCACCCTTTTTAAAAAGTTTTCGAAATTCCCCCAGTTGTTTCCTGTAAGGAACCTAATTCTTTTTCCCTGTGAATCCTTATTGCCTACCCACCCCCAATCATTGAATTTATGTTTTACAAATTGTCAAGTTGTCCCCCGATAAACCCTTTGAAGGTGTTCTGTTTTTCAAAAAAAGTGCCTGATTTGAATGCAGATTTTCGGAAAAAAAAAGAAAACCATTTTCAGAAAGTAAAAAATATTGAAGGCATCAGGTGTCGAACGGGTCGAAAACAGGAGCGTTAACCACTGAAAAAATTCGCATAACGACGAAGGAACCGAAGAAGGAGTGCAACGAATGGAAGGACATATTTGAGCGCAAATCAAGAAAGAAAACAAGATTTTTGTATTATTTTAGTGGTTTATTAGGGTTAAAAAAGGAATTATTAAACAAAATGACAGGGAGAGAGAACATTTCACAGGAATGTAACAGGAGAAAAATGGTACAAGGTTCAGAAAAAAAAAACAAACTGACAGAAAGAAAACAAATGACAGGGAATAAGAGAAACCGAGGATAAAAATGAAACAGGAAGAGAAAAAATATCACAGGAATGCAACAGGAGAAAAATGGTACAAGATTGAGGATAATGGTAGAAAATTCGAAAAAAAAAACATACATCATGGTTGGTCGTGCGCCTTTGTTGCCCATTGTTGAACCGGTAAATGGTGATGAAGAGGATTCTGAAAAAAAACAAAAATTATTATCAAAGTCCAAAAATTCAAAATAAAAAGAACTTACTCAATAATTTTGCTCCCAGAGCTCCTTTCTTCTGAGTGGTGCCTTCTTCTTCTTTGGTGGTTCTTCCAGTGATCCGTTGAGCTTCGCAGCTTGCGCCTTCTCCATCTCGAGCTCTCGGTAGGCACGGTATTCGGCCATGTTCGGATGGTTATCCAGAGCCACAAGAGGTCGCTGGGTGATGTGCTCCAGTGGTCTGGCGACATAGGCGAATTTTGGAGCTTTGCTCTCCTTGACACATTTTGGCTGGAATTGTTTTGTTGGAGCCTTAGCCTTGGGACAGAACTGGGCCGGGTTGGTGCGCTTCCTTTGCAAGAAATCAGTTTGAAGAGCTGGAGTGGCCAGGCGGGAGTTCTTCGATAATCCAGTGGAGTTGGCGGAGCAATTGGAGGAGGATGAGCCTGATGACGATGTGCCAGAAGATCCAGATGATGATGAGGAGGAAGAATGTTTTCTCTTACGAGAATAGCAAACTTCGAAATCCTCGTCCGTGAACTTTGGAAGCATATGAGACATGATGAATATTGAGAGAGATGTAAACTGACGATCCAAAGGAGGATGGGAACAGAATGAGTGTTTGTACTGGACCCACTCTCCTTATATACTAGTCTGGCATTGACTCCTAAGCTCCGCCCCCTATTGATTTTCTTGGGAACAATAGGGGTGTAGAGTACTGTAGATTAGTGTGATGGGTTACTGTCACTTTTATGGTGGGCAGGTGGATTGGACGAGAAGATAGAATCACCATGAGAGAATCTAGGGTCTGGGAATATGGTGAAGGGTGAAGGGCGTGAGATCTTAGTTTTGGGGATGCCCATACTGGGGGTCTGGGAAAAGGGGGTCTGGGAATATTAGAATATTTGGATATACTTTTATGGTGGGCAGGTGAAGGACATGAGATCCTAGTTTTTGGGGATGCCCATACTATAGAATAAAGTTCCAACAAGGATTTGAAGTAGTAGGGACTGGGAATATTGGAATTGGGATACGGTTTCGATTTTTGAGGGAATTGGGAACCTAGTAATGTTTGGGGCGGGGCTACAACAAAGACGAGAGGTCGCAGCAGTATGTAGGCCCTCTCCTCCTTTCTCTAATTGCGTCGGTGTGGACAACTTGACAATTTGAGCGCTAAAGGAATAACAGCGAATTAAGATTCCATGGAATGAGAATTACGGTAGTCTACTGGAAGATTTAGCTGATGATGATGATTGAACCTTGCCTAAATAATCTGATCTAGCTTCTATTGATTTTTTTTTCAGTTGATTGTTATTTCGAAAAATGTTTCAAAATTTTCATATTGTACCACCAGAAACGCAACGAATAGATCCAATAGCGACGAGGAAATCGAAAAAGAAGAAATGCAACGAAAGAGTTCCCTGTGAATTCTTATTGTAGACACGCGCATTGTCTCTATGTTTTACAAATTGCATGTTTTTGCCCCCACAACTTCTACAAAGACATTCTTCTATTCGAAAAAAAAGAAAACAACTTTTGATGGGTCCCGGGAATCGAACCCGGGTTGGAAAATTCCAAAACAGCAGTATTAGCCACTAAGCCACACCGGCTCAATTAGGGAAAGGAGGAGAGGGCCTATATACTGCTGTAACCCCTCGTCTTTGCGGTAGCCCCGCCCATAAGCATTTTGGCTACCGTAACCCTTGTTTTGACTACCGTAACCCTTGTTTTCAGGAATCTCACAATCAATGGCAGTGGACTTTCTTCTTTTTCGATTCCCAGCACCCTAGGTCCCCAATTCCCCCAAAAATAAAAACCGTATCCCAATCCTAATATACCCAGACCCTAGATTTTCTCATGGTGATTCTATCTTCTCGTCCAATCCACCTGCCCACCATAAAAGTGACAGTAACCCATCACACTAATCTACAGTACTCTACACCCCTATTGTTCCCAAGAAAATCAATAGGGGGCGGAGCTTAGGGAGTCAATGTCAGACTAGTATATAAGGAGAGTGGGTCCATTCAGAACATTCATTCTGTTTTTATCCTCCTTGGATCGTCTACATCTTCCTCAATCTCTCTGATACTCAAAATGGCCTACCACCAACTCCCAAAGTTGACTGCTCTGGATTTCGAGGTGACTTACTTTGGAAACTCCTCCTCCACCTCCCCAACTGGATCATCTGCCGCCACGTCTCCAAGCTCTTCCTCTTCATCATCCTCCAAAACCACGGATCGTCTTGCCGCTGCTCCGGATGGTCACTTTTTGCAAAAGAAGAGAACGCAGCCTATCAAGTATTGCCCAAAACAAAGGACAGCCACCAAGAGATTCCAGCCAGCCAACTCCAAAGACAACAAAGTCCCAAAGGTGCCCTACACTGCAAGACCACTTAAGCATATCGTCAAGCGTCAATTGGTGGAGCCGGAGAACAATCCGAACATGGCCCAATACCGTGCCTACCGACAACTCGAGATGCAGAAGGCCCAGGCTGCCAAGCTCACCAAAGGACTTGAAGAACCTTCAATGAAGAAGCGAGCACCACTCAGAAGAAAGGAGGCCTGGGAGCGAAATTACTGAGTAAGTTCTTTTTATTTTGAATTTCCCGACTTTGATAATAATTTTCATTCTTTCAGATTCCTCTTCATCACCATTAACCGGCTCAACAAAGGACAATGAAGGCGCAGGACCAACCATGATGTATGTTTTTTTTCTTTTATTTTCCTCATTCTTCCTTTCCTTTTTACCCCCGGTTTCTCTTTTGCCCTGTCATCTGTTCTGTTACTGTCATTTTGTTTTTTTTTTTCTGTATCTTGTACCATTTTTCTCCTGTTACATTCCTGTGATTTTGTTAAATATTTCCTTTTTTATCCCTAATAAACTAGAAAATCATACAAAAATCTCGTTCTCTTTCTCGATTTTCTCTGAAACATGTCCTTCCGTTCGTTGCATCTCTTCTTCGGTTTCTTCTTCGTTTTCGTCGTCGTTAAGCGAATATTTTTCGCAAGTTCTCCATCGCTAAAACTTGATTTTATTTGGAAAATCATCTCATCTAAAGGCGCACGCAATATTTCATAATTGGGTTTCGCCACGAAACTTACTGTACCATTTAAAAGTTTGCACGGAAACGACATTTTTCCCGATTTTTATTGGAAAAATAGCCTTTTTCCGTTGGAAAATCTGCGATGCGCCTTTAAAAACACGTGGAAATATTTTTCTGAGAAATAAAAACAGTTTTCTTGTTTCAGGGTGATCAGCGATGTGCCGAAGCGTCTCCGTCGTGCATCCAAATTCTTCACGAATGAAGAGCAGGAGAAACCAAAAGAGAGCAAACCGAAAGTAAAAAAAACCGTAAAACGATCAAATGAAGACGTAACAACTGTCAAAGGAAAGAAGAATGTTTCGACACCGAAACAAAAGAAAAAGAAACTAACAAAGGAAGAGAGAGCAGAAGAAAAGTATCCGGATTGGGAGTTCGATCCAGTCAAAGAAGCAGAGCAAATCTTCGAGACGGAAGAATTCACTAAAGAGCAAAACAACGAGGAAGAGGCACGTATCACAGCTGGAGTAGAGAAAGTATTGGCGAAATCGAAGGAACCGTTTTCGAATAAACTCCAAGAATGGCGCTGCAGAAGTACAAGAATCGAGTTCTCAACTTGACTTTTAGCGGTATTTGCTAAATTAATTCAAGTTTTATATATTGACTTTTTTCAGATTTCTCCGATTCGATCGGTAAAAAGCGTCGTCAGGCCTTCGGAAACAATCAATACGTGCTGGAAGTCGCCGGCGCTGGATCCGGAGGCACCGAGACAACAGACGAGGAAAAGAACTCCACTTTATTCGAAACTATTTAAATTTAATATTTCAGCTCTCCTCAACTCTTGAAAAACCTCTAAAAACTCCTCAAAATGTCGACGATCGGAAAAGAGGATGTTTACGAGTCAGACGACGCTGCGGATTCGATTCAAAACGCTCAACAGGAAGCAGATACTCCAAGTCATCCGGATATCGAATTGGTAGTTATTGATTGAAAAAAAAAAACAGTTAAAATTCAAAAATTTCAGGTTTCCGTCGATACCGATGAGGCTCTAAAAAAGTACAAGAATCGAGTTCTCACCTTGACTTCTAGCGGTATTTTCTGAATTAATTTTACTTTTTTGTATTGATTTATTCAGATTTCTCCGATTCAATTGCCAAAAAGCGTCTTGAAAATCGCCGGTGCGGATTTCGGAGGCACTGAGACGGCAGACGAGAAACTAAATCGTATTCTGTACGAGATCGCAGACCTAAACGAACAAATCCGAAGCGATGAGAATGTGAAAACGGAACTTCTGAATGCAGAAGTACTGGAGAATTTGGAGAAAGAAGTGAAGACGTTGCAAGGGATGAAGACGAATGAAAAGGAGGCAGTGAAAGTAGAGGTGGAACTTCCAAAGGTTCGTGTCGATTCGAAAGTGGCCACTTTGGAGAATAGACTGAGAAGAATCGAACAGTGATCGGGAGCTCTGTGATCCCATCGGCTCCAGTTCTCGACACAATTGAAGATCTCAAATTGAGATGCGAAACTCTCAATCATTCGTACGTATCAGGTCTCGAGCAACGACTAAATGTGATGCTAACAAAGCTAGAAAAGATCGATGAGACCCGTGCCAACAACGATATCGATGAGAATCTTGACAAGAAGGTCAACGAGATTCTGGAGCTGATGCAGAAGTGGGACGTCGCGTGCTCCTCGTTGCCAAGCAACGTGAACAAGGTGAAAGCGTTGAATCGTCTTCATGAACAGGCACAACACTTTGCCAGTGGACTGTCGCATTTGAAAACTATCCGAGAGAAGTTGGAGAAGGAGGTCGCCCAGGGAAGAGAAGCTATCATTGAATACGAGACGACAGGCAAACAAGAACTCGCTGCCGTCGTTGAGAAATTGAAGCTTTTGGAGGCAAAGTTGAAGTAGAAGACTGTGTCTTTGTGACGAAATAATCATAATTTATATATTACGAGAAAATCGAAAAAATCCTGTTCTATATTTATGTGCTCGACTATTATAATTTTCGTTATTTTTATTGCTCATGGAATCAGCTGTTAAATTCAGAATTAACAGTTGAAATCCATGTTCAGGTACCGAGCTCTCCAGCCGGAGACGTTGTTCTTAAATTTTTAGACTTAAAGGCGCAGCGTGGGTCTCGTGAAGAAAAGGCACGATTTTTCCCACAAAAAGCCAAAGACAATGACTCTGTCGTGAAATTTTTCAAATAGTACAGTAACCTTTCGTAGCGAGATCCAACTAACAAGGGACTTCAGAAAATATCTACTTTGGGAATCTTCTAGAAAGTTGTGTACTAGTACTTTCGAAGGTCCTGAAAAATAATCTGAATTCAAAATCGGCTAGATATTAACGGTTGGCTGGAAATTTCAGCTCAAAAATCCGCCGAAAAGCGCATCTATTTAAGGCGACCCCGGCCAGTGGGAACCACAGGTCGAGTGGCCAAGTGGTTAGTGGCGTAGGTAGCCTAAGGGTGTTTCGAGGAAGGTATACCAAGGTTCGACTCCCGACACCCTCAAAACGTTTTTTACATTTCTTCAAATGATTCTCAAGCTTTCTAGAATGACACAGATAATTCCGAAAAAATCTAGCAAGAAGCTAGAACTTTCTAGAGCCCAGTTGAGAGCATATATATAGCGCGTTTCTTCGTTATTAATCACTTTTATTGCTTTTTTCGTTTGTTTTTGTGTTTCTACTTTGCCTGTAACTGATGGATTCTTCATCGGATGCCGCCGATCGTGTGCTGGACTATGTTTACGCCCATTGGAAAGGAAGTCCAAAACGCCCTACTCTTAATGAAAAGGAGATGAAGTCAGCCAATGTTATGCTCGAAATGCTCAATTCGTTGAACGAAGGTGACGTTGATTTGATTTCTGAGGAGTACTTGAATCAGTTTGAAGACGACACCAAAGATTTGAGTGAGTTCAAAATGTTTTCAAATAATAATAACTTATAGTATTTCTCAGGTTGGACTCCAGAGGACGAAGAGTATCACAAAATCGCAGTTTTTCCGGATGTAATCAAAACTCCCGGTCAACCGAATATGGTGCAGTTCAGTCGAGGAGTACTTGTTGAGCAGGAAAAAGTGGAGAAGGCAGTGGAATACTATGGTTCAAAGAAAGGTTTCCTCAACAACGGTTCTCGAGTCCGTCCTAGTCTTCAAACCATGATGTCCCGTTACAAGTTTATCAAGAACAACGATCATCTGGTGAAGCTTCGAGGATTTGAAGACACAGGTGAGTGGAAAAGTTCGAAGTTTTCAAAAAATAAAATAAACGTTTGCAGGTTACATCAAAGCAAATAGACGGAATAACCTGGAAATAATTTCCACAGAACTCGAAAAGGATGTCAGGACTTATATTGAAGAAGGGAGGATTCTTCATGACTCATCACTTCGTTTTCTGATTACCGATATTATAAGAAGGAATCACCTGGACATCAAAGATTTTAAAGCATCGCACGAGTGGCTGGCTGGTTGGAAAAGACGACACGGTTTGACATCCAGAAAGATAACGAAGTTCGTTGCCATAGTCCGTCACAAAAGCCGCGCCGAAATCGAGAAACAATCGAAGGAGTTTGTTGCCAAAGTCAATCCGGATTTCCGTCTCTATAGCCCAGCAAACATTTTCAATTGCGATCAGAGCGGGTTTCAAATCGAAATGCATTCGGCTCGAACTCTGACGTTCAAAGGAGTCAAAGACGTTCCTTGTGTTGTTCAATGCGCTTCATCTGTCACCCATTCTTATACTGTGATGCCGATAGTTTCGGCGGATGGCAAACTGTTCGAAAAGCTCTACATCAATCTCAAAGAACCAAATGGGCAATTCCCAGCGACGAAAGGACACTTCAAAGCCAACAACATCGTTGTGACTTGTCATACAAGTCACATAATGACGAAGAATCTGATGAAAGTATTCTTCGAGAAAGTCTATTTCGATCCGAAAATGCCCAAAAACTCTGTTCTTCTTGTGGATTCTTGGACGAGTTGGAGAGACAAAACAGCAATCGATTCAGTTCGCCCGGCTACAAACAACGTCAAGATTCATATCATTCCGCCAGGATCAACTGGGCAAATCCAACCGTGCGATGTTGGCATTTTTGGAGCTTTCAAAAAAGTCATCAAGACGATCACCGGCCATGCTCAGTTGACACGAGGAGATCATAAAGTACACCAGAGGGATGCTATTCTGCGGGTTCGTTTCGAGCAATCCAAAAATTATTGATCAAAAATCCCAACATTCAGTTACTTTCCATCGTATGGCACCAACTCCAACATCCGGACTTACAAGGATGGGTGCAATATGCCTGGCACGCCTCCGGATATGATGTTCCACGTCCAGCACCATTCAAGACTCCGGCACAACTTTTCTTCCCAAGGGACGTGGCAAGAGATTGTGGATCTCCCGGCTGTCCAATCACTTCTTTCTTTTTCTGTCGTTGGTGCGAAGATTATTTCTGTTATGATCATTTGGTAATCGAGTTTCACGATTGTACCAACACATTGTTAATTTAATAAAAAAAATTACCAAATCGAAAAGACTTGCTTCTTTCGGAATTATCTGTGTCATTCTAGAAAGCTTGAGAATCATTTGAAGAAATGTAAAAAACGTTTTGAGGGTGTCGGGAGTCGAACCTTGGTATACCTTCCTCGAAACACCCTTAGGCTACCTACGCCACTAACCACTTGGCCACTCGACCTGTGGTTCCCACTGGCCGGGGTCGCCTTAAATAGATGCGCTTTTCGGCGGATTTTTGAGCTGAAATTTCCAGCCAACCGTTAATATCTAGCCGATTTTGAATTCAGATTATTTTTCAGGACCTTCGAAAGTACTAGTACACAACTTTCTAGAAGATTCCCAAAGTAGATATTTTCTGAAGTCCCTTGTAACAATAATAACATGTGCGTCTTCTCATTCATTGAAATTGGAATTTTCGAGTGAAAAATTCTGAAAACAAGCATCTTTTTTCTTTCGAAATTAATATTTAGCGAAATTCTTCCTATTAGAAAAATTTCAGTGTAGGTCTCGCCACGAAAAATTCTCAAAAATGAAATATTTTTTCCCAAACAAAAAGCCAAATCAAATTCTCTTTTTCGTAAACGTAGTAGCGAGACTCATCCGAAGAGTACTGCGTGCGTCGTTCGATCAAAAGAAGCACCGCAAAAATGGCGAGGGTTAATTTCGATAGGGTTGAAGGAGAATCGCTGATTCAGTTCTGGAAAAACGTTATAGTTTTGCAAATCGAATTAAATTTATATAAGTGGAACACACCGCACCGGGGTTTTCCACCGATATAAATGGAAGAGAGACAGAAAAATTCAGCGAAGGAGTCTCATAGCGAAGAAGAAGAAGGAACCGACGGATGAATGCAACGAAGGAAAGGCATGTTTCTGAGCAAATTTTAGGTTGTACGATTTGAGAAGAGAACAAAATTGTTGTTTCTCGGTACACGAGGAGAGATTTGTTACTATGATTTTTGAGGAGAACAGAAGACTTTTCTATACAATTATTAGTTTATTAAGAAGAAGGAGATAAATATTAAACAAATGACAGAAAAAGTAAAAGATGACAAATTACAAAAAAAACCGAAGATGAAAAATGACAGGGAGAGAGAATATCACAGAAACCGAATTATTGGAGAAAAGCTGCATCGAGTCCAGAACTTTCAACAAAAAGAGCCAAATCGATTGCCCTGGTTGTTCATGATGCATACCGGAAGAAAAGCAATATTATAAAACCCAAAAAATCCAAAAAAAAAACTTACTTAGTGGTTGAGCTCCCAGAACTCCTTTCTCTTCGCTTGAGTTCGCTTCTTCGTTGGCGGCTCCTCGTATCCACCATTGGCTTTGGCTGCCTGTGCCTTCTCGAATTCCATTTTCCGGTAAGTACGGAACGCTTCCATATTGATCTCCGGATCCACAAGAGGCATCTTTGGCATGTGACGGAGTGGTCGTGAGATGTATGGGATCTTCGGTGCCTTGCTTTCGTTGATTTTGAGTGGCTGGTACTGCATCGTTGGAGGCTTGGCTTTCGGGCAGAACTTGGAAGGCATTGTCCGTCTTTTCGTCATGAAATCCACTGGAGTAGCAGTTGGGAGTCTTTTTGAAATTCCAGAATCGTTGGAGGAGGATGTGGAAGAGGTGGAAGTGGTGGAGCAGCTGGATGACTTCTTTTTTCTCGAATAAGTGATCTCGAGGTCCTGGTCAGTGATCTTGGGGAGTTGATACGACATCGTTGAATATGAGGTAGATGTAGAAAAACGCAACCAAGAGGAGATGGTAACAGAATGAGTGTTTGTACTGGACCCACTCTCCTTATATACTAGTCTGAGATTGACTCCTAAGCTCCGCCCCCTATTGATTTTCTTGGGAACAATAGGGGTGTAGAGTACTGTAGATTAGTGTGATGGGTTACTGTCACTTTTATGGTGGGCAGGTGGATTGGACGAGAAGATAGTATCACCATGAGAGAATCTAGGGTCTGGGAATATTAGAATTGGGATACGGTTTTGATTTTGAAGGGAATTGAGGACCTAGCCATGTTGGGGGATGAGGTTTTGGAATAAAAGAGAGTCCATAGAAGTATGTACCCCCTCTCTTCTATCACTCGGTATGTGTCCAAGTGGCCTAGTGGTAAAGGCTATTGTTTTTGGATTTGATGACCCGGGTTCGATTCCGCGGCCCCTCAATAGTTTTTTTTTCTTTTTCGAACACAGCAGGACAACTTTAAAGGAAAACACAACGAACAGAAAAATTTCAAGAGGAATTCTAATATTATGCCAATCTGTATGAAAGACAGTTGTGGTCGATGAGAATGCAACATACCGGACGCCCATTATAGGAGTTTTTTCAAGAAAACGTACAGAAATCCCGATACAAACACCCACACAAAATGGTGCTTGGACTTATGGCCTTTATCACTTATATGTGTACTCAACACATACAAATATATGTTTTGATAGGACTACGCATATTTTTT
>GL379800.1:762838-807838 GCA_000143925.2 Caenorhabditis brenneri | reverse complement strand
TTCTCAAGAGTGCATAGGTTTTGGGTATCTCTTTACCCAAGTATCACTAAGCCAGCCTTCAGAAGGCTCCAGAACGTCTGGGGAAGAGAATGATCAAGGATACGAGCATATACCTGAGGGTTTCTGACCTCCGGACATAATCTCTCTGGGGGAACTCTGAACGTTGCGCTCTCTCTGGTTATCGGATTCTGGCAGTTGCGTCGCACCTAAGAGTATCAGATGAAGCTTATCTGATGATGGGAGTTTCGTCCGGTTTCCTTTACAACCGGGGCACACTGGAAATATTGGTCAGCGATCATGCCACAACTATCATTCATACAGATTGGCATAATAGCGACGAAGGAACCGAAGAAGAAGAAATGCAACGAAAGAGGCTAGGAGAGACTTGTTACTATTACTTTTAAGGAGAACAAAACACATTTTTTATGAGAATTTTGGTTTATTAGGGATAAAAAATTAAGACTTATTAAACAAATTACAATGAAAAAAAGAAAAAAAAACAGATTACAGGAAAACCGCAAAGATTATAAAAAATGACAGGAAGATAAAAATCACAAATCACAAAGATACCAAAGAAGGTTGACCGACTCACAGGCGATGACGAAATGGCAAGAAGTTGTTGATGACGATCCTGTTTGTTCTGTAAATAAGGATCATTTGTAAAGTTCAAAAAATTCGAAAAAAAAATTTACTTACCTAGTTGAACTGCCGGAACTCCTTGCGCTTTCGTTGTGCGCGTTTCTTCTTTGGTGGCTCATCAACAGGTCCATCGAGTTTTGCGGCTTGAGCCTTTTGCCGTTCGAGCTCTCGGAATTCCTTGTAGTCCCTCATATTTGAACTGCTCTCCGGATTGCGTGGTGGCGGCTTGGGGATGTGATGAAGAGGGCGTGGCACGTATGGGATCTTCGGGGCCTTCGACTCATTGATCCTGGCTGGTTGGAAACGGCGGGTGGCATCTTTCTGTTTTGGGCAGAAAGCGGCTGGCAGGGTCCTTTTCTTCTCGAGGAACTCATCTAGTGAAGCTGGAGCGGCGGCCGGGAGGGGTCTCTTCCAGTGACCAGAGGTGGAAGAGGCGTCAGAGCAGGAGGTTGAGCACGAGTTGGGTGACGAGTTGCCAGAAGATCCGGTTGATGATGATGAGGAGGAGTGCTTCCTTTTTCGACAGTAGTCGACAACAAAATCCGTATCGGTGAGCTTCGGGAGTTGGCAGTCCATTTTGACCAGTAGAGTGATGGAGCAAGATGTAGACGATCCAAGATGGATGAAAACAGAATGAGAGTTCTGAGTGGACCCACTCTCCTTATATACTAGTCTGGCATTGACTCCTAAGCTCCGCCCCCTATTGATTTTCTTGGGAACTATAGGAGTGTAGAGTACTGTAGATTAGTGTGATGGGTTACTGTCACTTTTATGGTGGACAGGTGGATTGGACGAGAAGATAGCATCACCATGAGAGAATCTAGGGACTGGGAATATTAGAATTGGGATACGGTTTTGATTTTTGGAGGGAATTGGGGACCTTGTCCTACTGGGGGACGGGCCTTCGGAAAAAAGAGAGGTTGCTGCCATATGTATCCCCTCTCTTCTATCTCTTGACATGTGTCCAAGTGGTCTAGTGGGTAACGCCCTTGTTTTTGGATTTTGTAACCCGGGTTCGATTCCAGGGACCCCTCAATAGTTTTTTTCTTTTTTTTCGAACAGCAGAATAACTTTAGAGGATTTATTGGGAGACATCTTGACAATTTGACGAGCAATGACTCAATAATAGGGTGAGTAGACAATAAGGATTCATAAGGGAAAAAGAGTTAGGAATTTCGACAATTTTTGGTTAGGGATGGAATGAATATGGGTGTAAAACTGTGAAATATCAACTATGGATGAGTGAATTTGTGGAGAGAATCATGGAAATTTGAGATTTTCGGAAACGAGGGTTACGGTAGTCAATCGTTTTTGCAGGCAATTCCTCGTTCTTTTCGGAAACTTGTTGTTCTTCCTGGCATCTTGTAGTTACTACAAGTGACTTGCCGTACCTTCACTGGAGTCTCATTTTGACTATTGTACTTTCATACAGTAAATAAATCTCAAAACTAGGATCCCATGTCCTTCTTTTTTTCCTTATTGTCTACCCACCCAATTATAGAGTATATTTTCTGGAAATTGTCAGGTTATCTCTCCCATAAATCCTTCGAAGGTCCTCTGAAAGTAGACGGATATTCAAAAAAAAGAAAAAAAAATTAGTGAGTGGTTCCGGGAATCGAACCCGGGTTACAAAATCCAAAAACGAGAGCGTTACCCACTAGGCCACCTGAACAGATACCTAGAGATAGAAGAGAGGGGGTACTAAATGCAATAGACTCTTGTTTATTTCCAACCCCCGTCCCCCAGCAGGACTAGGTCCTCAATTCCCTCCAAAATTAAAACCATATCCCAATTCTAAAATATTCCCAGTCCCTAGATTCTCTCATGGTGATTCAATCTTCTCGGTGATTCAATCCATCTCAAAAGAAAAGATAAAATTGTTGAGGGGTTCCGGAATCGAACCAAGGTCACCAAATCCAAAAACAGGAACGTTAACCACTAGGCCCCCTGAACAAATATCGATGGGTAGAAGAGAGGGGTAAATATTACAATGGACTCTAGTTTATTTCAAAACCCCGCCCCTCAGCAGGACTAGATTCCCGATTCCCCTCGAAAATCAAAACCGTATCCCAATATTCTAATATTCCCAGTCTCTAGATTCTCTCATGGTGATACTATCTTCTCGTCCAATCCACCTGCCCACCATAAAAGTGACAGTAACCCATCACACTAATCTACAGTACTCTACACCCCTATTGTTCCCAAGAAAATCAATAGGGGGCGGAGCTTAGGAGTCAATGCCAGACTAGTATATAAGGAGAGTAGGTCCACTCAGAACACTCATTCTTTTTCCATTATCCTCTTTTGGATCGTCTACATCTTCTTTCATCAATCTACTGCTCAACATGTTTCCAATGCTCCCAAAGCTCACGGACAAGGATCTTGAGGTCTGCTATTCTCGAAAAAGGAAGATCTCTGTTTCTTCTACTGGATCTTCTGGTGCCTCGTCTCCCTGCTCGTTCTCATCCTCAGTCTCCACATCCACGGATCAATCGAAGAAATCCCATCGTGCCACCACTTCAGACGACTTCCTCATCAAAAAAAGAACGGCACCCTCGAAATTCTGTCCCAAACCGAAGGCACCAACCAATCGCTTCCAACCAGCATTTATCGAGGAGAAGAAGATTACCAAGACTCCTTATGTTGCAAAGCCGCTCCAACACATCCCCAAGCCGCCACCTCGCAATCCGGAAAGCAGCACGAATATGAAGGAGTACAAGGAGTTCAGGATGTTGGAGTGGCAAAAGGCCCAAGCCGCAAAACTCGATGGACCAGTTGATGAGCCACCAATGAAGAAACGCGCACAACGGAAGCGTAGAGAGTTTCGCCAGTTCAACTAGGTAAGTAATTTTTTCTTTGGAATATTTGTACTTTACTAATGATTCTTATTTACAGAACAAACAGGATCGTCATCAACCACTTCTTGTCATCTCCTGTGAGTCGATAAACCTTCTTTGGTATTTTTCGTGATTTTTCTCTCTTCCTGTCATTTTTTTTTCGGTTTTTTCTTGATTTTGCGGTTTTTTTTCCTGTATCCTGTTATTTTTTTCCTTGTTTTTTTCGCTGTAATTTGTTTAATAAGTTTATCCCTAATAAACCAAAATTCTTATATAAAAATGTGTTCTGTTCTCTGTGGGAAAAATGATAATAACAAGTCTCTCCTCCTCGCGTGCCAATTTTTCGTGCTTCAACAATTTCGAGAACAAAATCGTACAACCTATAATTTTCTCTCTGAAACATTTCCTCGGCTCATTCTTCTTCAGTTTTTCTCTGTTTCACTTGAAAAACATGAGAATTCTTCTTGGAATTTTTCTCCTCGTTGTGTTTTTGGTAGTGGAAATCGATGCTGCGGTCACTGCGGTAAGTTTAGGATTTTTAAAATTAATTCGATTTTTTTCTAAAAATATTTTTTCCAGAACTGGATCAGCGACCCCCGATCAATGTTCCCAAAAGTGGCACGGACCAAAAACTGCTTTCATTTCTTGCACTTTTACATGGCAACATTCCGTCAAATGTTCGACAGTCCCAAAGAGACAACTAATCACTTTAATTACTATGATGACCAAGTCAAAGGAACGGATTGTAATATTCAGGCAAGTGCGCTCTATCGGAAATTTATTCGAACAATTTTGAAATTTTCCTTCCCAGAGTCGCAAAAAATTACTAGACTAGTTTCGATGCAATTCCACATAATATTTTTTGAAAGAATCACGTAATAAGATATTTTAGGCCTAAATTCCCCTTTTTTTCTCACCAGAGCATGTTCAGGGAAAACTGGACTACACCCGCCTCCGTGACTACTTTGAACACTACGCCAGAACCCATCGCAACCCGAAAATCGACATTATTTTCGCCATAATGACGAAGAACGGTGCGCATATGACTGTGGAATTTCATGTGACTTCGCAGACGCTGATGGGATTCGAGGACCATTTTCATATGATTATCAGAGCGTTTAATGTGAGTTTGCGCCAATTTTTCATTTTTTTCAGCAAAATGTGGCGGGGATTTCGCTCAAAAACCGATTTAAAATGAAAAGAAACACGCTTTTTCTGTAAAATCACCGCTGTGTTGAAAGACGCGAGCATTTTTTCTTAGTCGGGTCTCCCCACGAAGCTTACTGTATCATTAAACGAGAAGGATAATTTGTTTTTTGAATTGAAATAAACGCTAAATGTTTGAGAAGAATTGAAGGTTTTTCGTGGCGAGACCCACGCCGCACTTTTTCTGACGAATTAATTTTGCTGAAAAAAACTGATTTCGATGGATAAAACGCTTTTTTTCCCGAAAATTCGATTTCTATCAAGACGCACGCTCCGGTTTCTAGTTGGGTCTCACCGCGAAACATACTGTAGCTTTAGAAAGTTCGCGATTTCGTTTTGGAAAAATTGCGCTTTTACATCGTGGCAAGACCCACGCTGCGCTTTTAAACTTCAAATTTTCAGGACGACATCACCGGCTGGGGAGTTCGGTACCTGAGCATGGCCTTCAACTGCTGATAATTTTGATTTTAAAAGCTGATTTCATGCGAAATAAAGTTACAATAATAAAGCACATAAATATAGAACAGGATTTTCCGATTTTCTCGTAATATATAAATTATGATTTCTTCGTCACAAAGACACAGTCTCCTACTTCAACTTTGCCTCCAAAAGCTTCAATTTCTCAACGACGGCTGCGAGTTCTTGTTTGCCTGTCGTCTCGTATTCAATGATAGCTTCTCTTCCCTGGGCGACCTCCTTCTCCAACTTCTCTCGGATAGTTTTCAAATGCGACAGTCCACTGGCAAAGTGTTGTGCCTGTTCATGAAGACGATTCAACGCTTTCACCTTGTTCACGTTGCTTGGCAGCGAGGAGCACGCGACGTCCCACTTCTGCATCAGCTCCAGAATCTCGTTGACCTTCTTGTCAAGATTCTCATCGATATCGTTGTTGGCGCGAGTCTCATCGATCTTTTCTAGCTTTGTTAGCATCACATTTAGTCGTTGCTCGAGACCTGATACGTACGAATGATTGAGAGTTTCGCATCTCAATTTGAGATCTTCAATTGTGTCGAGAACTGGAGCCGATGGGATCACAGAGCTCCCGATCACTTGTTCGATTCTTCTCAGTCTATTCTCCAAAGTGGCCACTTTCGAATCGACACGAACCTTTGGAAGTTCCACCTCTACTTTCACTGCCTCCTTTTCATTCGTCTTCATCCCTTGCAACGTCTTCACTTCTTTCTCCAAATTCTCCAGTACTTCTGCATTCAGAAGTTCCGTTTTCACATTCTCATCGCTTCGGATTTGTTCGTTTAGGTCTGCGATCTCGTACAGAATACGATTCAGTTTCTCGTCTGCCGTTTCGGTGCCTCCGAATCCAGCACCGGCCACTTCCAGCACGTATTGATTGTTTCCGAAGGCATGACGACGTTTTTTGGCGATCGAATCGGAGAAATCTGAATAAAATCAATATAAAAAAGTTGACATGATTAAGAAAATACCGCTAGAAGTCAAGTTGAGAACTCGATTCTTGTACTTCTTCAGTGCCTCATCGATATCGACGGAAACCTGAAAATTCTTGAATTTTATCGGAAAATCGATAAATTAAGATTACCAATTCGATATCCGGATGACTTGGAATATCAGCCTCTTGTTGAGCGTTTTGAATCGAGTCCGCAGCGCCATCCGACTCGTAAATATCCTCTTTTCCAATTGTGGACATTTTGAAGAGGTTTTTCAAGAATTGAGGAAAGCTGAAGCAATAAATTTACATAATTTCGATCAAAATAAAGCTATTTTGACATTTGAGCAAGAAAAAATTGGAAAAAAGCGATGAAAAGCGATTGCGAAAGGAAAAGACAACGAGAAATTGAAGAGGAAAAAATTGGAACAATTGCAAATAATAGCATGTGCGCTCCATTGACACGCTTTAGAGAGTGAAGGACGCAGAGATTTCTCTAGCCTTCATTTATTTTTTTTGAACGAGGGAACGTTTTTCCGCTATTTTAACTGGTTTTTTCCATTTTTTTCCAATTAAAATGGAAAAATTAATGCTCGTATTCAATTATTTAATCATTTTAATCCTTTTAATCCCTTAAAATTACAGATGTACTCCGCGAATCGCTCCCACCGCGCCGAAACCCGAAACCGTTCAAAAGACGAACTGCGGAAGGTAAAAACTTGTATGTTTCTCTTATTATATCGATTATTTAGGTTATCAACTCTCTGGAAAAAGTCCGAAAATGGGAGAAAAAGCTTGTTCTCATCAAAGACACCAATATCAGAATCTATAAATGGGTGCCAGGTTGGAATTATTGATTTTTTTCAATGTTAGACAATTTTCCATTTTCTAAATTCAGTAAGCGCTCAAAACATCATGGCTCCACCGAAACCCGCGCTCAAAGAAATCGACGAGGAGAGCAATCAAGTGCCATCGGCCGAGAACTCTCAGGACTCCACCAGTGTCACCCAACCAGCAGTGAATTTCGATATCAACGAGGACTCGCAATTCTCCACCAACGACAATTTCGACGAGGACTCCAATCAGACGTTCGAACCGCAAAATTATCAGGGCGGTGCCACCGGATCCACGGATTTCAGCTCGATGCGCGACGCGGATATGGGCGGCTCAAAGTGATTTAATTCTGATGCATATGATCTCTTTTTCCCTCCTTCGTGTGTTATATTTTAATCTCTGCATTCCTTCGAAATCGCTTAATCTCATTTAAACCGCGCTCTATTGATAACTTTCATGTTCCAATCAATCAATTAATCAAATTTATTCTATATACATTAATAACCCATCGATTTTTTTACAAGTGAGAGTAACCAGAGAGTGCCAGTAATCAGAGATTTCAGAGATAAAAGGTGAGTATCAAAAATATTGAAAGCAAAATATGAGAAGAAGAGGAGGATGATCTCAACGGAAGCTTCTCATTGTGAGGACAAAATCCGAAAAATGACTGGAATTCCTGTGGAAATCCGTCGGCTACATCCAACACGGATCGAGAGGAATTCATTCGAAAAACCTCATTCCCCCGGGTGAAATGGATTTCTTTTTGATAGGTGAACGCGGAATGGACTCCTTTTGGCACCCGCGCCCAGTTCAGGTCAATCGCTTTGGGATACCGCTCATCCACTTTTCGATAATCCATTTTCTCGTCTAGCTTCCAGTAACGGGAGCCTTTCCAGATGTAGATTGCAGGGGGACTGAAATTTAGTGGGAGGTTAGCCACGGGTACGTATTGTCTTTTCAAAGCAAGCGCGCTCTGCTGAAATTCCAGATTTTCGGAGGTAATTTGAAATTTCTACTTTATTAGTTAGGTTTTCTGAAGAAATTTTGCATTGTTTTCTATGCAAAACAGAATGATTAGCATGAAGCCTTCTTTTTCGAGAATTTCCGACAAAAATTCATAATTGAAAACTTCAAAAAAAAATGTTCTTTTCTGGAAAAAATATTATTTATTTTTCAGTTATTTTTTAAATAAAAATACTTCCACATTTCTCGGAAAAGATATCATTCACCGAAAAATTACAAACTCAGCGAATAAGCTAAACTGAAATTTGAATCGCCGCGCGATTTGATTGGAGCGCACTTGCTCTAGCTGATCACTTCAAACAGAAGAAAAACTCACTGAAAATAGTGCCACTCATACGCCAAATCGATATATTTCTCATTAATCCCCAACTCCTTTAGAGTTAAAGGCGCATGAACCATTCGATTCCCATAGATCACATAAACTTTTTCGCCAACAAAAACCCAAAGTTGATGGCCGACTTGAACGGCGGCGTCAATTGGATTCGGGAGACCGGGGAATAATTGATCGATGGGCACGGGTTTTATGATGAGTCGCTTCCAATCAGATGATACTCTCCAGACCCATTGGCTCTGTAAGAATTGGAAAGGTCTCACCACGATGGAATGAGTTGCTGTAGTTTTTAATTTTTTTCATTTGTTGCAGGAATACAAACAATAATTTTTTTTCATAGATTTTCGTTTGGTTTTTGTGAATTTGAAATCAGAAATCCAGACCGGAAAATTGCAAAATACAAGATTTTGATCCGGAAAATGTCAAATTTTGGCATTTTCGATCTATTTTTTTTTCGAATTTTGAATGATTTTTTGTTGAAAAACCCTCAAAAAGAAGCGCAAAATATTTCAGGAGGGTCTCACCACGATTGAAAAATTTACTGTAACGGTCGTTTTTTTCCGGCTGTTTTTATGGATTCTTGGAAATTTTGAGCAAAAAATGTAACTTTTGGAATTTCTGGCGTATTTTCTGTTCATTTTCGGCTGCTCTGATCCGTAAGAATCGATTTTCGAACGAATTTTTTTGATAGGTCTTGCCACGATTGAAGAAATTACTGTTATTTTTTTCGATTTGCACAGAACTAGGATTTTCGGGTCGAATGAAAAAAAAAGAATTATTCGGAAAAAATCCCAGTTTGTAGTGGTAAAAAAGTTTAGCAGCATGCGCCTTCAAAGTGAACAGCGGTTAAAAAAATAAATCATTACAGTAACAGCTTCTTCGTGACGAGACCCCTAAGGCTCTAAACTCACCTTAAAAATCAAATATTCTCCTCTGTACTGCACGACAATCGGATTTTCGACTCGACACTCATCCGGTCGAATGTCATCTTTTTCCTGTTCTCTTTCCCTTGCCCTTTCCTTTTCTTGCTCCGGTTTTCTCTCTTTCCTCTCCTCATCTTTCCTTGTTGGAACACCCTTCTTCGCCCCGTAATACAACTGCATATGATATTTATCCATAGAAGTGAACTTCCATCGCCTCGGGGTGTCATAGGCGAACATGATACTTTCCCTGTCGGGACTGTGACTGAAACCTAGAGCATGACCCATTTCATGGGCAACGACGGAGTAGAGGGAGTTGCCTGGAAAAAAAACAAAATGATTTGACGCTAGTGGGAATCGAACCCGCGCCCGAAATTTATAAAACGAGCGCGCTAGCCACTGCGCTACGCACGCAACAAACGTAATGGCAGAAGAGGGCATAGAGAAAGCTGTGCTTTCTCTGTCTCTCCCACCCTTACCTCCAAACCTCTCGGTGAAATTGGTCATCTCAAATCGAACATTATCATTTATATGAATCTGTCCATTAGGTGGGAAGAAGGCGTGTGCCAGGGTTTGGGTGTCGAATTGAACGGTGCAAGGGTAGTGGGTGGATCTCTGGAAAAAAAACCGCTCAAATTACCGTAAACAATGTAGTACTGTATGTTCAAAGCAGCATATCTCGGTTGTCTTTAGAGCTTTCAAAAAATTTTCAACTAGAAAAATGTCAAAAATGCTTTGCTTAACATTTCTTCAGTTGACCACTCTTTGATAGCTTTACGTACCCCCGCAGAAACTTGAATCATTGGGTTCTTCATGGAGGTCTCTACAATCTCTACATCTGCAAGATCGCTCCATTGAGAAGCTGCCTGGTGCATTGTCCTTCGCAAGTCGTCTAGCGATATTCGGGTGGACGTTCCGACGGATTTGCATCTGGAAATGGCAAAAAAAGTTGAGGGAGCTAGAGAGGAGGGGATTAGAGAAAGTGAGCGGACTTCAAAGGATTTTTTTCAGATTTTTTTTCTCGTTTCGAATTTCAGGTTTTCGATTTTAGCCTACTGTTGGCAAATTTTCTCGAAAATTTTGGTTTTTTTCTTTCAGTTTTGTCTTGATTCGCTTTCAAAAAAAATCGCGTGCGTCTTTAAGGTATCCCATGGGTCCTGCCACGAAAAAAAAACCAGAAGTGTGGAAAACTTCTACAGTAAAATCTTCAATCCTGGTAAGACCATTCCAAAGAAAGGTTCAAAAAGCTATAGAAATTGCGCCTTTTAGGCAACTGAAACTACCAAACCCTATATTTCCTGATAACATGTGTTTCAAAACCGTATGCGCCTTTAAGGTACAAATCATGTTTTCAGGGAATCTTTCAGAAATTGTAATTTGTTGAGCGATAGTTCAGCTGATTTCTCAAATTGCTATTGTAGACCCATGGAACTAAAGTTTTTGGCTCCGCGACGCTTAGCAACTAGTCGTTTCGAAACTGTGACGTTTCGCAACTGGTATAGGACGGCACGGAAAATTTTTTTGTACGTGTTTTCAAAAGGTTTCATTCGCCGACTCTGTCTTACTGTAGGGTCGCATTTCAACTGTGTGGCGACTCAGCGATACGTAGACATTTTTCTCATTTTGTTGAAAAATTAAAAATCAAGGTCTAAGCTTTTTTTGGATGAAATTGAATATAAATTTTTCTTCGCATCATGTTGAATATAATATTGACAGAATTTGATCGAAAGTTATTACTGAAAAGTGCTCTGGAAACATGGTGCGCGCTTCTTCGGCTTAAGCGCGGCTTACTGTCAGAATTTAAAGACGCAATATGAAATTTGCAAAATTCCGTGTGAGATGGAACGTAGAAACCGAGAATAAAATTGTACTTACAAAAAAATTTACCGTGTTACACCAGTATTCCATAATTTTGCTTTTTTCATGTAACCTGGAACCTTAGACCCTTCTATCAGAAGAAACTCGAGGACCATTCTGTGGAATTACGCAATCTACAAAGTATCCATCTCCAGCTCACCTTTCGTTCCCACCTAACACCGTCAAATAATCTGCCCTTCTGCTCACTTTACACCATTCCTTCCCTCCCTTCCACCCCGTAGTACACCCTCCCCATCAATTGGGTGTCCCTCCCCTGTGTAATCCGAATATCTTCTGTTGGTTACCTCTCCCCTGTCTAAAAAACGTCCACTGATAGACTATGGATTTTGAGGAGACGCAGAGTGAGGCCTGTTGCTCTTCGTGACGCTTTAAACTCCGCCAGCTGCCCTTTCTCTTCGCCTTTCGGCGCTCTCTCTGATCCGTGTAGTCTCTTGAGTAGGGACCCCGGGGGGACACTGACTCCGCCCACTTTTTAGACCACTCTCTCTCTTTCTTCGATCGACCAGCTACTACTCCACTCATTTCTATTCTTCTATCCTCCTTGGATCCTGAATCCTGGATCCTGGATCCCGGGATCCAAATTATCTTCTAATCCTTTTTCTGGATGTTTCGATCAACTCATTCTGCTGGTTGTTATGCCAAACATTGAAATTTAAGCATCACAACCTCCTAGAAAGAGTGGATCGATCCATGAATCCATATGATAAATACGGTAATTTCAAGGGAGGTGAGGGTCAGGAATTCAAATTTTAGTTTATAAAAATATGCTGAATTGTTTAAAAGCCAGGGAATAGTTTACGAAATAGTGGTGCTGGCTGGGGGGAAAAGAGTTGTATTAGTCACGAGCATTGGAGCAGTGAACATGTGGTGGAAGTGAGTGACACAGCGATGGCTCTCTGGGAGAAGAAGACAAAAGATCAATTGGATGGGCAGATAGAGGATTTTTTTGAATTTAAAAGTTCAGGTTGCCAATTTGATCGGTGGAAAAATCATACTTATAAAATTTCGGCCGGGAGGGCCGGATTCAAAAAAAATTTTTTTGGAAAAAATTGGACTTCCAAAAAATCTAACATTTTTTCACTGAAAGTTTCTCAAAATAGCGGAAAAAGGTTCGAAAACACAAACCTGGAGCACAAAATTTCGAAGTTCTTTTTCGATTTTTCAAAGTTCCCGGTAATCTTCCGGGTCAAGAGGGCCTCAGGGCCAAGCCGAACCTTGAAAAATGATGGAAAGACCGGCCGGTCACAAGTATGGGAAAAATGAATAAAAAGAAAAAAAAACTGCTTTGACCCTTGAAGGAATCGAACCCGCGTTGAAAATTTGTAAAACAGGAGCGCTACCGACTGCGCCACGAACGCACGCCATGGAATCAGAAAGGAAGGGGCTACATATTGTGGTGGTCCCGCCTCTTTTGGCGCCGCCGTACAGTGAGAAGCAGAGTGAAAGAGTACAGGAAGCTCAGAGTGGGTCTCGCCACGAAAATTGAGGAAGTTTCGCGAACAAATTCTTTGAAAATATTACAGTTTCTAACAGAAACAGAAAACGTAGTAGGAAAATATATTTCTGGAAACAAGAAATCATTTTTTTTGGTCGTTTTTCGAAAAGTTTCAACCCCATTTTTGAATTTACAATCCAAATAAAGTTCTAAGCACCTTCATAGAAAATCTGTACATCCGGATCAGGGCTGTGCGAAAAAGAAATTCCGAAAAAAATTGAAAAAATGATTTTTCGGATTTTTTTTCTCGGAATTTTCGGTTTTTTTTTCAGGCAAAATGGATAAAAAGGCGGTAAAAGCATAAACATATACAACTAAGAAACCGATTTTCTCGAATTTTTTTCCGAAAAAAAAGGAGAAAAATTTTCCGGAAAATGGCCTGGAAACCAAAAAAAAAACAATTTTCGAAAATTTTTTTGCACAACCCTGGTCCGTTTTCCAAAAAAAACCAAACTAACCCATAAGTAATAACCTTATCCTGCCACTTAAACTGCGGCGGTGCGTATCGCTTCCCTCGTGATGCCTGTCTGTTCTCCTCCGGCACATCCGGATGTCCACACCTCGGCTTCTCCATCATCCGTTTCGTTCTCTCGTCTAATTCCCCAGTTTCTTCGAGTCCAGCCATTTTTTGCATTTGTTTGAGGGCTTCCGATAGGGAAGTGGAGCTCAACTGATTGGATCCACGTGGCAGGTACCCGTACTTTTGAAGGAAGTCTGTCTGGAAAAAATTGAAGTTTTATTCTGAGCAATTCTTGATTTTGAAGGGATAGAAGCATATTTTAAGCAATACATTTTTTGTAGTTTGTAGTCTTTGTAGTTTATAGTCCAGACATGCCCTTTTATTACAGGGAAAACTCACATAATCGACATCGCGAGCCCAAGCTCCTGCTACCAACAAAACCAGAATAAATCCATGGAACATCTGCAACAACAAGAAATGAGTAATAGTGACCAAAAAGAAGTTTTGCGGTTATCAGTGAAGTGTAAAAAAGATGGGGAAAGTAAACAGGGGAGGCCTGATTGATATGGTTGAGTCATGTTGCAATTTGAGAACATGGGGGGAAAAGAGGTGTGAAGAACAACTGGAACAGGGGCGAAATCTGAGGAAAAAACGGGGAAAACGAATATGAGGAACAAAAAACAGGAGATTATGATGATTCATAAGAAAAAAAAAGAAAAAAAAATAATTTACCCCCACGCGGAATCGAACCCGGGTGTGAAATTTCAAAAGCAAGCGCGCTACCCACTGCGCCATGGACGCGTAGAAAGGAAGAGAAAGAGAGGGCCTACATATTGCGGCGCCCACCCCCCTTTTCGTTTGTGGCGCCGGTCCCTGGAATGGAGAAGCAGAACAAAGAAAAAAAAAGGTAAATTCTGAAAATCTGACAATCAATTTCGAAAAATCTGTTTGATTGACATGTTTATCACTAGTCACTACTATTATTTATACTACGAGAAGAGCAGCATAATGTCATTCTTCTTCCTTAATGAGTACGCAAACTGCTTGATCATCAAGAAAAAAAATGATAAGGGAGAGAGAGAGAGAGAGAGAGACAAAGAAAGAGAGAAAGGAAGAAAGTAATCAGAATTTCAGAAGGTCAAAAGTTCTGAAATTGAGAAAGGAGAGTGATGAGCGCAGCATGAGATTTTTCTCAATGACGTGCTGTGCGCCTTTAAGGTGAATAGGGACATCCGGACATTCAAGTTCCTGGACAGACTTGTTTTTCTAGTTGAAAACTTCTCAAAACGAAAGAACTTTCCAGAATCTGGACCTTCTATAGGAATATCTTCAATCGTGGTGAGACCCGTGGAAAAATAATTGCTTGGACATCCGGACATACAGATGCCTGGACAGACAGAGAAAGAGAGTTGGATGCCCGGACAGCCGGATACAGGCACTTGGGGACCAGTTATACGTACCCAGTAGTGTTGGACATCTGGACAAACAGACATTCAGACAGACATGAAATTCTCAAATGCTATACAGAAGTTAAGGAACAGGGTCTTTTCGAGAGGGGAAAGCTCGATATCCAGACGTGCAGACGCTTGGACAGACATTTGGGAGCCCGAGGCCTTGGTTGTGACATCCGGACATACAGACACACAGCTTTTGAATTTTTGACGGGAACAGGTAAAAAAAGGGTAAAGGAAGATAAAAGAAAGGGTGGGGATTTTCGATAGATACTCAACTGCTATTTCTCAACTGCTATGGGTGTGATCAACTGCTGCATTTGGCTCTTCTGCTATTGGTCAACTGCTATTTTTGCCACTTTTGATGTCTCAACTGCTATTATAGCCATAGCAGTTGAGACATTAAAAGTGACGAAAATTGCAGTTGATCCATAGCAGAAGAGCCAATTATAGCAGTTGAGACAGTAGCAGTTGATCACCACCATAGCAGTTGAGTATTTGCCGGGATTTTCAGACGGTCCAAAAATTTCAGAAAAAAGGAAGATCGGGAAATTACAAAAAAAATCTAGCCGTGGGTCCTTTCAGGACCAAAGGAATAAAAAAATTTAGGTAAATCACTTCACTGATGACACCTAATACCTCTAGACAAACATATGGCTACTTAAAATGAAAACTGACCTCTCTCTCTCTCTCTCTCTCTCTCTCTCTCTCTCTCTCTCTCTCTCTCTCTCTCTCTCTTTTCCGCTTTTCATCAGCGGTTTTTAGACACATTGAAGGGGGGTAATTATACATCTAAACGATGATGGGAAACACTCTCCTCTTCTATTTTTCCATTCAATTTCATTTTGAACCTGCTCTTCTTCTTCTTTTTTTACACAATTCTTTCATTTCTCCTACGTTTCCATTCTGTTTTTTCTTCTGCTGGTCAGTCAGTCGGTTAGGTTGGGCATCAAAAAATAGAGGAATAGGGGGAAGATGGAGAGAAATGAAAGGAACGGAAAAATGAAGAGAAAAATTGAAGGTTGGAGGAGATGATGAAAGAAAAAAATGGAGAGAAGGAGAAGTATTGTTGATGGCGATATATGCAAATTGTATGATGTTATTTTGGAAGGGAGAGAGAGAGGAAGAGAGAGAGAGGGGGGGAGGACATCCGGATATTCGGACATACAGACAGACAGACATCTAGACATCCGGATATTGAGACATCCGAATATTTGAAGATTCAGACGCACAGACATCCGGGCACACATCTGAAAATTAATTGATTTTGGGTTTACAGACATACAGATGAATGTCTAGACATCTGGATATCCGGACATTCGGACATTTGGAAATTTGGACATCTAGACATATAGACACCCGGACAGGCGTCATTTACTCATTCGAATTCCAAAAATCTGGACATTCAGACACACGATTCCTGAACAGACATTTTCAAACAAAACCCCTAGTACTCAATTCTGGAAATCTGGACATACAGACATTCGGACAGACATAGAAATCTAATTAAGAATGTTATCCTAACCTTTGACTTTTTTTTGAATACTGAAAACCCGATTTTGAGATTTGGACATCCGGACATATAGGTACCAGGACAGACAAATCTATCAATGCTAAAAACCTCCCAATCAAAAGTCTCCTACATCCTGTTCCATCTATTTGTTTTTGCTCGGACATCCGGACATTCAGAAACCTGGCCAGACAAAATCATCGAGGCTCGGACCCTGGTGCTATTTCAACTAGTTCCTAGACCCCCCTCCCCCTCGATTTCTAGCTTTGAACATCCGGAAATACAGATGCTCGGACAGAAAAATAACTTTCAGAATCTGTAGGTTTCATGTTTTCCACATCAGGTCATGCGGACAAACAGACACACAGGCAGACACAGCCTACTAACTTCGAAGTCGAATGACCCCTGGTTTTTTGTTTTGGACATCTGGACATACAGACACACGGACAGACCAAAACGCCTTTGAAAACCCTCAAAAGACACCAGACACCCGGGCATACGGACAGAAAACCAAAATGAGCCAAAAGGCTTCTTGAACCCTTAATTTTGGGCTTTCGGACCCTCAGACACACAGATCTCAAAATAGGAAAAAAATAACAAAAAACTACTATCGGCGCTGCCCTTCTAATAGAGGTTTCAAGAGGGAACGACAAGTACTTGGACATCTTGAACATCTGGACATCCAAGTTCCCGGACAGACAGACATCCGGACAAACAGACAGACAAACATCCGGACAAACAGACAGACAGACATCCGGACAAACAGACAGACAAACATCCGGACAAACAGACAGACAGACATCCGGACAAACAGACAGACAATCCTCCTCGAAATCACAGTATTCACTTGACAGTGCCCTTCTAAACGAGGTTTTTTGAGTGGAAAATGAGACCGACCTATAATTTGAAATGCCTTCAAAAATTGAAAACTTTTACCCATTTTCATCTAATTTTCCACGAAAAAATACTAATAAATCATCAAGAAATCCCAATTTCTAGTATTAAAACTGACCATACTACACGAACGAGAAGAACAAAACGAATTAGTTATCGGATAGTGGTTTCGTAGTAATACCCTAACCACCACCCTTCTCCTTCTTTTTTTCTTCTTTTTTCTTGATCAAGCAGCACGCAAACACATGAATCAGTTTTCCCTCCAATCCATCTGGTGTGGTTGTGGAAGTGGTTATAGTGGAGAAAAGTGTAAAGGTAGGGTAGGACTTTTCGAGAAAAAAAAGTTGGAAGAACGGAAAACTTTTTCCGATGAATTCCTTGATTTCGAATGGAGATTGAACAGAGGGAAAAGTGTTAATTTTGTGTCAAAAACCCAGAATCTAATCAAAAACTTATCAGATAGACCGCCGACATCCGGATGAACAGAAAACAGGACGTTCGGGCATTTGCACATCCTGGATTGGTGGGCTATGGATATTTGGATATTACTACAGACTTGCAACTGAACATCCGGATATTTGGACATTCTGTCAGACACATATCCAAACCTGAGGACATCTGGAAATCTGGGTAATTAGTTAGCCGGACGACCGGACATCTGGACACCTGGACATCAGGACAGTCGGGCTCACAAACATCCAGAAATACAGACATCAGGTCGTTCGAGTTTCCAAACACCCGACCATCCTAAATTCCGGATTTCGAAGTTCCGACATTCGGAAATCCGGAGAGAAAATCGGACACCGGACGTTCGACCACATAGGCCTATTAATTTATGGACATCCGGATACCTGGAAATTTAGACAGACAGACACCTAGGCATTAGGACATCAGGATATTCTTGTATTCAATAATCATACGTCATCCAGATATACGGACATAAAGAGATCTGGATATCCGGATATTTGGACATTCAAGCATTCAGAAATACACCTCTCCGGGAAAATACTGAGACAGACACCCGGACATTTGGACATCCGGACATCAGTACGTCTAGACGTTCGGAATTTTCATTTTTAGAACATCCGGATGTTTGGACATTCGGAAATACAAAAATTCAGATATACATACCCAGAACTTCAAACATTCTGACATCAGGACATCCGGACATACATACAACATGGAATTTGGACACTAGGACATCTGGACTTCAAGAAATTCGGACAGACATCCGAACATCTGGGCATAGAGAGAACTTTCCAAAAAAAAATGAATAAAACTGGGAATCAAAAAATATTCTATTCTGTTCCTCCTCCACTTCCTCCTCTCCTCCTTCTGAATAAAACTGCGCAATGTTAAACGAGCCGCGTAGTTTTTTCTCTCTCTTTCGAAATGGGTTACGAAATCGAGTATCCTTCTCTCCAGGGACGAGAGGAGAGGGAATAAAATGAAGGGAATTATGATGATGGGGCAGTTCTTTTGGAACGAATAAAAAAAACTTTTTTTAACGACGAGAATTTATAGAAATGTTTTATGACACTTTTATGTGAGGACCTCCTCACAGGAAGTGCAGTTTATGAGCTTTTTTCTGGAGAGAGAAAGGCGGTGCCCTTGAATTAGAGGGAGTATTCGTACCAGAAATGGTCCAAACGGCCTGAATTGGCCCAGACGGCTGGATTGGCCCGAATTGCATGAACGGCCTAAATCGACTCGAATGGCCTGAATCGGTCAAAGGCCTAAATCGATCCAAACGGCCTGAATTGGCCCGAATCGACCTAAAACGGTCCGAACGGCCTAAATGGGCCCCAAATGATCCAAACGGCCCAAATTGGTTCAAAGGGCCTGAATCGGCCTAAATTGCTCCGAACGGCCTAAATTGGTCCAATCGGCCTAAATCGACCCAAACGGCTTCAATTGGCCCAAACGACCTAAATCAGCTCAAATCGATCCGAACTGCCTAAACCCGTCTAAACGACCTGAATCGGCCTAAATCGGTACAAACGGTTCAAACGGCCTGATTCGGCCTCAATTGGTCGAAACGGCATAAATCGGCTTTAATCGGGCAAAGGTCCGGACGGCCTAAATCGGTCTAAATCAGCCTGAATCGGTCCAAACGGCTAAAATCCGCTCAAATCGGCCTAAATCGGTCCAAATCGGCCCAATTGGTTCAAATCGGCCCAAATCGGTCCAAACGGCCTGAATCAGTCCAATCGGTCTAGATGTGCCCAACCGGTCTAAATCGGCCCAAATCGGTCAAAACGGCCTAAATTGCTCTGAACGACCTACATCGGTCCAAACGGCCCAAATCGGCCTAAACCGGTTCAAACGGCCTAAATCGGCCTAAACGGTCTAAATCGGCCCAAACGGCCCAAACGGCCTAAAACGGCCCAAACGGCCTAAACCGGCCCAAACGGCCTAAAACGGCCCAAACGGCCTAAAACGGCCCAAACGGCCTAAAACGGCCCAAATTGGTCCACTCGGTCTACAACGTTTCATACCAAATGATTCGGCTCAACCTTGGCCAAACGGATAATTTCGGGCCAGACGGGCCGATTGGGGCCCATCAGTTTTGATCCGGGGTAGCCTTCAAAAAATCTGTGAATAGTTCGTGGTTAGTAAAAAGTTTTTTGGATTTCCGTTGATTTTTTTATTGTGATAATGAGATAATAATTCACAGAAAAATTGAAAAATGACACAGTTGAGAACAAGAAAAATCAAGAAAAAAATATTTATCGAATGCAAAACACAGTCCTCCATATAAAATCATAAGAAGTTCTCCTGAACTCTTCCCACCACTCTCCTATCGATTCTTTGTATTCTCCACAGTCGCAATAACATGCACATAATGCACCCAAATCCATTTCAGTGTCCAATATTTCTGTCATCAATTGCATACACTCATCATTGATTCTTTTCAACTCTCGAAAACATTTCGTATTCAGTTCCTCTTCCGAAACCATGTGATATCCATTTGGATAGGGCGAATGAGGGCCCAGACGAGACAGTCGGTAGTCGATTTCCTTGTAAACACGTAGGATACCTGCGATGTCTTTCCGTTTTATCTGAAAAAAAACTATAGTTGTGACGGAACGGGCCGCGCTTTTTTTTCAGAATTTTCGAAGGCCGGGAAAGCCCGGTAAGCCAGGAACTTTTATGAGAGATGGAGCGAATTCAGATTTTTCGGTTTCGAAACTCAGACATGAGGCTTGAAATTTTCTTATTTTTAGACTCGATTTTGATCGATTTTCTGGAAAATTAGAAAAAAATAAAATGTGTAATTTTTTTGAAACAAAAAAAAACAAATTTCGGAAAAAAAAATTTTTTTTCAAGAAAAACATTGAACTTTTATTCGGTTCTAATTTTTCAGAAAATGGATGAAAATCAAATCTAAAAAATTTGAAAATTTCGAGCCAAGGGTTTCGAAATGTCGCGGAGCCGTACGTGTTTTCAAAAGGTTTCATTCGCGGGCTCTGTCTTACTGTAGGGTCGCATGCTAACTGCGTGGCGACTCAGCGATACGTAGGCATTTTTCTCATTTTGTTGAAAAATTGAAAATCAGGGCACAAGCTTTTTTTTTAATCAAATTAAATAGACATTTTTCTTCGCATCATGTTGAATATAATATTGACAGAATTTGATCGAAAGTTATTACTGAAAAGTGCTCTGGAAACATGGTGCGCGCTCCTTCGGCTTAAGCGCGGCTTACTGTCAGATATTAAAGACGCAATACGGAATTTGTAAGAGTCGGTGTGAGATGGAGCGTAGAAACCGAGGAAAAAAGTGTACGTACAAAAAAATTTATCGTGATTGTTTTTCGATGGTTCCTTGATGGAAAACGCATTTTTATTACGAAAACTATTGAAAAATATTTTTTTGATTGGGAGAAAATTCGAAAAAAAAATGATCCGGGCTCACCGGGCCGGGCTACAAAATCACAAAATTGAATTGCAATACGTTGGAAAATATTGTAATTCCATCGAAATTAAAAAACATAGTTATTTTCGAAACTTACTTCTAAAACTTCTTTGAGTTTTCTTTCCACCTCTTCGTCGTCTGTTTCTTCCCTTTTTGGCATTTTCTGAAAAAAAAAACGGAATTCATCGTCAGAGCTGTGATTTTTAAGACATACATTTCTAAACCTCCTGGGCCGGTCCAAAGGAAATTTTTCAAGCTCGAAAATTTTGGTTCGTGAACCGAAATTTCCCAATTTGTAGTGAAAACTTATGATGATCCTACCCTGGAAATGTATGTTTTAAACAAGGTTTTCAAGTGAAATGCCAGTTGAAACAAGCCACCCAGTTGGAATATCAATAATGAAGCTCGCAAGAGAGAAAGAGACTCAGACAGCAGCTCTCTCGTTTCTGCGCTTCTCTATCTCTCGCTTCTTGAAGGACCTTTTTCTTCTATCTGGAGACATAGAAAATTGAATGAATCCACTTAAAATGGAAAAAAAATATCGTTTGCCGGGTAATGAGATGTTGCATTCAAGGCGTTTTTTGGGAAAGATCTCACCACAATTGATAGCTGCGGTTTGTTCAATTTTGAAAAAGGAAAGTGTTGATTTAGACTCCACTTTGCGATTAAAGGAGCAAAACTAAAAAACAATTTCTCTGAAATTTTTACAGTAGATTCCTTTGGCGGGGTTGAACCTAGGGTCCGCTTGGCAGAACACCGAACGCGATACCGACTGCGCTATGCGGCCCGAAACGCGATATGACTCTACTTGTCTTCAAGCTCCGGGGCCTTCTTTAGTCTCATTCGGAATTCTTCAGTTTTGTCAATTTTCAGACACTTTTTTTGGATCCACTGAATTTTTTGTCGCCCTTTTAGTCCCACTCATTTTTTCGACACCTCAATTGGGTCCATCCAATTTTGAAAATCGGCTTGAATTCATCCAACTCAAGTAGAACTTTCTTATCATTTTCATTTTCACTTTCTTATCATTCCAGAAAAACATTGATTTCTGTTCATTCTCCTTCGTTTTTTGATCATTGAATTACAAAACTATCATATTTTTATGTGGGAGTGATTTTGACGATCATAAAACACCCCCTCTTTTTTTTCGTGAATTACCATATTTCCCATCGTTTTTTTTTCTTTTCCCCTCTTCTCTCTCTCGCTTCTGTGCTGGAAGCCATCCCTCCGAAATCATTCTTTCCTATTTTCCATCTATTATTTGGTAGCCCTGTATTCGGCATGCCTTCCCCCGGCCTAATGATTATTTGAAATTTTTATTTTTATCCTACTCTATTAAAAAGGTAAGTTCAGTTTGGAAATCTAGTGAACATCCGGACATCCGGATATTCATTTGGACTTACAGACATACAGATTTTTTTTCCAGGAATTCCAATCATTTTCTTCGTCCCGGCTTCGAAACAGTGATGAAAAATAAGAAGTTGATGAAGTTTCTGGTTCCCGGATACGAGCAATTCGGTCTTCTGGAAAAAACTTTAAAAAAAGCCAAGTAAGATAATTTCATAAAATTTCCAAAAAAAAAACCAGGATAATGAATTCAGCTACTCAACGAACAAGTGCACATGCGAAATGAATCCCAACTGTCCCAATCAAGTGCTTCTTGTCTCAAGGAGTAAGTTTTCCCCATCTGACCTCACATTCTAGTATTGAAATTCAGGTTTGAAAAGTGCTTCATCAAGCCGGATGGAATTCTCGGAAGAAGCCCGAGCCAAGAAAACTGGTACAGTGGAAACGCCATGTCCCAGGTCCACGATGTTCTCACTCGTATTGAGAAGTCAAAGAATGCCAATGAGATGGAAAAGCTTACGATAGCAGGAGAAGTTGGACACATCCATGTTGCCTTCATTTTCATTTTTTTTCGTTGTTCACTTTTCGATCAATAGGATAATAAATAATTATTCACAAAACGATTTTTGTTTAACCTAAATAAAGAGAGAGGTGCTCTTTTAAGGTAAATGAAACGGTTTCCTTGGACATCTGGACATACCTGCACCCAGACAGATGAACTTTTCGCACTCTGAGAATAAAGACATCTAGATATACACGCACCATGACAGACAGGATTTTCTAGTGTTTCAAAAGGTTATACGGCCCCAAAGGATTCCAAGAGAAATTGTCCGCAATCTGACGTCACGGTGTCAGCTGGGAAGGTGTTTGCGGACTCGGCATCATGTCTTACGGTTTATTTCCGTCCAGGTCATGGACCCTCAAATGTCTGTCCTAGAATCTGTGTGTCTGGTTGTCCGGCTGTCAAACCCTTATACTGAAGGTCCCATTTTGGTCCCGGCATCTGTATGTCCGGATGTCCTAAATTGTATTCCTGTCTGTCTGTGTGTCCGGTTGTCCAGATGTTTAATTCCCGTATTTTTACCGTGGCCAATAAAAGAGAAAACTATCATATTTTTTATGGGGCGATCATAAAACATCCTCTCCCTCTCGCTGCTTTTATTTTTGAGAATTTCCATATTTCCCATCTTTTTTTCTTTTTCCCCTCTTCTCTCTCACCTCGTGTCGGAAACCATCCCTCCGAAATCATTCTTTCCGATTTTCCATCTATTATTTGGTAGCCCTGGCTTCGGCATGCCTTCCCCTGGCCTCATGATTATTTGAAATTTGTATTTTTATTCTATTCTGTAAAAAAAAATAAGGTTAGTTCACTTTCTAAAAGTGCAGCCTACATCCGGATATCTGGACATACAGACAGACCTAAATGCAACTTTATTTCAGGAATGCGCTCCTAACCACCGGACACGAACAATTCAACCTGCTCAAAAAAGCACTCAAGTAAGTGAAATGTATTGCAACGTGTCTGTCTGTCTGTACGTCTCAATAAAGGAGGACTGAAGTCACATTTTTTGCATTGTTTTTATTTATTATTCCGGTGTATTTGCTTTTTCTATGAACATTTTCCTCTTGGGGCATATGTCAAAAATCGCTCTGAAACGACATGCATAGTCCCCAAGTAACTAGAACCTCCTCGACTCCGAGAGGAGTACACGGCGCTAATCAATGAGATTTCAAATATTTTATCTTATTTTTGCTCGTTTTTCAATTTTTTTCAGTATTTTGTCTATTATTCTTTTGTTTTTAATGTTTAAAGTGGAGAAATATCATATAAATACTGAAAAAAATTGAAAAACGAGCAAAAATAAAATAAAATATTTGAAATCGCATTGATTAGCGCCTTGTACTCCTCTCGGAGTCGAGGAGACTCCAGTTATTTGAGGGCTATGTATATCGTTTCAGAGCGATTTTTGACATATGCTCCAAGAGGAAACTGTTCATAGAAAAAGCAAATACACCGGAATAATAAATAAAAACAATGCAAAAATTGTGACTTCAGTCCTCCTTTATCCAATGTTGCTGTGTGTCTGTGTGTCTGAAAGTTTGAAAATTCTTCATTTTTTCAGAAGCAAAGATCGTAATGGCGCGGAATAGCAATAGCTTCAGAGGCAATATTGCCAAAGCAGCTGTACAAGCGGGAGGATGCATCATGGGTAATAAATAATCAGAACGTTTTCAAGATTTTCATTATTTGTATTTAGAGTTCAAACATAAAGGAGCGACAAACAAGATGTCACCTGATGCTGTCCTCGGAGACCCAATTCCCCTTCACTATTAGAATGTGACTTTCTGCGTTTTTTTTTCCATGAAATAAATTATTCTAATCTATATGCAATGTGTCTTTTATTTTGCAAAAAAATAAGCAGAGTGAGTTTGATACCGAACTCTGATACGAAACAAAAAAAGTTTTTGGTCAGACATACAGGCATGCAAGCAAAGGAAGAGATCGAGAGACACCCTAAACTTGCTAGGCTTGTTTAGGTCGTAAGATGTGATGCCAAGTCCGCAAACACTTTGATAACTGGCACCGCCACGTCAGATTGCAGACAGACTTGGAGCGTCCTCGATTTCAGAGTCATGTGTCTGTCCGGACGTCTGTGTGTCCGGATAACCATAAGACCTGAAAGTGGGGTCTAGTCTCTCTCTCTCTCCCTTTACAGCCTTTACAGACTTGAAGGATATCCGGACATACAGATGCCTGGGCAGACATTCGAGAATTCAGTTTCTTTGGAAAGGGTAACAATATACTCTTGGAACCTTGGACATCTAGACATTCAGACATACAGAAACCCCCTCCTTATTTGTTGGACATCCGGACACACAGATTCCGGGACAGACATGAAACCTTCTTCAGAATGCGAGAGTTGGTCAACCAGACACCCAGATTTACAGACAGACATTTGCGGGCCCATGAACTCGGAGGCCCTAGTTCAGACATCCGGACTCTCGGACACACAGAAATCCTGAACTGTCGTAAGGTATGATGCCAAGTCCGCAAACACTTCCCCGATTGACACCGCCACGTCAGATTGCACACATTTTTCCTAGGAACTGTTTAGCGCCGGGTAACCCTTTGAAACCCGGTTACCTAACAATGGAAACTAAAAATTTCAGTTATTCCTTCGATTTGAAATTTTGGATTCTGAATTCCCGACGGAGAAAGTATAAGAATGCCGGATGTGGATCTGAACCAAAAAGTGTGGGGTGTCAAGGCACAGGTAACCTTTTTTCTCAATGATTTTTGCCTAAAAATCCAAATTTGCAGACTCATTTCTACGGATTTTCTATGATCTACGTCACGATTTCGTTCATAAATCTGGTGACGATTATTGATTTGTAAGTTCCAGTGGAGCGCGTTTGTTACACGATCTGGTTTCATACAGGATGGCTCTTCCATCCAATGCGACAGCCGAGTTGAGATCTCACGCATACTTTTCTTATCTTGGCGACATTGGGATTACGGTAAGTTTAAAGGCGCAAGCTCTCACCACGAAAGTTCTTACTGTAACAATTTTCGAATTCAACGAAATAAGAGTAATATCACGGTAAATTTTTTTTGTACGAACAATAATTTTCTCGGTTTCTAAGCTCCATCTTACACGAACTTTTACAAATTTCATATTGCGTCTTTAAAATGTGACAGTAAGCCGCGCTTAGGCCGAAGGAGCGCGCACCATGTTTAAAGAGCACTTTTCAGTAATAAATTTCGATCAAATTCTGTCAATATTATATTCAACATGATGCGAAGAAAAATTTCTATTCAATTTGATTAAAAGAAAAGCTCAGGCCCTGATTTTCAAATTTTCAACAAAATGAGAAAAATGCCTACGTATCGCTGAGTCGCCACGCAGTTTGCATGCGATCCTACAGTAAGACAGAGCCCGCGAATGAAACCTTTTGAAAACATGTACAAAAAAAAATTCACTGTGTAATCTTAAGGTAACCAAATAATTCTTCCAGATGGTATGTGCTTGCTTTTTTCTTCTTTTCCTATTTTGCATCCGAATCAAAACGGTCTATGGAATTTTAGCGGTATTTTTGGTTTGTTTTTTTATTTCATTCTCATAGTTCCAAAATGGATTTCCAGATTGTAACCTCCGCACTCATCGGCTTCAACTCTTGTTTGGAACTTCTCATGCCAAAACCAATGATCCCACTTCCTTCGTTCTTTCAAGCTAAACTGGACGAAGTCTATAAGTATTATAAATGTGAGATTTCTGTTTTCTAGGCCACCAATTTAGGTTTTTAGGCCAATAGCAATTTATTTTCAGATTCTCTGATCGGAATATCAATCGTTCGAATTTTCCAATCATTCGCCAAAATTTATTTAGGCATTGTGCTGTTGAAATTAAGGTAAGCACTCTTTTTTTGGCTTGTTTTCTTGAAACCACAGTTTGGGGAAGTTTCTTACTGTTATGATTTCTAAAATTCTAAGAGTTTTGGCTCAGCAAAAAAGAAGAGATTTTGGGATTAATCATTCGGACAGCCGGACATACAGATTCCTGAACAGACAAACCAAGGCTCACAGTCTTTGTGAAGTTTCTAGAACACTCTGTTTTCTAGTTTTGAACATCCGGACTTGTGGACACACAAAGGAGTTTTAGTTACTTTTTTGACATCCGGATATACAGACACCCGGACAGACAAATAAGCTCTTTCAAGAAGTCGCCCCAAAACACCGAAATTCTTAGTTTGGAGCATCCGGTTACTCGGACAAACAGATACCCGGACATACATATAAGGTAGTCAAAACCTCTGATTTCTCGCTTTGAATACTTTGAATATATCGGATATCCGGACAAACAGATGCGCGGATAGACACAAGAGAGCATATCTAAAGTCCCAGATTTTTAGTGTGTTGATATTTGGGCATCCGGAAACACAGACATCCGGACAGACATTTTCATGGGTGTCGAATTATAATTCGAATCGCCTAGATTTAGGGTTTTTCGACATCCGGACACCCGGACATACATATAAAACTACCTTAGACACCCCCCCCCTTGGTTAGATATCCGGAAAAACAGACCTCCGAACAGATCTTCCCCCAAATCCTCTCGGAGTTCAAAATTCAAAAACAAAATTTCAGTTTCTGCGCCCCTCGCCCCGTCATCTACGTGGACCATCGAAGACGTTCTCGTTCCGATTTGGAGCAAAGATCCGGAGGAGATGAGGAAGATGAGGTGGAGGAGGATATTGAAGAGAAGCCAAGAAGTAAAAAGAAGGACCTGGAGAAGAATGACAAGTCTGGGAAATCTGGAAACTCAAAATCTGGAACTGGAAAATCTGAAAAATCCCTGAAAAAGTCAAAATCCGGGACCGGGAAATCTGAAAAATCGGGGAAAACTGGAAATTCTGGGAACTGATTTCAAAGAATTCTTTACTTGTTAAAAAATATATGCCCTTTTATTAGAGGTTCTCATTTATTCAATAAAAAATTATTTCTTCTTTTTCTCTTTTTCCGCCTTCTTAATTCTGATCATCTCCTTGATATACTTCAATGATTCCGCGTATTCTTTGTTTCTCTGCGTCTCCTCCTCCACACGCTCTCTCAGTTTTTCGATCTGAAAAATAATTGATTTTTCAGTTTTTTAGGGGTGTCTGTATGTGTGTCTGTTTGTCTGGATATCCGGATGTCTGGATGTCTGTGTGCGTCCGGAGAATCAGAATATCCCAAGATATCCGAAAATTCAGATCTCCAGATGTCGATATGTTTGTCCAGATGTTTGATTGTCTGTCTCTATGTCTGTGTGTCTGGATGTCCGGATGTTTGGATGACCGGATGTCAGCATATACGAATAGCCGGATGTACAAATGTCCGGATGTCCGACTCTCCAAATATGCGGACATCTGGACATTTGGACAAACAGACAGACATTTGGAAATCTGGATTCTCACGTATTCAGACATCCGGACATTTCGACACTCGGACATCCAGACATCCAGAAATAAGGTGAAATGTCTGTCTGTCTGAATATCTGAATGTCCGGATGCCCAACTATCCAATCGTGCAAATATCAGGGTGTCTGAGGAATTAAAACACCGAATTCCCAGATGTCTGTCCAGATGTCCAGATTTCCGGATGTCCGAACTTCCTGATGTCCAGATATCCAGGTTTCTGTCAGTCTGTATGCATGTGTGGATGTCCAGATGTCTGTCTGGATGCCTGTTTGTTCGAATGTCTGAATGTACGGATGTCCAGACGCCTGGATTCACGGATTTCTGGATGTCTGTATGTCCGGATGTCTGTATGTCCGGATGTCTGTATGTCCGGATGTCTGGGTGTCCGGATGTCTGAATGTACGGATGTCTGAATGTCCGGATGTCCAGATGTCCGGATGTCTGTTTGTTCGAATGTCAGAATGTTCGGATGTCCGGATGTCTGAATGTACGGATGTCCAGACGTCTGGATTCACGGATTTCTGGATGTCTGTATGTCCGGATGTCTGTATGTCCGGATGTCTGGGTGTCCGGATGTCTGAATGTACGGATGTCTGAATGTCCGGATGTCCAGATGTCCGGATGTCTGTATGTTCGGATGTCCGGATTTCTGCATGTCCGGATGTATGCATGTTTGTATGTCTGGATGTCCGGATGTCTGGATATCCAGATGTCAGATCATCCGGATAGACGTCTGTATGTTTGTCTGTGTGTCTGTATGTCTCTATGCCTAAATGAGACTCCGCCCCCTGTCTCACCTCCTCAATTTCGACAGGATCAAGTTTAATGAAATCCAATTTCGCCTCCATCATTTTAATTTGTTTCTCCAATTTGATAATCTCTATCGCTTTTTCCTGTTCCATCGCCGCGAATTTCACATTTTCCGTTTCGATTTGAACCTTTGATTTGGCGATTTCCGTGTCTAAACTGTCCGCTTTTAGGCTGTTTTCTTCGAATTCTTTCTCCAATTGAGCAATTTCTTTCTGCAATACGAAAAATTTGTTTTGAAGGTGCAGCTCACTGGGGATAAACAGCTACTGTAATACTTTCTATCGTGGTGAGACCCATATGAAAAGAACCGCTTGCACCTTCAATCACCTTAAAGGAACATTGTGGGTCTCATCTAGAAAAAATCAACAGTAGTATCTTGAAGGAGACGTTTTCAAAAATATGCTCCTTTATGTATTCTGTTTGTCTGTCTGTCCAGATGTCACCGATGTCTGTGTGTATGTTATTCCGGATATCCGAATGTCTGTATATCTGTCTGTATGTCCAAAGGTTCGAATGTCTGTATGTACGGCCGAATGTCTGGATGTCCGGATGTCAGAATATCGAGATATCCAGATGTCCAGACATCTGTCTGTGTGTCTGTATGTCTGTCTGTCCAAAATCTCTGCATGTTCAGATGAATGTCCGAATGTCCGGATGTCAGATTATCCGGACATCCAGATTTCCAGACATCTGTCTGTATGTCTGTTTGTCCAAAATTTCTAAACTTTCAGATTTATGTCTGAATTTCCGGATGTCTGTTAGTCCGAGTGTCCAAGCATCCGGATGTCCGAAATTCCAGATGTCCGGGTGTCTGTCTATCTGTATGGCCGAGTGACCGGATGTCCGGATATCCAGATGTCTGAATATCCGGATATCCAGATGTCCAGATATCTGTCTGTATGTCTATTTGTCCAAAATCTCTGAATGTTCAGATGTATGTCCGAATGTCTGTGCGTCCGAATTTCCAAACATCCGGATGTCTGTATTTCCGGATATCCGGATGCCTGCATAGCTACCGTAAACTCTGTAATTGAGCGGCCCCTTTAATTGTACGGCCCCCTCGAATAGAGCGGCCTTCCTGAGAGGGTATTGAAGCTAGAGCGGCCCCCTTAAATTGAGCGGCCCCCTGAAATAGAGCGGCCTCCAAACTACAACGGAAAAATGAAAAAGGTCGGAAGTATTGTCGGAAACATGTGAAAACTTCATAATTGATTTATAAAACTCCATCGAAAATTCCAAAAAACGGAGTTTACGCTCAAAATGATCGGAAAAATCAAGAAATTGACCTATTTTTGGGTTTTTTTCTAGAACAAACGCATTGAAAATAGGGCGGCCACCTTAAATTGTACGGCCCCCTGTATTAGAGCGGCCGCCTGGAGAGGGGGTTGAAACCATACATCGGCCATTTCGTGTACTCCAGCATGTAAAATTTTTTGTGCGAAGCTAGCGCGTAGAAAAATTTCAGCCCGAAGGGCGAAAATTTTTTTTTGTTGTCATCAATCATTTAAAAAAAAGACATTATTTGCTTCAAAACCTCGAAAAACAACGTAATTAAAAACTAGGTACCGTACTCCGCAAAAATTTACAATCTTACTGTAGATATCGGCAATTATTGTTAACATGTCAATTTTACTGCGATGACGCGATAATTTCCTGTAACAATTGTTGTCAGAAAATGAAAAAGCATTTTAAAAAACATATGAAATCGGTGTACGTGCTGGGATTTTTGTTTTAAGCCGTCGCAATTGAAGTGTGGAGGTAAATTCGTGAAAAAATCGATTATTTTTTCACGGAGTGACGAGCGAAATCGGTGCACGTACACTATGTTAAAGAGGTACACAATTTTACGTAGATATGAATCGTTTTTTTGCCGATCGAAAAAGATTTCGATTTCGCAGAGAAAAATGCATGTGTACTTTTGCACTGCTCCACGTTTTCGAAGTACTGCAAGTACACATCGAAATCGCAGCACGTACGCTGAAATTCCAGCACGTAAACTATACTCATTCGAAAGAAAAACGAATTTTATCGACAGAAAAAAATTTTGAGCTCAATTGGTTCAGCGGTTCTCGAGAAAAAATCATCGGAATTCACTGAAAAATCGATAATTTTACAGTGTGCGCGCGCTGCCTGCGGCGCCTCTCCCCCTCTTTCAGCTACAGTAGTCTCGTTATATATATTTTAGAGGCATAAACGAATGATGCGCGAGCAGCGCAGTGGTGAAGAAGCTCTCCTACCAAACTGCAGGACCCGAGTTCGAGGAAATCTAAGTTCTTTTTTTTTTTTTTTTTTTTTTTTTTTTTTTTTGGGCGCTAGCACGTAACTTTTTGCGGAAACCTAGCACGTAAAATTTTTTTGAAAGGGGGTACGCAAAATTGGCCGATGTATGGTTGAAACTAGAGCGGCCGGCCGCTCTATTAAAGAGTTTACGGTATATGGCTGAACGTCCGGATGTCTGGATATCCGGATGCACAAAAAGTACCTGTAATTTTCCTGTTCTACCAACTCTGAACCGTATTCGCAATAGAGCACACTTGCTACTTTTCCGACTCACCGCAAAAATCTGATCATCGTCCTCCTTCACCTCAATATCCTCCGGCATCTTCGGGTCAAAATCAAAAACACTCGCGAATATTTCATAAATCTCAAAAAAATCACATATTATCAGGACAGTATCCCTCAAATACCTCCTTCAATTCCTTCTCAATTTCTTCCACAATTTGATCTACACTTCTCTCTTTTGGCGGAGAGATTTGTTGATGGATCTCAGAGTAGTAGTTGCATTGCTTAAAAACGGGCTCTAGAATTTGACCGGCACCGAAATAATGGGTCTCGCCACGATCGCCAAAAAGTTCTTACTGTAGTAGTTATGGCTTTCGTGGTGAGACCGATCAATCTGGACGATTTCAAAGACACGAGAAGTGCGTCGAGTTGCGTTTTGTGCGTTCAGCAAAAAAGAAAAAAGAGTACCTCATCTATGAAATTTCTGATAGTCTCCACTTCATCCTCAATGTCTTTTTTGATCATTTCCTCCCGATCTTCATGAGATTTCACTCGGGCAATGGCCATTTCCAGCATTGCTTGACTGTCTTTTCTGGAAATTTCGAATTTTCGATCGCCAAGAGCACTACAGGAGAGTGAAGTACGCAAATTACCGTATGATGTGGTGTACCGTATCTCAAAATGAGAAAATATGATTGGACACGGCATAACCTCACTGTCAGTACTAGGGCGGCGTTCGAAGCTTCATATCTCGGTTAGGAAAAAAGATAGCAGAAAATTGTTAACTGAAGAATTGCTCAGAATAAAAATTGGCACCTTTTATTAGTTGACAACTTTTGCCTAGCTGTAAAAGTGGCTGAGATACAAAGCTCCGAACTGTCGATGTCACAGGTATTGAGGCATGGAACGCACCTTCTGTTTGAAGCACTATATCTCGGTTAGAGGTGAAGCTAGCAGAAAATTGTCAACTAAAGAATTGTTCAGAATAAAATTTTACATATTTTGTTAGTTGACATCTTTTTTCTAGCTCTATTGGTGGCCGAGATACATTCGAGCTGTCGATGTCTCTGCATGGAACAGCTATTTTGTCTGAAGCGTTACATTTCGGTTAGAAGTAGAGATAGCAGAAAATTGTAAACTAGAAAAATGCTCAAACAAATGTTTGCACATTTTATCTGTTGACATCTTTTTTCTAGCTGTATTGATGGTCGAGATACAAAGCTCCGAACTGACGATGTCACAGGTATTAAGGCACAAAACGTTACATTTTTTGAAGCTTCATATCTCGGTTGGAGTGGAGCTAGCAGAAAAATGTTAACTAAAGAATTGCTCAGAATAAAATTTTACACATTTTATCAGTTGACAACTTTTGCCTAGCTATATTGGCGGCCGAGATACAAAGCTCCGAACTATCTGTCACAGGTATGGAGGCACCAATTGTATGATGATTCACATCTCGGTTAGGAAAGAAGATAGCAAAAAATAGTCAACTAGAGAATTGCTCAGAACAAAATTTCGCACATTTTATCAGTTGACAACTTCTCCCTACCTCTTTCAGGAGCGGAGATATCAAGCTTCAAAATTTAGTGCTTAGAGCTCAGAATCTGCTTATGGTATTTCCTCACCTAATCTTCTCAATATACTCCTTCCTCTGCACTTTTCGATGCTCTGAAACCAATTCGAACTCATTCCTCGTCGTCCATTTCTCCTCTTTGACTTCCCGTGCTCTTTTCCGTTCCTCTTGCACCTTCGCCGCTTTTTCTCGTGCCAATCGACGCTTTTCTCGCAGCTTTTCGTAATATTTTACACGGGTTGGCATGGGGGAAAAGTGGGGAAAATAGGAGAGAGGGAAAAAAATTAAAAAAGAAATTGGAAATAAAAATTCGGAGGTAGGTGTAAATTTTTAGAAATAATCGGAAATGCGGTTGAGTAGTTTTCGAAGGGGCTGGGACCGGAAGCCAGGGAAGTCTTAAAGGCGCATGGGGGGCTTTATTGGAAAGGTCCCGGCACGATTAAAGGTATACTGTAGTTTTATCGCTGCTCCTTTAACGGCATCACCAAAATCATTCATTTACAAAAAATTCAATATGGATCGTCATCATTATTTGGAAATTCCTTTTGTCGAAATTCCACTTATTTGACCATGTAGTTGAGTGGCATTCCTGGCTCCCAGTCGTATGGGAACTCGGGTTTTCCGCAGTTGGCCAGAGCTTGTTTCATCAACTGAAAAACATTGATTTTTTTGAAAATTCGAGAATTGCTCAGAATAAAAAATGTTTGACAACATGGTGCATCGACTCCCTAGATGTTTGGTATTGCTCAGAATAAATTCTCAGGCTGAAAGCTACAAAAATTTCAATAGGCCGTTGCTCAGAATGAAAATTGCTGAGAATACGGTGCATCGACAGCCATGGAATCAAGTATTGCTCAGAACAATTTGATCGTGCTAGACTACAAAATACAAACACCCCAAGCTACGAAAAAATTTAAAAATTCTAGTTTCCGAGCATTGCTCAGAACAAAACTACAGGCTGCGAACTACAAGAAATTCAAAAGTTCAAATTTCCTGGCATTGCTCAGAACAAAGCTACGAGCTTCAAATCACAAAAACTACAAAACACCGAAACTCCAAAAAACTGAAATTGCTCAGAATAACAGTTTATGACAACATGTTGCACCGGCCTACAAGTATTGCTCAGAACAAAAAATACCAAGAAACTCCAAATCCTTGAAGAACTACATTTCCTAATGCATTAAAATTCATGAAATCGAGAATTGCTCAGAATAAATTCACAAACTACAAAAACTACAATGTACAAAAACCCAGAAAATTCTAGAATTGCTCAGAATAAACATACAGGCGACAAACTACAAAAACATGACTCACTCTATAACACTCGGAATAGTTCGGATCGGCAAAGTAGTCCCAACTATCGACCATCTTCATAATCTCCTTCAACTCATTGACAGGACACGGCGGCAGGAACATACGTTCCGGAGTGTTACGAATCGCCTGTTTCGCCTGTCCGACAGCATTCATATCAGTGATTTCTTTCCATGGAACACGTCCGACAGTCAACTCCACTTGCATGTACAGCCACACTTCCACGTCGTCTTTTCTGGAATATATCGATTTTAGACGGTAAGATTAGCTCGTTCCTGGCTTCCAGTCCCTTCTTTCTCTGGTGTCCCCCCCCCTCTTTTTTGTCTACGCCCTACCTCTCTATACCTGCTGTTGCGCGTGTGGCGCAGTGGGTAACGCACTTGTTTTGAAAATTTCGGGCGCGGGTTCGAACCTCACTGGTGACAAATCTTTTTTTCTTTTTTCCAAATCATACCTCCCAAGCTCCTGATTCTTATGGCAAGCAATTGGAGCGTAGCGGACGGTTCCACGGAATCCGGCGGCGGCACGTGGCTTACGGATGACTCCCTGAAACCGAGAAAATCAAATTTATCCCTCAGGAGCCAACTTACATTATTATCAGTGAACTTGCGAGCCATTCCAAAATCCAGAATGTAGACCTTGCGAAGCTCATTCAGTTCGGCACGTCCGATCGTGTAGTTTCCGGGTTTGACGTCACGATGAAGGTATCCAATGTTGTGGAGATCTTCAAGAGCCTCCAAGGATTGGATGCCGACACTTAGGGAGCACGCGACACTCAACGATTGTTGTGGGGTGCCCTTGCGAAGGTCCTGGAATTGTGGGAGGGTACCTATGAGTGTTGCCGAAGCGTCGGAGGCGCGGCGGATTATTTGGACGTAGGGACATGGTGCATCGACCAAAATAAGGTAGAGTATTGCTCAGAATAAAACCACAGACTACAAAAACTACAAACTATAAAATCCAGACTACAAAATCCAGTCGGGGTTGCTCAGAACAAAAGCGTTGTAATCATGGTGCATCGACCACCGTGAAATTGAGAATTGCTCAGAATACTGTTATAAACTACGAAGACTACAAATACTACAAAGACTACAAAGACTACAAACTACAAACTACAAAGAATACGAACTACAATTATCCGCAGGAAACTGAATTTGACGAAATTGCTCAGAATAGAAAAGTGGCGCATCGGCCTCTGTGGAATCAACACAGTGAATTTTTTTTGTACGTGTTTTCAAAAGAATTCATTAGCGGGCTCTGTCTTACTGTAGGGTCGCATTTCAACTGTGTGGCGACTCAGCTATACGTAGGCATTTTTCTCATTTTGCGTAAAAATTATAAATCGGAAAATCAAGTATTGCTCAGAATACAACCAGACTACAAAAACCAACCTGCAACGACTTGCCGACCAACGTCATCACCACATAATTGAAGCTACCGTATCTGCCCTTGTCCTCAATCTTACAAAAATGACGACTTCCTCGTTTCGTCAACTCTCCCAACACGAGCACTTCCATCTTCAAAACTTGCATCTGTTCGGATATTCCCTCCACTTTCAGAGCGTATTTTCCGGTGGCATCAGTGCACAGGTACACGGCTCCACACCCTCCCTCTCCCAGCTTCTTCGTGATTGTCCATCGCTCGACCATCGATCCGGGGGCGAGTTGCACAAGTTCCGGTGGCGGTGCTGTCATCGTTGCAGATAGAACCTCTTCTCGACAATACGACTTGTTTGTTGGAAAAAGATTGGCAATAGAGTGAGCGAAGAGAAAGTTTTTTTTTGGAGGGGAGTTTTTTTTTTCGGTGTTGCGTGTCAGGTTTTGGGGACATTATCGTTCATTTTTCACGTTGTAACTGATTGTTTATTGAGTTTTTCTGCAATTTGACGTGAGGGTGTCAGTTTTGGGGTGTGCAGACTAGGCAGTATATTTTTCGATAATTTATTTTTTTCTGTATTTTTCAAACTAATTTTTTTAGCAATGCTTCTGCGATAGGGCGGCTTGAATCTCTTTCAAAACCTACGTTTCAATTTATTGATACAGTAAGAAGTTTTTGCGTGGCGATACCCGCTGTTTTTCTCTGAATTTCTGCTGACTTTCAGTCGATTTTCTTTGGCAGTTTCTCTTTTTTACAGTTCAAATTCGGTTTTTTTTTTCAAAAGTGACTGATTTCTGATCGGAACAACTGAATTTCCCAGGTTTTGGAAGACTCGTTTGAGCGATACAGTAATATTTTTTGTTTTCGCGGCGAGACCCATCGTTTTGCTGAATTTCTGTTTTCTTTTGCCACTGAAATTTCTGGTTTCTGGTCGCAATTTCAGAACTTTTTTGGTTGTCAGGTTTCCATTGCTGCCGTTTTCTTTTCGTCGAAAAATTCTTTTTTTCCCAAGATTTCTCTAGAATTTTCATAACTTTCAGGAAATTTCTCTTGTTTCTGGCGAAACTATATGGGAAACAGTCTATTTTGGCTTAAATTTTGCATTGTTAGCTCGGATTTCTATATAATGTTGCTAAAAAACTCAAATCGTCTCTAAAAATTCCCACGAGTTGCGGAAATCTCTTCAATTTTTCAAAAGTTTTCCATTATTCATCGGAATTTCGCTACAAGTTCTATCATTCCTTCAAAAAAACTAGTTGTTTTCCGGTTGATTTTCAGAAAAAATTGAAATCTATTGAACTTCATAAAGTCGAATTTTCAATTAATTCCAGACAAAAATGTTCAGTTTCCCATTAAACGAGCCACGTATATTTTCTCAGTCAGCTCCCTCTGCTTTCCCGCTTCCTTTTACGAAAAATAAAAATGTTCCTCTAATTCTTGTCGAGTGTTTTTCCCGGCAGCGCTATGCTCATTGGTGTTTTGTGCTCAGCAATATATATTCGAATAACAACTAGAACATTGAGCATTTTCTTTGGAAACCAACCTTATAACGTCATTGACTGTTTTTCAAAAACCTGAGCGTTTCTAGAAAATTTCAGCGGATTTCTCGAAAATTTCCTTGATTTTCATAGAATTCTTCTTCTTATTTCGTCATTTCTAGTAAAATTCCCCTTCCCAATTTACCATTATTACCATGAACATGTTTCTTAATGCAGGTCTCTTTCAGAATTAATGACCTTCTTCTTCAATTCCCTTTGTTACCCTCGCCTATTATACTTCTTTCCCGTTCCCCTTCCCCATCACTTTCTCTCCATCGCAGTCACATGACCCTTTTGTCAAACCAGTCCTTTCTCCGCTGCTGCTTGCATCATCATGATTCTTTTCCCCCCATTTTTCAAGATTGTATCTCTGTCTTTTTTTCAAACAAACACCTCTCTTTCGTTTCCGCACTTTCCGCTGCTGTCGCCGCACCAAAAAACATGTTTGCTTCTCTTCAGTCCGCCCGTGTTTTTTTTAATTTCGAAACCACCTTAAGATTATCATGAGAGCGTCCGTGCTCCCCTGATAGTGTACTTTGAAATTTATCATTGAACGGTCGGTGACTGGTTTTTTTTATGACGTGTGTCGTGGGAGAGAAAAAGAGAAAGTTCGGTTGGATTTGATCGAATTGTTCGATTGTCTGGGTGTGATGAAATCAGATGGCATTTGCTAAGTTTAAACTTTCGAAGATGAAAATCTTAAGGTGAGAAATCGTGAAGTGTAATTCTCAAACTTTATACACTTTCTATCAATTTTAGTCGAGTTTTTCAGAAATGTTCGGCGAAATGCCGTTGACAAGCTTGCCGATTTCTTTCTAAGTGTCTGTAGTTGAAGCCAAGTTGATTAGTAGCAAATTGTCATTTTTGAAGCTGTTTTTGCCGGCTATTTGCCAATTTTACCTTCTTCCTTCTGCTTGCCGTATGTCAACGGCAGGTAAAATTATATGCGGAAAATTAGCAGAGTAATCAAAATTTGAACATATTTTTGGCTCCTGAACCCGTTATTTTCCTGATCACTGCTACTTCAAAAATTTAGCGTCAGTTACTCAGAATAAACGTCAACGATCAGTATTTTTGTCGCTTTTTTTTTTAGAAAATCAGAACCGATTTGTGAAAAACAAAAAACACTGACAAATTTTCTAAATAATCTCATTTCTCCTGAATACGAATATTTCCGGAGTTTGAAGTCCAAAGATATTTTTGACACAATCTTCGTATTTCATAGCTGACCAGTAATGCATTTCTCGTGATAAGCGCCTCTTAACGAGAAGATTTGTACTCCGAGATTTGGTTGAATGGCTTGAGTGTGTGCGATGAAATCAGATGACATTTGCTAAGTGTAAACTATTGACGACGTCAATCTTATGAGATGAAAATCTGGGAAGTGTAACTCTCAATCTTCATACACTTTTATAGAACTTTGCGTCATTTTTAGCTAACAGACGAAAACGTATTTCTAGCTTCCGAATACTGCTATTTCAATTATTTTTTCAGCAAAAATGCGAGCAAAATGCTTATTTCTGAAGATTTTGGCATTATTCAGCATAGTAAAGGGAAACAGAACCCATTTCCCCATTTCTGATGTTTCTCCCGCTCATTTGCCGCAAAATATTGTGAAAAAGCGCTCCTAATCAGCCAGGTTTGACGTCAGCGATTTTAAAATTAGCAACATGTTTCATAACAAAGCCACGTCATGATAAGGACGCGTCATCCTATCGAAAATTCCCGATTTTTCAAATCCACCTGGATTTTCACTTTCCCTCGGCTATATTTCATGCCGGTACCTGTTACCACCAGGTGCTTTGCTCCCTTCCGTTTTGTTATTCGCTCTCTCTCTTTCCCTTATTTTCGAAATGAAAAACCACTCGTCATCGTCTCCCTCCCATTTTTGGTCGTATAGCGAAAATGAAAAACAAAATGAGAAAATTCAAAGAAAAATGCTCTCGCTATACAATTTGTCAGGTGAAAACATGATTTTCACGAAAAGCTCCGCATTTTGTTATTCGTTTCTTATCAGCAGTGGTCAGCGGTGATAGTCACAAGGTTTGACGACTCATGATGATGATAAAAAAATAGGAAAAGTTCAAAGTATTGCGTAATGTTTCGAAAATATTGAAATTTTACTGGGAGAATTGTTCTGGAAATAGTTTTCTGCTTTAAAAACCTTCTAAAAACTTTAACATTTGTGTAATTTCTCTTTTATTTCTTTTATTCGGCTTAATTATTGAGAGAAACTATTGATTTCCGCGTTATTTCTCGATAAATCTTCCCAAGAGATAAATTATGACCGTAATTAAAGGCACATACCATAAATGGCCGTTCGGGTCCCATCACGCGAACGCGACGCGCGAACCGCGTCGCGCGCTTCTAGATGTTTCCCTGCTCGCGCTCTCGACACATTCATTCGTTTTCTCCTCATTCCCTTCATTTCTCCAGCTGACGGACGGTGACCAACCGTCTTCTCTCCTCTTCCCCATTGTTTGCTGCTTATTCCGCATCGATTTTGCCGTTTCTGTTTCGTCGACAACAACTGCCAACTCATTTTCTTCGGTAACCGCGCAAATTTTTTGTTTCTGCGAATTTTCCAGGTGAAATGTATATTCAATCGGCTATTTCCGCTTTACATTTCGCATTTTTCGTATCGCTGCGAGTGCCCGCTTGGTCTACGTGCCACACTAGTCATGTGATCGATGAGCCGCTGCCCTTTCGTTCGTTTGCCCGCACTTTTCGTCTGTGTCGCTCGTTTATTAGTGCAGCGAACTTTTCGAATTTTTGAGCGCACAGAAAGAACATGTGTTCTTTTACTCATTCTGTTCTCGATGGTCCGCAGAGAGCGGCCTTGACCCCGTGCGCGCGCGCTCTTTCGAAGAGAAGGCCACGTCAGTTGTCGATAAACGAACATCTGACCCAATGATGTGTGGCCTGCCCACATTACATCATTCCTTGCAATCTCTTCATAATATGTAACTTTTCCATTCAATATTGCCTCATTGTTACTTTCTTCTCTGCCTTTTCGTTTAGTTAGAAAGGAAACTGGTCGTTGCGTGTAGGATGAGAAGGGGAAAGAACACTCGATCGATTCTTCTTCGCTTTCTTCTGCACACACAATATGTCCCCTTCTTTCATAACACTTCCCCACTTCCCCCCTTCTTCCTCCATACACAGCGCTCTAGATAGATCGTTCTGCTGACTCAGTGTTACCCCCCTTTTTCCTCATCGGGGTTGGTATAATATACGCGACTCTCTTTTCCTCATTTGCCACTCCATCAAAACAATCGCGCTCACGTTTATATTTTCCCCTCCACGGCCTCGAACTGGTTGTGGTCCCGTAGCCTAGTAGCCTAATATTACCTCACGTGATTTTCATTTGCTTCCCCGCGTTAACACCTCTCAAATTCATTACGCTCTATTGCGGAAGAAGTAAAGGTGAGCGGGGTGGCTTTCTCAATTATCGATCGGTTCATTCCTCTCTTTTTTGGAAGAGAAGCAAGAACATCAGCTGAGTGTCTGCGTCTCGCGCCGTACCACATGGTAGGCGGAGTCTTGTGCGCGCGCGTCGATCGATGGGCAAAGCAGGCAGGCAGTCATACGCCTCAGTCGACCAGAACGCTTCATTCTCGCGTGCCACCTAGTCTCCTTTCTCGTTTTCTTTTCGTGGTTGCTATCGAAGATAATTCATATTTGTCCTTTCTATTCATAGCCTAAGCTCTTCTGTGTCCATATCCTCATTTTGTTTATTTTTTTTTAACAGCCTTATCCCTTAATTCCTCTCTTGTTTCATCACTTCTCATCGATTTTCGAGCTTTCGAAATATTTCGCAACTCTCTCGAACATTCTCCGCCTCCTCGTATTATATATTCGCTTCATTTCTTCATTCATTCTCTTATTCATTCTTCATTTCAGCTATCATGCAAATCTTCGTCAAAACGTTGACTGGAAAAACCATCACCCTGGAGGTGGAGGCTTCCGACACCATCGAGAATGTCAAGGCCAAGATCCAGGATAAGGAGGGAATTCCACCAGACCAACAACGTCTCATCTTCGCCGGAAAGCAGCTCGAGGATGGACGGACTCTGTCTGACTACAACATCCAGAAGGAGTCTACTCTTCATCTCGTTCTTCGTCTCCGCGGAGGAATGCAGATCTTTGTCAAGACTCTCACCGGAAAGACTATCACACTTGAAGTCGAGGCTTCTGACACCATCGAGAATGTTAAAGCCAAGATCCAAGACAAGGAAGGAATCCCACCAGACCAGCAAAGACTCATCTTCGCCGGAAAACAGCTCGAGGATGGCCGCACCTTGTCCGATTACAACATTCAAAAGGAGTCGACTCTTCACTTGGTCCTTCGTCTCAGAGGAGGAATGCAGATCTTTGTCAAGACTCTCACCGGAAAGACTATCACACTTGAAGTCGAAGCTTCCGACACAATCGAAAATGTCAAAGCCAAGATTCAAGACAAGGAGGGAATCCCACCAGATCAGCAGAGACTCATCTTCGCCGGAAAGCAGTTGGAGGATGGACGCACATTGTCTGACTACAACATTCAAAAGGAGTCGACTCTCCATTTGGTGCTCCGTCTCAGAGGAGGAATGCAAATCTTCGTGAAGACCCTCACCGGAAAGACCATCACTCTTGAAGTCGAGGCTTCCGATACCATTGAGAACGTCAAAGCCAAGATCCAGGACAAGGAAGGAATCCCACCAGACCAGCAAAGATTGATTTTCGCCGGTAAGTTAACTAACCCTCAATTTCTAGACAGAAATCTAATTTATTTTTTCCAGGAAAACAACTCGAGGATGGACGTACTCTTTCCGACTACAACATCCAGAAGGAGTCTACCCTTCACTTGGTTCTCCGCTTGAGAGGAGGAATGCAGATCTTCGTCAAGACCCTCACTGGAAAGACCATCACCTTGGAAGTCGAAGCCTCCGACACCATTGAAAACGTCAAGGCTAAAATCCAAGACAAGGAGGGAATTCCACCAGATCAGCAACGTCTCATCTTCGCTGGAAAGCAATTGGAGGATGGAAGAACTCTTTCGGATTACAATATCCAAAAGGAGTCCACTCTTCATTTGGTGCTCCGTCTTCGTGGAGGTATGCAGATTTTCGTCAAGACTCTCACTGGAAAGACTATCACTCTCGAGGTCGAAGCCTCTGATACCATTGAGAACGTGAAGGCCAAGATCCAGGATAAGGAAGGAATCCCACCAGACCAGCAAAGATTGATCTTCGCTGGAAAGCAATTGGAGGATGGTCGCACCCTCTCCGACTATAACATTCAAAAGGAATCTACCCTTCACTTGGTCCTTCGTCTTCGTGGAGGTATGCAGATCTTCGTCAAGACTTTGACCGGAAAGACCATCACCTTGGAAGTCGAGGCCTCCGACACCATTGAGAATGTCAAGGCCAAGATTCAAGACAAGGAAGGAATCCCACCAGATCAACAACGTCTTATCTTTGCCGGTAAGTTACCTAGAAACGATAAGCTTTTATCAGAAGTTCATTAATTATTTTGCAGGTAAGCAACTCGAGGATGGCCGCACCCTCTCGGACTACAACATCCAGAAGGAGTCGACTCTCCACTTGGTTCTTCGTCTCCGTGGAGGTATGCAGATCTTCGTGAAGACCCTCACCGGAAAGACCATCACCTTGGAAGTCGAAGCCTCCGACACCATCGAGAACGTCAAGGCCAAGATCCAAGACAAGGAGGGAATCCCACCAGATCAACAGCGTTTGATCTTCGCCGGAAAGCAGCTCGAGGATGGCCGCACCTTGTCCGACTATAACATCCAGAAGGAGTCTACCCTTCACTTGGTTCTCCGCTTGAGAGGAGGTATGCAGATCTTCGTCAAGACTTTGACCGGAAAGACCATCACCTTGGAAGTCGAAGCCTCCGACACCATTGAAAACGTCAAGGCTAAGATCCAAGACAAGGAAGGAATCCCACCAGACCAGCAAAGACTCATCTTCGCCGGAAAGCAATTGGAGGATGGCCGCACTCTCTCCGATTACAACATCCAAAAGGAATCCACCCTTCATCTCGTCCTCCGTCTCCGTGGAGGTATGCAGATCTTCGTCAAGACCTTGACTGGAAAGACCATCACCCTCGAAGTTGAGGCTTCCGACACCATTGAAAACGTGAAGGCCAAGATTCAAGACAAGGAGGGAATCCCACCAGATCAGCAACGTCTCATCTTCGCTGGAAAGCAATTGGAGGATGGAAGAACTCTTTCGGACTACAACATCCAGAAGGAGTCGACTCTCCACTTGGTCCTTCGCCTCCGTGGAGGTATGCAAATCTTCGTTAAGACCCTCACCGGAAAGACCATCACTTTGGAGGTTGAGGCCTCAGACACCATCGAGAATGTCAAGGCTAAGATCCAAGACAAGGAAGGAATTCCACCAGATCAGCAAAGACTTATCTTTGCCGGTAAGTGAACTAACAACAGTGTCTCGACAGAAATCTAAATTATTATTTTTCAGGTAAGCAACTCGAGGATGGCCGCACCCTCTCGGACTACAACATCCAGAAGGAGTCGACTCTCCACTTGGTTCTTCGTCTCCGTGGAGGTATGCAGATCTTCGTGAAGACCCTCACCGGAAAGACCATCACCTTGGAAGTCGAAGCCTCCGACACCATCGAGAACGTCAAGGCCAAGATCCAAGACAAGGAGGGAATCCCACCAGATCAACAGCGTTTGATCTTCGCCGGAAAGCAGCTCGAGGATGGCCGCACCTTGTCCGACTATAACATCCAGAAGGAGTCGACCCTCCATCTCGTTCTCCGTCTTCGTGGAGGAGCCATGTAACTCAATTCACCGCATACCCAAACTCGTTCCCCTTTTCGATCTCCGCTCATATAACCTTTATTTATTCCGTATTCCTCTTGGAATGTCTGTAATTTTATGAACGAGCTCTCTGAATAAAGTAATCTTCATGTAAAAACAATGTTTATTTCAACAGCGACAAACAAGAACAAGAAATCTAGACTACAAATAATTGAATTAGATATTGGATACTCCTATCAATCTAGCTTTCAACGACTGTGAAGTGGCATCGGTAATCGAAACACGAGCATATTGTCCAGGCTGCAGAAGTAGTTCCGAGTTGTTGAATATTGCTTTCTCTCCGCCGTCAATCCTTCCAAATGAAAACGATTCGTCTCTTCTCGATTTCTGAAATGAAACACTTTTGAAAATAGAGAAACAAAGAAACTGACTCCTTCAATCAAAACAGTCTGTTGAGTTCCAATCAGAGCCTGATTTAATTTGAGTGCCTCTTCTCTGAAAACTGTCGTCAAATCTAAATGTCTTCTATTTTTCACTTCTTCTGGCACGTCGTCTGTCAGTCGGTGATGGGCTCTCGTTTTCTGGAAAAGTCGATTATTTATTATTCATTTTCTCCAAAAGGGAAACGTACTCCACGCATACTATATGGGAAGACGAAACAGAACGAGTATCGAACGGCTTGAATTAATGAGAGTGTATTCTGATGGGCTTCTTCCGTCTCTCCACAGAATCCGGCGATGAAATCACTCGTTAGGGACACGTCTGAATTGGAAGAATTGGGAATTTTAGAGAGGTTTAAAGGCGCATGCAGTCTGAATCGTTTTCAAATTTTGATTTTTGAAATACGAAGAAGAGGAGCTGCAAAATGAGTATGAACAAGGCTATGTTACGAATTTCGGTTTGAAGGCGCATGGGAACTATTGGGTAGATACTCAACTGCTATGGGGATGATCAACTGCTATGTTGTAACTGCTAGTGTCTCAACTACTATATTTG
>GL379800.1:713625-745388 GCA_000143925.2 Caenorhabditis brenneri | reverse complement strand
ACATTTTCGCATTATAGACACGCTTTCTTTATGGTTTCTCTTTAAGTGATAATTATCAATTTTTCCTTTCAAGATAATCATGAGATCGGTCCATCTTCATATGGCAGGAGGCAACCCCATACCCGCTCAGAGTCGGAAGATTTAAAGGTTATTAAAGTTGGGGAACAGGTAAAGTGAATGTAATGCCAAAAATTCCAAATACAACGCAAATCATTTTGGCCAGTTGGGACCGCAATCGAAAACAACTTTTTGGACTTCGATACGCTGCATGAAAAGCAAGATCCGGAATAGCACATATAAAAAAGAGAAGAAGGCATTCCAGCAGTTACAACATAGCAGTTGATCACCCTAATAGCAGTTGAGTATCTACTAACTAATACGTACTGGGTAAAATCTGTCGAATATCATCCACCAATCGAAGGTACAGATCCCTGGTGTACCCTCTTCCCATCCTCTCCAGTGTCTCATCGTCTCCACTTTGTGCTGGAAGGTGGAGCTGTTTGCAGAGATTCGAACGGGAGGCGATCAATTCGATGAGTTGCATTGGGAAGTCTTTCGGGTGGGGAGAAGTGAACCGGAAGCGGACGTCTGGAGCCACGTCTGACACTTTTTCGAGGAGTGTTGTGAATGTTAGACCGCCGGTTTTTGGTCTGGAAAATGGGAGTTTATAGCGAGTAAGGCGCAGGCGGCAGGAATTTGGGAGAGGTCTTGCCACGATTGAATGAATTACTGTGTGTTTTGTGAAAAGACTTGAGAAAGCTTAATGGCGCAGCGTAGAAATGCGGCAAATACTCAACTGCTATGTTTCTCAACTGCTATGGGGGCGATCAACGGCTATGTTGTAACTGTTAGTGTCTCAACTGCTATATTTGGCTCTTCTGCTATGGATCAACTGCTAGCGTCATAGCAGTTGAGAGATCAAAAGAGGCGGAAATAGCAGTTGATCCATAGCAGAAGAGCCAAAAATAGCAGTTGAGACACTAGCAGTTATAAACTAGCATTTGATCATCCCATAGCAGTTGAGAAATAGCAGTTGAGTATCTACCTAGAATTGCTATTTTTAGCGGCGCTGGTTTTAAGAAAGGTCTCACCACGAATGAAATTGTGGGTCTTGCAGCGGAGAAACCTACTTATAAACAGTTTTGAAACCGGGCACTCCTTCAGAAGACGTCGATGCAAAATCCATGGAAGACATATCCCGATAGCTATTTACATTCTGTCCGAGAAGAGTAATTTGTTTGTATCCCTGATTCCTCAATATCCTAACTTCCTCCACAATCGAATCGATCGGACGACTCCGTTCCCGTCCACGAGTGAACGGAACGACACAGTATGTGCACATGTTATCACATCCACGCATGATTGAGATGAAAGCAGTTTTCGATTCGGCGTTAACTCGAATTGGTTGGACGTCTGCGTAGGTTTCATCGAGGGATAGTTGAACGTTGATGGCGTTGGAGCCGCCTGTGGCCACTGCGACGAGTCGGGGTAGGTCTCGGTAGGAGTCGGGGCCTGGAGAGGGAAGAATTGGAATGGAAATGAGATTGCCGAAGCGCCGTGGGCGCGCCGACAGAGATTTGGGAATTCAGGCAAAAACCATAGAGTTGGATCCTAGGATCCGGGCTCCACGACTCCGAGACATCTCGAAACCGTCGAAAATAAGGCTTGAAATTTTCAAATTTATTGACTCGATTTCAATCGATTTTTTGAAAAATTAAAACGAAATAAAATTTCAAACTTTTTTTGAAAAAATTTTTTTTCGAAAAAATTATTTCGGCCAAATTTTTTTTTTCAAAAAAAAGTTTGAAATTTTATTTTGTCCTAATTTTCCAGAAAATCGAGTTAATAAAGTAGAAAATTTCAAGCCTTATTTTCGACGGCTTCGAAATTTCGCGGAGCCGATTAACGAAGCGCCGGAGACGCGCGGACAGGATTTTTGATAATTTAGACAAGAATTTTAGAATTTGACTCTAAAATCCAAGGTTTCGATTCTAGATTCGTAGTTTTTCATCGAAAACCATTGAAATTTGGATTTTCGTGACGAGACCCACGCCTGGGAGCCTGCCGAAGCGCCGGAGGCGCGCCATTTTCACGAACCTGCTACTAAATGAACTAGATTCCGCTTCTCCAACAGCCCATGCCGCACTCTTTCTGCCATACAACCTAAAAAATCCTTTTTTTTTCCTTATCTCTCCCATGTCCCATACCCAAAACTCCAACAATCTGCCGCCGATTCACCGCATTCCCCCTAATCAATTTCAGCTGATTCCACACTTTTTTCTCGGCCCCATCACGAATCGAACACGTCATCAGCAGGACGATATCTGCCTTTTCCTTCTGCTCAGTCTCAACGAATCCGTATTTTGTCATGATGGATCGAACGATTTCCATATCACTGACATTCATTTGACAACCGTATGTCACATAACAAACGGTCCGCCCGTTTCCATTCAAATCCTCTGGATTTAGGTATTCTTTTGTGTCTTCTATCGACGGAATAATCGCTTTTTGACGCTGTTTTCGGGAACTTTCTTTTATAAAATCGGAAAGTTGGAGACCATCTTCGGGGAGTTTTCGTTTTGGTGTAGTGCTGCATCCAGAATGAGCACGGGGAGCCGAAAATGCCGCTGCAGACCGCAGCCATTGCCGGAGGAGCATTCTGGAAGTGCTAAATGCTTAGATTTTTCCTGTTTCATATCGGATTTGACGACTAAACTTGAAGTTAGAAAAATAATGAAAGTTAGAAAAGCGTGCGGCAGGTTTGCAAAACACCGCGCCGCACACTTGCAAATGGGCGGGGCCTCACAAATTACCGTTCTTTTTTGCATTTGATGAACAAATAATCAGTGTTTCTCGACACTTTTTTTCCATTTCGACGCTTTCAAACAATTCCTTGAGAATCACAACATTTATTTTGAGCAAGTTCATCAATTCGAGAAATGTGGGAAGAAGGAAACACAGACAGGAAACACCAGAATCCAAAATATTTACAAAAACCAAAAAAGACAAAACAACCTATAAAATTCTATAACAAATGAGAAACAATAACAAATGGCTAAACCAATTTTTGATGAGTTTTCGTCTCAATCAAATTGAGAACACCGCCCACAAGATGAAGGCTTCCGGTGACTAGAACCAGGATTTCCTGGCTTGGAGACGCTTCGGATTCGATGAATTCGAAGGCGGAGGAGATACAATCGAACACTTTTCCATTGGGGTGATCCATTGACTCATTCCACGATTTGACGCATTGAGCCGCTTTCTCCATTTGCTCATCTCTCGAAGCGTTCAAATTCGTGGAGTCTGCGGATTTATCAACACTTGAGTAGAGTTGTGTGGGGCACGAGACGATTTGGGAGATTCCGAGGGGCTGTAAATTTATAATACGCGTCTCAGACGTTTCGGCACTCTCACCTTTAAATACTGAATCAATGTAGATGGACATCTATCAGCAGTACACTGGAACAGAAGAATCTTCTTCACATTCTCCTTCTTCAAATGCACAATTTCCTCTTGAGCCCATTCGGAGCACGCCTCCATACTCTTCGGTGTATGTGCTCCATCTAACAAATATGTGATATTTCTATCGGTATTCACTACTTGACTTCTTCCCGGCCAACGACATGATTCGATGGCGTCGCACATCCAGAGTGGCACATCGAATCCATTGGTTTTCGTGGAAAATGAGACTCCGGGAAGTGAAAATTCGCATTTTTCTGCCCATGTTCGAACGAGTTGAAGAGCCAAGGAGATGTTGGAGAATTGATGAATTCCACTTATTCCGGGGGCGATTTGACGAGCGAAATTGTAGGAGGAGACTGGAGGAGCCTCGGAGAGCGGGGTGGATTTGGAGGCGGCACGGGAGATGAGCACCTGGAATGGGATGGATTAAAGGAGCACGGATCAAGGCTGTGCGAAAAAAAAATTCCGAAAAAATCGAAAAAATATTTTTTTTTTTGAATTTTTTAGGACGAAAAAAACGAAAAATGATTTTTCGGATTTTTCTAGAAATTTTCGGTTTATTTTCCAGCAAAAATGGATGAAAAGGCGTTAAAAACATATAAATATACAGCTAAAAAATGTTTTTTTTTTCGAAATTTTTTTCGGTTTTTTGTTTCAGTTTTTTCGGCGAAAAAATTTTCGGAAAAAAAAAGTTTTTTCGAAACTTTTTCGCACTGCCCTGGCACTGATATTAATCTAACTACAAAATTTTTTGAAAAATTTCCCAAAGATTCAGTTGAAAAATAAAAAAAACCCTACAATAAACTTTCCTTCGTGGCGAGACCCACGTGTTTTACATTTTTCTTCATTTTTGGATTTTAATGCTATTTTTCGAACTCTCAACTCGCCAAAAAATGCTTAGTAAGTTAACTCACCTCTTCTGCTTCTGTCGTCGTCGGCGAATAAATCGCCGGCACATCCTTCTTGAAAATCCCCGCCTTGTGCCAAGCGATCTCCGATAGCTTCGATCCCAAAATCGAGATATGATCGTAATCGAGAGTAGTGACTCCACAAACTTTCGGCTTTTCAATCACATTTGTACAATCATATTCTCCACCGATTCCCACCTCCAGAATCACAACTTCCACATTCATTTTTATAAAGATTCGAAACGCGAGAAGAGTCAGAAATTTGAAATAGGCCGGCATATTATCGCTGTGCTCTTTTTTGATGATGTCGTACACTTAAAAAATCAATCGATAATTTTTTTTCTCTGGATCTCAATTACCATGAAAGAATTCCTCTGCAAAAGTCGTCTCATCCACTGGCTCCCCATCAATCCGAATTCGTTCTCTCACATGAATCAAATGTGGCGACGTATAAAGGCCGGTTCGGAGTCCCTGATGCCTTAGAATGGCTTCTGCATAAGCACAAGTGCTCCCTTTTCCCTTCGTTCCACTCACATGAATGATGTTCAACGCATTCAACTCTTTATCCGAAATTCTCAGCGATTCCAGATATTTCCGGCATTGTGGAAGATTCATCGCCTGTAGATTCTCCCGTTGTCCGCGTAGTTTTTTGATCGTCGCCGCATTCGACTGAAGACTATTCAGTAGACGTACGGATTCTTCGTAGCGGGAAGTTCCGGACATTCTAGAGTTTTGGTTAACACCGCAAGCTTGAATTGTTGTTGTTGTTGTTGGTGGGCGGAGAAGAGCTCTGTTAGTTTGAGGTAAAAGTCGTATCATTTCTGGTCTTTATGCATGCTGTTATTCTGCCGATTTAGAGGGGAAAATGTGTTAAAAACAATTAAAAAATTAGGTTGATAAGCCATTGTGTGCATTCTGACGTGACGGTGTGTGCACACAATGCGCGTCGAGAAAAAAAGTTCAGAGAACAACCACTTCGATTTTTCGTCTTTTTCCGGGAAGCTTTCAATTTTTTTGGAATTTTAACCAAATTTTCGTGCTCCTCGCAAAATTAGAAATCGAACAAGTGCAAAACCAATGAGATTTCGATGAAAAATGAGAGAACTAACCTATATTAGCCAGTAATTAGTACTGATATTAGTGATACGACTAAAGTAAATGGAATGAATGAGATTTGCGATGCATGTGATAATGACATAGACCGATCATAGATCATTAAAAGATGTGTCTGCGGAAGGTCTAAATGAATTGTGTTTGTTCTGTTCGTTTCTGAACCCCCTTCCCCACCCCGATCTCTCTCAGCTGTGTCTATCTCTTCGAAAGACGTCATATGCTGGCTGCCAAGTTCTTCTTTTCACATGTTTTTTTGATTTCTTTCAGATTTTCAATCGATTTTTCCTCTTTATTCTGAAAAAATTTCCAGACAATCGCATGAGTCGGGTGGCGAGGTTAGGAAGGTGCCTTTACAAAACGGGAAAACGATTCGAAAGTCGGCAGCCGATGCTACAGATGCAAGGTAAGATAAAGATGAACTTTTTTTTTCCGAAAAGAAAATTAGTAGTGAAAGTGAAATGGGGCGATTCAAATTTCGCCGAAATTCGAATTTTATTCAAGGAGAGCTTCTTCTTCTTTATCACTATGACAGTTCAATGGATCGTTAAAAAGGTTATAGCCACTTCTGAAGGGCTTCTTGATAAGCGTTTCGCATATAACCTGATGTGATCTTCGGTCTCAGAGTCATCGTGATTTTTCGCACCACCTGCCGGCGAAGCAACTGATTTTTTTGGATTTTTTTCTCAAAAAAAAAAAAAAGAAACAGTCAAAGTACCCCCGCAGGAAAACCAGTTTTTGTTGACATTAAACATTAAATTTTTGGGTGTTCCCTAGTGTTTTTTGCTGCAAAATATTTGATCTCCCTCCTTTGTAACGCGTCTTTTTGCAGTCAAGAGTCAGGTCTCGCCCCGAAGACGAGGGTACTGTAGAAATTTTTAGCTTTTCGAATTAAATTATCCGCGGGTCTCGCCACGAAGAAGCTTTTACTGTAAGAGTTTGCTTTTTGAAATCTGTGATTTTTCCTTTTCCGATTCGTTCCATACTGCTCATTAGCCGCGCCTCCGCGCGAGGTCAGTTATTTCACTTCAAGGCGCAGCGTTAGTCTCGCCACGATTTAGAGCTTACTGTAAGATTTTGCTTGTCGATGACCCTTTTCGTACTGCTCATTTTGGCTCCGAAATTTTTTCACTCGATTTCTATCGATTTTCTCGGAAATTAGAAATTTCAAACTTTTTTGTTTCGAAAAAAATTTTTTTTTTTAAAGTTTCAAATTTTATTTTGTTCTAATTGTCCGGAAAATCGAATAAAATCGAGTCAAAAATTGAAAATTTCAAGCCTTATCTTCAACGGTTTCGAAATGTCGCGGAGCCCTCATTTTGTCCTAAATACAGTAACTCCTCCCAGTCGCTATGAGACCTTCCCAAAAAACACCCCATGCGCCTTTAAGGTTCCAACTCTGATCTTTAGACTAAAAACTATCAAACGACTTTCTCTTTTTCTTCTATTTTTCCTCCTTCTCCTCCTTCTCCTTCGTTTCCTTCTTCCCGTCCTTTCGGCTGGCTCAACAAGCTCCTGCTTCTTCTACTGCTGATCCATGTCGTTTTCTTTCCTTAGGGTCTTCGTCTACTTCATATTCATCCCTGCGTCTCCGCCACTTCCCCCTCTCTGATCTCGTCGCTTGTTTCCCCTCCAGAAAAAAAAATTCTTTTTTTTCGCGTTTCGTCTTCTTGTTATTATTCGTTGGGTTCTTCAAAACACACACGTCACAACATGTCGTCCGGAGGTTCCGTGATTCAGGGTGAGTGTGATTTTTTTTTGAGAAGGGGATCCGAGAATCTGGATTCCAGATGACGTCTCTCAAGGTTCATCTGATTGTCAAGACATGGTCTGATCAGAAACAGTATGTTCTCTTGTAGGTTTTTTACCTTAAAGGCGCAGTAGGGTCTCGCTACGTTGTTTCAGAGTTTAAAGGCACATATGGGTCTTGAAACGATTTTCTAAACCAAAAGGAAATCAAAACGCTACTCTTTGATCTTAGAGAGAATACTTTGATTTCCGACAGAACCTCCTTGTTTCGCACAAATAACTACAGTAATTTTTTCAATCGTGATGAGACCTTCACGTGAAAAACATCCTGCGCCTTTAAGGTCAGCGCTCATGGCAATTTCGTGGAGATTAAGTAAACGAAACCTTCTATTTTAACGTCAAGACCTCATGCCCTTTCCGATTCAATTCGAGAAATTTCTTCATTTCCTAGAATAATGGGACAAATATTCACTAGATACTCGTATTCGGAGATTTGCTGTGAGTTGGAGGATTATCTTATTCTGGAGAGAGGATTAAGATCTGATATTTTGATCTCACTGCAGTATTCAAAATTAGGGGGCTATTCAAGCAGCATTTCTCAGTTTCACCTGGCGAAAAATCCGATTTCGTTCCCTTCATCTTGCTCAGAGCAAAATTTTGACACTGTCACGTCAGATTGCAGAAATTTTTTCCTAGATTTGTCAAAAGCGATGATCATCAGCCATCCTACGTTAGATCCTCTAAATTACGTTCGGCAGATAATCCTGGATGACTCACCTGGATCTAAGGATAGTGGAGATTTGTCACCTTAAAGGCGCAGCAGTTCCTCTTTTTCCGGTCTGAGCCAATATCGCCTTGTCCGTCGCTCAATTTGCCTTAAAGGCGCATGCAGAGTAAGATCTAGTTCACAATTAAACTACGCCAACCTTAAAGGCGCATGGAACTTTTGAACTTCTATTTGACGATACGATTCAAAATAGAACTTTGCACTACTGCCATCTTTCGATGCCTTACTCCCAATCGTAAAACGTAATTGATAAGTAGTTGCTCCCGGGGCTCTCCGCCCCAATTCTCTTTGTCCTCTCTCCGCGTCTATCAATTTTAGAGCCCAAATTCTGACAGAACAAAGGAGCTCTGTTGAGTGATAAGAGCATGTGTCCTTCTAGACCAGCAGCGTCGACGAAAAAGTACAGCTCCTTATCACCTACTGATTTATAATCGGAGCCCAGTGACTGTCAGAATAAAAGGGCTCCCCTGAGGCAGTGACTGGTTATCATTTGGAGGGAAGCGGCGCCCCCGAACTTTTTTCTTCTCATGGCATTTGCCGAAAAGATTTTCGTCGACTGTCTAGTACTTCCAGTTCTTTCCCTTTAACCTCCCCTCCCCTTTTCAATTACACACTGTCGGTGACAACCTCCAGATCGTCAGAGATATGTCTTACTGCTGCAAGTGGGCGGAGCCGGCCTCATCGAATAACTATAAAGTTGTCGAGATTCGCAGCGAAAAACTCTTTCTTTTCCTTTTTATTGAAGAAATGGAGAAAAGAAAAGTTTTATTTGTTGAGAACACATGATTTGTTTCCTCGCTTTTGACGCAAGTTTTTTATGAATTGCGCTCGTGTGTTTAGCCGAAAAATCAACATGTTGTTTGCATTCGGTTTGAAACTTTGATCTGGAGAAAGTTTGAGAACGCGCCTCCGGCGCTTTAGCATTTCCGAATTTTTGAGCAGGACAGCTGATTTTTTTGGAATGGAAAATTCGAAAAAAAAAACCGGTTTTCCAGTTATTGTCATTTTTTGATGACTGGAAATAGGCGATTTCTGGATTTTTTGTCAGTTTGAAATTTTGATCTGAAGAACGCACCTCCGGCGCTCTTGCAGCTTTTTTCTCCGGTTATTTCTGGCAATTGAGAGCTGGAAATTGGCGATTTCCGGATGAAAAAAGCCAATTTCCGTTAGAAAGCCAGAAATAGCTAACGAAATCGTGTAGAGACCCATTTTTTCCGGTCAATCATTTTTTGGAAATCCACGTGCGCCTTTAATCTCTGAGGCTTGTTTTTGGAATCGTCACAAGCATTTTATTTCCGCTGAAAGGGAATTTCGCTCCCGTCGTCAATGGTCCCACCACGACTGAAGTTTTTACTGTACTTTTGTCATAGATTTTCTTCTGCGCCTTTTAGATCTGCTCCTTTTTGGGTTTTCACCACGATTCAATTTATTACAACACCTCGTTGTAGAGAAAATTGTATTTTGAAGACTTACAGTATCCGCTTTTTCGTGTCGAGACCCATCTGCTTAAAAATTCACATGCGCCTTTAAATTGATAGGTTTTCGAAATTTTTAGCTGAGTTTTGTGCCGATTTCTTCGTTTTCCACCGGAAATCGTTTTGAGATCAATATGCGCCTTTAAACACTACAGTAACCAATTTTTCGTTTCGAGATCCATGATTTGTTCCTTACGAGACCCATAACCATTGTCCTGGAATTTCAAAACCCTATGCGCCTTTAAACTCCACTTCTCGATTTTCGAAACTCTCCGAATCCCTCCCTGCGCCTTTAAACTCCGCCCCTTCCTCTCGATTTTCGAAATTTGGTCGTTTGACACCGTGATGTTTCATGACCTCGAACAAGATCACGTGACCCCTCCTGCCCTTGGCCACGCCCACTTCCTCCACTTGTACTGTGTCTCGAGGAGTGTACTTTTTATTCAATTTTACTGAATTTCAATAGAAAATCCACTTGAGAATTTTTTGGTAGAGGTCATTTTTCGAAAGGGGTATATTAGGTTGAGAAGGTTCACCTAAATTTTGACATCTAAAAAAAAATTTCGAAAAAAGAAAAATGAACTCGGATCAACCAGAAAAATGTATGACCTTTTTTATCGCTTTTTTTTTCAATTTTCTTATCAAAAATTTTTTATTTTTACAGCCGAAACACTAACCGACACACCGTTGTCCTCCGTCACCACACCACAATACACCGCCGCAATGTACAAAGTGACAGAAATCTGCGCCGACGCGATCACCGCCGCCGTCACCACCGATCAGGCGGACTGTTTTGAGCAACTGAAAAAGACGGATGTCGTTCCACTTCTCATGAATTATTTGATGGAAAATGAGCAGATTATTTGCGCGGATCCGACGACGGTAGAGGCTAAACTCAGGAAAATGGTGCTCGGCGGAGCTGGGAAGACTGTGGTGATCAGTGATTTTGACTACACTTTATCCCGTTTTGCCAATGAATCCGGAGAGCGGCTCTCCACAACTCACGGAGTTTTCGATGATAATGTGATGAGATTGAATCCGGAACTCGGTCAGAAATTTGTGGATCTTAAGAACAAATACTATCCGATTGAGTTCTGTCCGAAACTATCGATGGAGGAGAAGATTCCACATATGGAGAAGTGGTGGGGAACGTCGCATTCGTTGATTGTTAATGAGAAGTTCTCGAAGAACACTATCCAGGATTTCGTCCGCCAGTCCCGTATCGTTTTCAAGGATGGAGCTGAAGATTTCATCCAGTCCCTTGATGGACATAACATCCCATTGGTCATTTTTAGTGCTGGAATCGGAAATATCATTGAGTACTTTTTGGAGCAGAAGTTGGGAGCCATCCCGAGGAACACTCATTTCATTTCCAATATGATTTTGTTTGATGAGGATGAGAAGGCGTGCGCATTCTCGGAGCCATTGATTCACACGTTCTGCAAGAATTCGTCGGTGATTCAGAAGGAGACGTCCTTCTTCCATGAGATTGCTGGCAGGTTAGTTTGGAGAAAGGGGAGAGGGGGGGGGGGGGAGGTAGGGTTATGTTGGACAAGGGCCGGTTTGAGCTTGCCTAGGCTAGACTGGGCAAGGATAGTCTAGGCTAGGCTCTTGTCTTTGCCTTGCCCTAGGCTTAGCTAAGCAAGGCAAGACTAGACAACACTAGGCTCTTGTCTTGGTTATGTAAGGCTAAGCAAGGCAAGGTTGTTGCCTAAGTTCGGCCAGATAAGGCAAAGGCACGGCAAGAAAAGGCAAGACAGGGCAACAGCAAGGCAAGGCTTGTCTCTTGCACTTGCCTTGGCCTTGGCTAGGCTGGACAAGGCAAGACTAGGCTAGGCAAGAAAAAGGGAAGACAGGAATGCTAGGCAAGGTAGGGCAAGGCCAGGCTCTTCTTTGCCCTGGCTTGCCGAAACTTGTCGTACCTTTGCCTATGTTTTTGCCCATGCCTTGCATTTTGAATACCAATTCATCTTTCTCTGCGTCTCTCCTTCTTCCCCACACTATCTATCTCTCTATTTTTTCAGAGTAAACGTCATCCTCCTCGGCGACTCAATGGGCGATATTCATATGGATGTTGGTGTGGAGCGTGACGGACCGACACTCAAAGTTGGATATTATAATGGATCGGTTCGTTTTTTTTCTTTCTTTTTGCTCGAAATAGGTGAAAATTGCTTCTTTTTTCTGCAAACCTGGCCCTTTTTCGCGTGAAAATTAATGGAAAAATTAAAGGCTCACGCTATCAAATTTTGTTGGGTGTCACCGCGATTCGGAGATTACTGTAGGAATTATTCTTTTTTTGTTCGGATCAGCGATTTTTCACTCAAAAAAGGTCTGATTTGGCCGAGTTAGCGCAAAATGATTTAGGCGCACGCGTCGAAATTTCGTTGGGTCTCGCCACGAATCCCAGGTAACTGTACCAATTAATTTTCAGCTCGACGACACCGCCGCTCTCCAACACTATGAAGAGGTCTACGACATTGTTCTCATTCACGATCCGACTCTGAATGTTGCTCAGAAGATTGTCGACGTCATCAACTCTACACATTAGGCTCCGCCCACCCCGCTAAGCCACGCCCCCACTTTTCAAAATCACTTACACTCGTTCCCACCCATCAATCATGTCTGCAAAAATTCATTCATGTTTTATTCCTTCTTGTCTCGCTGGCGAAGAACAGTTGCTGTTGTTTTACCCAATTTCTATATACAAATTATTCGTATTTTTGTGTGTGCCGCCCCGCCCTCTTTGCAACCGGTCATCATCTAGAATTTTCCCATCTTCTACTACCCACTGATCCCCGTTTTGACCTTTAAAAGGTCCCCCTTGATCTACTCGCTAGTGATTTTATGTATGTATAGATTTTGGTTTTCAAAAATACGAAAAAAATGAAGAGAATATTGCTTTTTTTGGGAGAATAAGCTTATGTATAAATATTATTTGACAGATTTGAGATCCAAAGTGGAAACAAAACGTAAAAATCACACCACTTATAGACTAATAAATAGTTATAGGACGATTAAGCACGGTATATAAGATTAGGAACAATACAGCGGATAAAAGAGAAATAGAGAGGGATGATGGGATGACATATGTTATAGAAATGGGAAATGATGATGGCTAAACTGTAGTGTCTATCGGCGTTGCTTCTTCTCTGGTGGATATCCACCGTCTCCTCCTCCTCCATACGGACCACCGGGTCCACCGAACATTGGGCCGCCTTGTTGTGGGAAGTCTCTTCCAGCTGAAGCAAAAAAAATCAATAAATTAGAATTAAGATCAAAAAACGAACGCATTCCTCCAGCTGGTCCATTATCATGTTTGAAAATCTGAAGAAGTCTTTGCACTCCCTCTATCATATTGCTTCTTCCATGCGGATTCTGAAGCATTCCTCCCGGTCCGGCGAGTCCTGCGAGACCTCCAACGCCTCCTTGTGGTGGTCCACCGTATCCACCGCCTGGCGGTCCTCGCATATCAGTGGGAGCGCCCATCAATGGAGGTGGAACTCCTGTTGGAAGCATTCCTTGTGGCGGTTGCTGGAATGGTTGTTGGAATGGGGCGGGTGGTCCTTGTGCGGGTCCGCCGGCCATAAAGTTTCCTTGAGAGTGGAACGGTTGCACTTGTGGTGGCATTCCTCCTTGTGGTCCGCCGAGTCCACGCATTCGTTCGCGACGAGCAGCTTCGAGACGTTCTAGCTCTTGTTGGCGTCGTTGGAGGTCTGGAAATAGAGGAAGTTAATGGAGGGAATGGGAAAAAGTGGAGGAGACAGACAGACAATAATGTATTCAGGTTGTGTTATTTAGTGATGAAAAACAGTTTTGATGCATATTTAAGAAAGTGCTGGTAATTTTAATTCTAGTATTGGTATTGCTGGGATGTACTTAATTGTTGCACAAGAATCAATTGAATGCTAGTTTAAATTGAGCAGTGGTTTCGAAAAACTTTAAAAGCGCAGAGTGATTCTCACCGCGATAAAGCTCTTACTGTGATAGAACATATAAGTTTACGGGTTCCGTCGAGAACAATTTGACACATAGAGCATTGCTACGAGCTAATTATGAATAAACGTTTGGTCACCTCTGCCATCCTTTACAGTTAGCGTAGCGCTTTGGAATTAGGAGTGACGGATATTGTCTATTCCCGAACAAGCGTGTGCCTTTAAGGATTCGCGACGAGATCAAAGGGGAAAACCCTCAATTTTACCGGTATTTCGTCTCCAATGTACGAGATGGCTTGATTTTCATATATTGATTAGGAAGATGTTCAACTGAATGCTAAAGTTAATTTTTCTGACTGAATTCAAAAATTGAGTGATTTCAGCTGAAATGAATGATTAAATAATGAAAAATTGGAGTTGTTTAATAACCAATATATCTGCCTTTTTCCAATATATCTGCCCGTTTTCCATAATTGTAAGCGTTCCAAAACAACTGCAACCAACATCTCTACTACCCCCTGACTCCCCCCTCCCACGCTCAAAAAATTCACCAGTATATCATGAGGCATGCACAGAAATATAGTAAAAAAGAATAGGAATATAGTAAAGAAAAACGAAAAGAATAGGTAACCTTCTCTAAGCATCTGTGCTTGATAGTCTTGATAAGCGAGCTCCATATCGGATTCGAGACGACGACGTGATTCACGGAGCTCTTCATCGAGTGCGGCACGACGCTTCTTCTCAACATCATACAACTCCTTCCACTTCATTCCGTACACGTACTCGAAGCTGTTCTGCGTTGGGAAACGCGGTCCGAGCTCACGTTCCCTTAGATTTACAAATTACAGTCTTATATATTCAGGATATTAGTTGCAAAATGTGACTTAAAGTCCGATTTTGTTTTTGATTGAAAAAATTTGTTCTAAATGTGGTTCGTTCAGCGTTCGAGAAATAGAAAACAAGCTAGATTAAAGTCCGGTTTCGTTAAAATTAAAGGGATTGTTTTTGTATGTAGTTTGGCCTGATTACTTTCAGATATGAGAGTGTAATCTAGAATTTTCAGAAATAAGATTAAGATTTTTGCTTCACATGGTACGAAATTTGAAGTCTTAACCAAACAGGCGGTATCAGTGATTACAGATTTTAAAAACTCTTAGAAATCTGCTATAGTCCAAAAACTTACTTCGAGAGACCCGGTGTACGTGGGATCATTCTCTCAGCCAGTCCATCATCCTCATCTCTTGGCTCCAACACTTCACAAATGAGCGGTTTCGGACTCCTATACAAAAAAAGAGCAGTTAAAAGAAACAACAAAAAACAGATGAACATAGTAGCCGGCTAGACACTCTAGTAGACCGGCAATCCAGATTAGGTGTATACGGTGAATATAAATTACGTGGTTGAGCTCGGGGTGACAGTTTCAGTTCGGTAATAGTTCAATAGTCTTTCAAAGTACAAAAGTGGATGCCGGTCTACCAGAGGAAGAGCTCGGTATCCCCCATAATCGAATTATTGCTCGCAATAGTCGCGCCCAATCCTCATCACATTGTAACTGTGTTCTATCAGCTAACAACTGAACATAAGCAGTCAACGTTAAGATTTTTCTGGGCAATGGTAAATGGCGATTAGTTTTTTGATCGAGTCAGAAAATAATTGTGAACATTCCTGTGAACTCTAAGTTCAATGCATCAAATGATATTTTTTCGAATCAATCCCAAATCTGACTGCAATCTACTATCAAAACTATCGTTAAAATTATTATCGTGGAAATTGTCTTTCGAATGAAAAAAATGCGGTTTTTTTGGGATAAAGTAAAGAAGAACATTGAGAACATTTCTGTGAGTTGTAAGTCCAATGAAGACTGATATTTTTTCGATTCCAACTCACAAATCTTATTGCTATCGGCTGTCAAACAGTGTTTGATGCATACTTCTAATAGAACTGTTAATGCACATTATAATTAGGAAATGTATTGAGAACCCTACTATTAGCTGTGATTTCTACTCGTTTAGTTGATAGAATCAAATAATGGTATCATCGAAAGATCTCTTATCGATCGATCCCCAGAGCGAGCTCCAAACTAAGTTTCACATTTTCAAGTTGAGTTTCAATAAGCAACACCTGGATTTGTCATCATCACACAAAAATAAATAATTGCACTCGAACTCATTCCGCGAATCTGTCACAAACACACTTTTCTGTCACCTCCCATAACCCAGACCATCGTCTCCATTTCTGGTTACTCACGCAGTCAACAAGAACACTTTTTCACGAATGGCGGCCATCGCCTCGTTGCAATTCGGTTTTCTCTCAAATTCGACTATTCCCTCTCCGGTCGGACGTCCCTTCTCATCGACGATATGAACGGCTCGTTCAACATCTCCAAAATGGGAGAATGCGTGATAGAGCATCTCGTTGGAGACAGTCGGCGAGAGCTCTTTGACTCGTATCGCCGCTCCGTGAACAGCGAATCGGACACGCACCTGGCGACCGTGAATAATGCGACCGTCGATCGCTTCCTTGGCACTTTCGGCGTGAGCGCGAGTATCCTGTTAAGTAGAAATGAGAATATATTACATACGGGGAATAAATTGATTTTTAGAAGGTGAATAAAAGGACAGTCTTCCTAGTTTTTCGGTGTACTACTGAAAAAAAAGAGCCAAGTCGAAGAAGAAGAAGGGCCTGAAAAGTGCGTCCCCGAGGTTGCCGCAGCTCAAGTTAAGGTGTTCAAATAGTCCACGAGAAGTTAGATGGGGATTTACAAGCACAGAGTTCGAGTCCACAAATAGTCCTTTCGGCAACCTCGGTTTCGCAGAATTAATTTTTAAAAAATAATGGAGCAATCAATGGTGAAAACAAGTACAAACGAGTCAACTAACCAATCTCAAAAACGCGAATCCCTTCCCGGACAAATAGCACTCGGCAATATCTCCATGCGGGGAGAACAACTCCTTCAACTCAGCCTCTTTCACTTCATTCGGAAGATTTCCGACGAATAGACGGCACCGTCCGGTGAACTTCTTCTTCGGAACCTCATCCATCAGTTGGGACTCTGTGAAGGCGGCTCCATTGAATGCCAATCCAGCGACTCGAGATCCGCTGCCACCCCCGCCTCCACCACCGCTTCGATGTCCTCCATTGTTTTCGTAATTTGGTTGCGCTGGAGCGATCGCACGTTCGGCTCCTGGACGGCTTCCACCACCACCACTGCTACGCGCGGCTCCGCCACGTCTAAAAATCAATATTAGGTTAAAAGAACTGAAAATTTGAGCAAAAAACCTTTCATCTCCTCGTTGCTGATCTCTCTGCTGCTTTCGGTCATCTCTCGCCTCATCACGACCATTCGAACGGCGATTGTCTCTTCTTCCGCTCATTTTTTGAGAAAATTAATATATTTATTTATATCTTTTCTGAAAGAAAAGACGTTTGTAAGCTGAAATGATAGGAAAAAACGAAGGAGCGGAACGAGAAGCGATCAATAGTGAATACGAGGGCGAGGAACGCTGCAGCGTAGCGCGCCCGCGTCGCGTCTCCTTCTTGTGGTCATCGACAGGAGGAGCAAAGTAGTAGGCGAGAGGGGAGAGGGAGCAGAGAAACAGAGAGGAGGCGGAGGAGGAAGCGGAATCTCCGCGGAAAAGTTTTTATGAATGAGAAGCTCGATGAAAGGAAGACGTTAGGTCAAGGACAGGGCAAGAAGATTGATGAGCTTTTTGAAAATAATATGAAGGTCAATTGTTGACGGAATTTAGGGCAAAAAAGCTTCAAAAGAAGCTAAAAATCAGATGAAATTAACGCACGGAAAAAATTATTCAAATGAGTATTTACGAGCTTTTTCTCTAGTAAATGGGAAGCAGCACTTGATAAAAAGAATATAACATAAAATTAAAGAAATTTGACACAAAAAACCCATAAAAATCCCCCTGAAAATGGCTAAAATCGCATGAAATTCACTCCAAAAAAATGCACGTGGCATAAGTTTAAAGGAGCATAGCCGTGAAGCAGCGCTTGGTCTCGTAGCGATTACTGTATCTCGCAATTATTTTTTTTGAATGATCTCTCTCGTACTCATCCATCTTGTTCGACCGAATCTTGGAGCAAAACGGGCTCATTCCGCCGAGCCGAAAACAGTCAACGACGTCTAACGCGTTTGACTTGCACGCACTAGAAGAACTGTAAGTTTTTAAGAGGGAAAATTGGATTTTGAAGAGGAATTGCTCATGGAAAATTGTTGGGTTGGAAATCCTTGATTTTGATGAAAACTCATTGCGAAACCAGATGAAAACTTGATGAAAATGTTGAAAGTACGCAAAAAATACAAGATTTTGACGAAAATCGTATATTATTGAGCGAACTCGTCGGATTTTCAGTTTTCGCCCTGTCCGATTTCTCAAGCTTCCTTTTGAACAAAACCAACCGAAAATTTCAATGAATCTCTCGAAAAACACAGAATTCCGTGCAAAAAACTTTTCTCTTGCCAACTCATCACCCCCCGTAAATCGACCCGACGACGGACTAGGTTTCGCGGTGGCCGGCAAAATTTGTTTCGCCTCAGCGAATCGCTGCGAGGAAACAGCGGCGAAAGAGGTGTTTTGAGGAAACAGTGGCGGAACGCCGTTTCAACGGAGGTAAATCGTTTCGAGACCATCCAGAAAATCTCCGTTGAAACAGCGGCGAATACCCGGCGAAACAGCGGCGAAAAGAAACATGACGTAATATGACGTAATTTACTACGTTTTTATATTTTAATTTTTCGCATTGATATTTTTTCAATTGTTTTTCGATTTTGGAAGTTCAAGAGTTTCAGGCGTTGAACGATAATCGCTGAACGATTAAAACAGTCAGGACAGAACCGGATGCGTGAAGACATCTGATTTTCAGCGGTAATTTTTGGCTTCGGTTTAGCATTATCTTGAGATTATTATGTTCAGATTTTTGGTTTTACTATTTGCAAGAAACGAGTTGAACTGAAACGAATCTCCCGGAAAGTCTAGAAATGACGAAGGACAAGGTGTGCGATGAAGGCGAGATGTTTGAGCACAGTGTCATCTAACCGGAAAATCGGGAAACAGGCGCCACTCTTCACTGGAATCTACGGCTTAATTGAACCTTTTTCTATCTTCTTTGCTCATTTTTTGTATATTTTCAGTAAATAATAAACAAGTATATCTTATTACTACACAAGTAATCGGTAATCATGATAAGCAATAACGGTTTTTATGAATAGAGCTCAATTATCGGCCTAGTAAAAAATTAATTTTCGTTAATGGTGCAGACGCGCTCCACGGAACAGTATTAACAACGGTGAAACAGCGGCGGACTCGCGGTGAAACAGCGGTGTATGTCTGTTTCACCACGCTTCCGCCGCTGTTTCAACTCCGTTTCGCCGCTGTTTCCTCACTCCAATTTGCTGAGGCGTTACCGCGTAGTTCGAAAAAAAAGAGAACATGTTCTGAACAAAACTCATTTACTATCTACTGCATTATCATCCTTATTTTCAGGATGTTGCCGAAAAAACGAAAAAGTGACGTACACGTAAGTTTTCTATCGGAATCACGCAACCTAATATCGATTTTTCGTTTAGATTGACGCCTGCTCGCACGAAAATGCGGATGGGAAGAGTCAAAAGTGGTATGAATCAGTGAGTTGTTTTTGTGGTGCAAGTTCAGCTTCAAAGTATAAAAATCCAAATTCCAGGATCACAATGGCGAGAATCGACGAAGTTCAAAAGGGGGTGGCATTCGATCGCTGTTCAAAAGAGCGAAAAGCTCAATGAATCTAAGGAAGACCCAATCGACTTCTAAATTGGAGCCAGTCATGGATGACACTCTAATGTCGATCAACAGCGAATCAAGTGTCACATCGGCAGAATCAGGTCCAAGTTCGCTCGTTTCCAACATTGCAAGAAACTCCATGCTGCGGACGTTCGTCAATCGAGACTCGTGTACACCGGTGCCACCGCCAGATGGGCCGGATACATTCGATATGCCGAGTGCTGGAGGTTTGAAGCAGGAGTCGTTGAACAAGATGGAGGACTCGTTATCTGTAAGGATCTTCTTCGATTTTGCAGGGAATTTGCTCAGAAAATTGCTGGAAATTCTCTTAAAATTCAGAAATTCACACGTCCAAAAACGTGAATTCCGGCGATGATGCGAATTTTTTTTCTCCGTTTTTCTGGCAACTTGCCGATTAATAATCTTTTTTTTGGCTTGCCGTTCGTTATCATTCTTATATATAAAGAATGACGTGAGGGTTGTGTGTAAATATATTTCTATATATTAGGAAAATACAACAGGTTGAACCGCGCCCTATTGTGACTCTCCTCGTTGTGTATGCTATTTCGCTTTCTCTGACGGTCAGAGAAAAAGAAATAGCGCTTGGAACGAGGAGGGTCGCAATGGGGCGCAGTTCAACTTGTTGTATTTTCCTAATATATATATTTGTTTGTCAGTCTCGCCATCAAAAGATTCACGGATTCAGAAAAGTACCGTGACCTCTCCCTGAATAGTGAGCGGCGAAGCCGCGAACATCATTTTTAAAAAAGTGAGCCGCGAAGCGGCGAAAAAGAACAAGACTGAAGCGCCGGAGGCGCGGCAGTCTTGTTCTTAGGAAATCTTCGTCGATTTTCACAGTTTCTTTTGCTGACCGCTGACGAACGGCACGCAAACGGCAGAGAAAAATGACAAGTTGCCTTTTTCTTGCCGCAGGCGTGTGGCAAGGAATCGGCAAGTTGCTCAGCGGCGAATCGCCATTCATTCAACCAACCTGCCAATTTTTCTGCCAACTTGCCAATCAATACATGTAGCTGCTTGCCTTTCGCCAGCGGCAAACTGAACAAATTTTACACCAAACTGTCTACAAAAAAAGCAAGCTGCCAGAAAAAATAGGCAACTTGCCGTTCGTTTGCCGTAGGTGTTTCGTAAGGAATCGGCTAGCTGCTCAGTGGCGAATCGCCATCCATTCGGGCAACCTGTCATTTTCTGGCTTTTTGCCAGCAACATGCCCCTCGCTTGCCGCAGGCAAATGGAAAGTTGCTCTACAATTCATCAATGGCAAGCCAGAAAATACGGCAAATTTTCAAAAATGCTCTGAGCAATTTCGAAAGCCCTATGCTCAAATTCTCGAAAATTCCAGATATCGTCACACATGTCAATCGACACGATCGGCTCCAGCCACGGTATCGAGGAGGATTCCATGTCGATCGGCTCAGCGTCAGCCTACTGCACCCCCAGTCGCAACCCCCTTCAACGAACCTCCCTTCGCACCTCCACCAGAAGTGTTCCAGGATTTCGAGCGGATTCAGATGACGAACTCCAACCGGCACTGTTTCGCTCCCTCTGCAATAGTGCCGTCCGTCGTCCGAACAACAAGGCAGAGTTCGCCGCGCCGATGCGACGATCAATGCGTATGTCGATTCAGAAGAGGAATGTGTCCTCGATGAATATGGCAGACGTGCCAGAAGAGGAAGAAGCGGCGCCAGTGGCCAATAGTTCAATGAGAGTCGTCAGCGAACCGATTCAGGAGGAGGAGGAGGAGCAGTTCGGAGCCGCCAAGGATTTCTTCGATAAAAATATAACGTCGCATGATGAGTCGGCAGATGAAGGGACATCCTCAATCTCCAGACTATCCACAACTTCAGAATCGAGAGCCTCCGCCGCTGGATTCAGCATTGTAAGTGATTTTGAGAAAGTGAGTTTTTGAAAAAAAAAAGAAAAAAACTCCTATCGATTGATTTTCAGGGTCGCAAGAGCTCATTCTTCCGAAAAGTGTTCTCCGGGAAGTCTGAGGGTGGTGGTGGAAAGGAGCGACGAATGAGTGACGTCTTCCATGGATTAGAGTCTTCTGCATCCAAAGATCGCCGCTCCTCCATGGTCTCATTCACCAATGATTGCTCGTTTACTGGTGGAGGAGTGGGTGCCACGTCGAATTCCAACGTCTCCGTATCCAGCATAGCGTCATCGGATTCTGCGAAAAAACCGAAAATGCGAAAGAAGGCTCCGTCCACATCGAATCTCACGCAACGACTATCATCGGTATTCAGAAGAAGTTCAAGCTCCACTGTCAAGGATGACGATCTATTCGGAGGACTCTCCACCACAACTACTACTAGTTCTCGTCGTAACACATTAACCGGCTACTCATCCATCTCATCTGGCATTGGAAGTATTGCCAGTGCTGCTTCAGATCAAGGGTATGGAACCATTGGATCCCGGAATGGGCAAAGTATCTCCAGAAGTGGATCGAAACGTGATGATGAGATGAAGCGGGAGCGCACTCGTCGAATGATTGATCGTATCATTATTTCGGATGTTCCGGCATCGGAACTGCTGAAAATGAAGGCCGAACAGATGAGAAAACATGACGAAAAGGAGATTGATGGGACGCGAGAGAAAGAAACCGAATCAAGTTTTCTGGACTTTGATGTCGTCGCTGTGGATCTGAAACCTGATGGAACTCCATGTAAATTAAAATTTCAAGTAGTTTTTCACTATAATAACTTTTTTCAGTCTCCACGACGGCGGCCACATTCGTCGACGAGAGTCTCGGACGACTGGTGAAGGAGGAAATTCGATCGAACTATCGACCGGATCGCTGTGGATCCATCACTGATCACCATCCGGAGCTGGTGTTCGTGATACCAGAACCATCGCAGCCCAATATCGGAGGAAAGTTGAATGATTCGATTTCTTCGAATGGTAGGTTTCTGGTGCGCCTCGAAGATTCAGAAAACAAGTACAGTAATCGGTTGTCGTGGTGGGACCCGGTTAAAGGCGCAGTTGAAGGTGCCAAGGATAAGCATCGGGGCGTTTGACTTTCCTAGATTTTCAGGAAAAAATATTCTACTGACTGGGTAACAGACGCAGAAAACACATCATCCGGACAGAAAGACACCCAAACAGACAGACACTCAGACATACAAACTACAGACATACGGACATACAGCCATAGAGATAGGCAAATACTCACTTGCTAGCAGATCTTTCGCTAGTTCTCAGTTGCTAGAATTTGCTATTGTGCTATGGTGGATCTTTTGCTCTTCGACTTTTTCTATGAGCAAATGAGGCAAATGATAGATCATTCGCTATTCCATAGCAAATGATCCATGTTTCTAGTAAAGGATCAATGCCTCTAGCAAATGAGAAATTCGACAGCAAATAAGAAATAGCAAATGAGCAAGATTTCATAGCAAATAATCCACTATAGAAAAGAAGCAAATTCTAGCAACTGAGAAATAGCAAAAGATCTACTAGGAAGTGAGTATTTGCCATAAAGATATACATACATACTAACCCCCAACCCTAACGAGCTCCATGCGCTATCAAATTTCTCACTGTCTGCATCTATTATCTCACAGCAATTTTTACGGTGGAGCTTCAAGATGCAGCAGAGGACACCAATGATGTGAATCTAGGGCCTCAAATTGGAAAATGTATATGCGCCTTGAAAATCCAAGACTCATAAGACATTAAGGCATACGGACAGACAGACAAACAGACAGAAACACAGGCACACAGAGAACCAATCCAAACAGGCGCCTTTAACTTGCTATCCTTCCCCTAACATCCTCTTTTCTTCCAGATGTGACATCGGATCTCCTTCGAAACGTGCGAAGCGGTCTCCACAAGGCAATCGAGGAGTGGAAGAAGATCACCAGTGATCGAAACGCCTCCACAATGCTCATCTATCCAATGTTTTGTCAATCAGAAGACGAATGGGACTCGAAGGCGACGATCGATTCGATGTTCATGATGCTCGACTCGATATTGATGAATGCGAAACGATGGAAACCGAATGGAAAGTGTATTCTGGCTGGAATCACCGCGTCGAATGTTCAGCTGCTTCAGGAGAAGTACGAGGATTTGCGGCAATCGGTGGCCACTACTGCCACGTCAACGGATTCAGTGGATGGAGCATTGTCTGTCTCGACGTACGACGATCTCGATACGCAGTCAATCACGAGTAATTCGACAATGTTCGGGGCGAAAATGATGTAAAATTAAATAAAATGAGTTCTCTGTTAAATGTATTTTTCCCTTTTTTTTCATTTTCCCCCGTATGTCCCTTTAATTCTTTTTTAAAATTCAAAAACACTCATTTCTCTGAATCTCTTTTCCCCCCTTTATCTCTCACGGTCTCCTTTATTTTTTTTTTTTTGAATTTCCCCCCGATGCGGTTATTCACCACCAAAAAGTTGGCACTTTAATGCAGTTAAGTGCCACAAAAATTGGATTAAAGTGACACTATTCGGTCGTGAATAGCCGGAAAAAAAGCTGAAAATGGAGTTTTTTTCAGTTTGGAGCTGAAAATCAAGGCTCAGTCCCCCGTACCAAAAAACTGGAAGTCGTGTGGCCCTTTTCCCCCGTATTATCCCGTGCATTTTCTTTGAGAATCTCTGTGAAAAATGAATGCATATCGCCACTGTTTCGTATCAATGTTTCTCTTTCTAAATCTCTTTCAGATTTCTTTCGGATTTCCAATTTTTTTGTAATAAACGTTTTGTTGTAGAGATGATTGAGTTTATTTCAATGGTTTCAGAGTTGAGTTTCAGACGTAAAGGGGCGTGGCGTGCTGGAACAGGGATCACAACAAATAGAAACTTTGAAAGTGACAAACTGTATGCTGTAAACTACAAACTATAAAAACCACCGAATAAAATTGCTGCGACTACAAACTACAACCAATGGGCTGCTTCTTATACCTATTCATTTGGAACCCTATATCTCGGCACCTGAAAAAGATACAAGAAAGTTGTCAACTAGTAAAATGTGTCAAATTTTATGTTGATCATTTTATCAGTTGACAACTTTCTGATATCTTTGCTCTCAACAAAGATTTACTGCTCCAAACTGAAAACACCGTTAGCATATTTCAATAAAACTGGATCTCATAGTTTGAAGCGCTATATCTCGGTTCGCAGAAGAGGTACAAAAAAGTTGTCAACTGATGAAATGTGATAAATTTTATGCTGAGCATTTCATCAGTTGACAACTTTCTTCTGGCCCTACTCCTTATGAAGATACACTGCTCCAAACTGAAAGCACCGTTACGTCCCTAATACAACAGGGCCCAATAGTTTGAAGCACTATATCTCGGTTCCCAATAGAGATATGAAAAAATTGTCAACTAGTAAAATATTACAAATTTTATGCTGAGCATTTCATCTGTTGACAACTTTTGTATACCTTTACTCCAAATCAAGATATGCTGCTCCAAACTGAAAACACCGTTAACCCCTTAATAAAACTGGGTCCTATGGTTTAAAGCTTTATATCTCGGTTTGCAAAAGAGATACAAAAAAGTCATCAACTAGTGAAATATGTGAAATTACTCCCTTAACACTTTACTAGTTGACAATTTTTTGATACCTCGACTCCCAACCGAGATATACCACTTTGAACCAATGTGTTGTTTTACTCATATAGTACCCTGTTAATGGAAGGTCCCTAGCTAGTTGATTTTTTTTAGATAACCTCATATTCACGGTCTCAGATAAGTGTGAAGTGCGTTCACACTCTAGCATTATCCTACTCATTATAGGACCATCAATTTCAATTTGACAGTTAGATGTCATTATGCTCAATTAGTTTCGGATTTCCCTTTACCCCTATTATGATCCCTTTGTGTGGGATTAGGTCGTAAAGTATTTTTAGCCCCCCCCCCCCCCTTCTTGCTAGAACATTCTACAGGACCACCGCATCGCGGTTGAGAGCGACTCCACGATTCGTTTGCCATGGAGACAGTCATTCACACTCCTACTGTCAGATGTAGTAGACGACGTCTTCTTTTTTCTTTTCTCGTTTGGGGACCCCCCCCCCTCTTTGCTCGGGTATCTGTACTGTGTGTTAGAGGACTCTGAGTTATCGTGACCTCTTTTTTTTATTATCCCGTACATCTGCCCATACCTGCCTTTCTGTGAATCTTCATTCTCAAAGCTCAGAGAGCGCAGAGAAGACAGACACCCTCGTTTCTCTGCGTTTCTTCTCTCTCTCTCTCTCTCTCTCTCTCTCTCTCTCTCTCTCTCTCAGGCACCTACATTGGGCCCTAGAGTCTTTCGTTAGGCTTTTTAAAAGTCAAAATAGCAAAAATCCGAGTTCACCACCAAATTCCCCATCAAATTTCACCCACACACCTAAATTTTCAGAGCCGCTGCTCAAAGTGTCGTAAGATCAGGTATATGGTACGCAGTCGCGGTGTTTGCGTACCTTGCACATGATCTCACGACATTTCGAGCTAGAGCTCTACAAAACTAGGTGCAGGCGTGAAATTTGACGGGGATTTTGGTGGTGAACTTGGATTTTTTGGATTTTGAGTTTGAAAGGCGGAAATTTGCGTTCCTCTCTATCTCTCTCTCTCTCTCTCTCTCTCTCTCTCTCTCTCTCTCCTTCTCTCTCTCTCTCTATCGTTTCAAATTCCCACTTTTTTTCAGACGATGTCCACGCCATCCACCCCAATGGCTGTGAGAGTCGGAGGAGGGGCCTCTCCACGGGCCCCCATTCGCCCACAACGGGCTGATTCGGCCCTCCGAGTCCGCTCAGCCGCCCTAGCTCCTCCAGGAGCACCGATGCGTCCAGCACGTGAGGTTGGAGCCCAGCCACTTCGGGAGACCCGTTCTGCTCCCAGTCAACCCCAATTATAATTTTGACCAAATTGCTGTTTTTGGTGCCCCCAATTTCACTCGACGACCTCTTCAATTTTGTTTACCATTTAGTTTTTCTCTAAATTCAAAAAGGTCATAATAAATACATTTTTTTTTGAATTTCGTCCAGATCCTGCCCAAGAAATACCGCTTTTATTTGGTTGTGTACATACAATTTTTTCTTTGGTTTCTACGCTCCATCTCACACGGGCTTTTACAAATTCCATATTGCGTCTTTAAATTCTGACAGTAAGCCGCGCTTGAGCCGAAGGAGCGCGCACCATGTTTCCAGAGCACTTTTCAGTAATAACTTTCGATCAAATTCTGTCAATATTATATTCAACATGATGCGAAGAAAAATTTCGATTCAATTTGATTCAAAAAAAAGCTTAGGCCCTGATTTTTAATTTTTCAACAAAATTAGAAAAATGCCCACGTATCGCTGAGTCGCCACGCAGTTAGCATGCGACCCTACAGTAAGACAGAGCCCGCAAATGAAACCTTTTAAAAACACGTTGAAAAAAATTCACTGTGATACCATAGGCCATAGCTGTCAAATTCCGGGGCCGACTGAGGGAAAATTTTTTCAACATCCTAGTATTCACCATGCTTGTAAAGGGCCGGGCCGGGCCAAGACACGAATTTCACCGGCCCGGTCGGCCCGGAAAATTAGCGCGAATTTTGAAAAATCGAAAAAATATACGCTAATTATGTGCTCCGGAGGTATATTGAGCATAAAAACAGTAGTCTTAGGTTTTTGAAGGGTTTTATTATGGTGATCTCTGTGAAAATCAGCTCTGGACGAAGATCTGACAACTCGATGGTCAGCCACGGTATCCTACCACAAAAACTACCGTATAAATTTGGTTATTTTTGCAAGATTTATCGAATTTCATCAATTTCCATCGATTTTCAACAAATGTTTATTGTTTTTCGAAAGTTTTTCTGATAAAAAAACTGAAAAATCGCTGAAAATTGATTGAAATTGATGAAATTCGATAAATATTACGGTAGAAATTAAGTTTATACTGTAGTTATTGTGGTGAGACAATGCGGCCGTCAAGTTACCGGAATTCGGCAACAATTGACTTTGACAGAGAGAATTTTCATTCAAAAAATGTTGAAACTCTGAAAAAGTCGAAAAATTAAAAAAAAATTTTTTTTTTGAATCCGGGCCGGGAAAATTTTCTCTCGGCCCGGGCCGAAATTTCACAAGTATGCCTTCCACATCTCTTAGATACCCTCATATTACATGTAGGTGTGAAGTGCGTTCACACTAAGGTTCCGATGAAGAGATTTAAAAATTAGATTTGAGACTCAACGGGTTTATTTATCGAGTTCAGAGTTCACGATAATCGGTACCCAAAGTACGCTGGTTACACCAATACGGAAGAAAGTGCTGAAAATACTCAATTAGGACCACTTTATCATCGCCGCAGCAACATTTTGAAACCAGAATCGGTCATTTCGCAACTGACAAAGTTACTAAACGTCGCAGTTTTGAAACGTCCCAATCACTCACTCATCCTTATTCGCCATCATCAGATGGGTCTCTTGGGGACCGTAGTTGAAGAGAAGTCAGCAGAAGTAGATGAAGAATATCACATTTTTTACTGAAAACATTGTTGTCAATAGAGCGCACTTTATGGAAAAAACTTACATCTGAACTGCATGTTTTTCGAATATAATACAAAATTTTCCTGGTACTGACAAAATATATTATTGATTTTTTGGCCCCTTATTTTAGTTCTAGTTTTTTTTGGAGTTCACGAAGGTCACGCACTTTTTTGAAAAAGGAATAAACTTTTGAAAGAGTTGTGGTATTTTTTCATAGATGAAGCTAAAACGGACCATACAGGCTGGATCCAATCCGGAGGACCGGATTGGATCGGAGCGGTTCAGAGCTGGACCAGATCAGTTCGAAGCCGAACTAGATAGGCCAAGCCGGACCAGTTTGATTCGGTCTGGTCCAGTCCGGCCCGATCCGGTTTAGTGCAGTGCAGTCCGGTCCAGTGTAATCTAGTCTACTTCGGTCCAGTCCGGTCTCGCTCAGTCCGGGAGAGCCTTGTTCGATCCAGTCTGCTCTTTTCGGCAAACAGAAGGCTCACAATCAAACGCTTGAATGATCTTTCAAACTAGAGGGAATCAAACCCAAATGAACTTTCGAAAAGTTCCGAAAACTCATTTTATGAAAGTTTCACCCGGAACCTCAGCACCTAGCTAGTTGAATTCCTTCCATACTTTTCAGATACCTAGTGCCATCCTTCTCATTCCAGGTCCTTTTATTTCAGTTTCACTTTCACAAATTTCATTCACACTCTTTTCGTTTTTTCATTCATTCACATTCACTTGGATTTCCTTTTACCCCAGTCCCTTCGCCCCTATTATGATCCCTCTGGTGTAAGATTAGGCACAGAGGTCAGCCCCGCCCCCTCCTTGCCAGAACATTCTACAGGACCGCATTGATTGTGGGGAGGTAGACTCCACGGTTCGTTTGCCATGGAGACAGTCATTCACACTCATAGTTTTCTCCCTCCTTTGCTCGTACCCCCCTTTCCCCTCTTTCTGTTTGCCTCTCGTTCACTCTCCCCTCAGAGAGCGCGAGGGGGAGGCAGACACCCTCGTCTCTCTGCGTCTCTTCTGAGAGATCGAGAGTGACTCCACAGTTCGTCTGCCATACAGTTCATTCATTCACGGACCTCTCGTTTTCTTCTCGTTCTCCCCTTGTAACCCCGTACCCCCCGTTCCTCTCCCCCCAAGCTCAGGCACCTACATTGGGTCCTAGTCCTTCGACTTGACCCCTTCAAAGGCAAAACATCAAAATTTCAAGTGCACCACCAAATTCCCCACCAAATTTCACCCCTACCCCTAAATTTTCAGAGCCATAGCTCAAAGTGTCGTAAGATCAGGTGCGCGGTACGCAGCCTCGGTGTTTGCGTACCTTGCACACGATCCCACGACATTTTGAGCTAGGGCTCTGAAAAATTAGGGGTAGGGGTGAAATTTGACGGGGATTTCGGTGGTGAACTCAGATTTTTGGTATTTTGAGTTTGAAAGGTGGAAATTTCTTTTTTTTTAAACTATCTTTCTCTCTCTCTTTCTTTCTTTCTTTCTTTCTTTATTTCTTTCTTTCTCTCTTCATGTCTCCCTTCAATTCTCCGCTTTTTCCAGATCATCATGACCCCAATCACCGTCGCCCTTACCCCAGAGTACAACGATATCTGGAAGAATTGCCATGATCTCGGAAATGAGATGATCGTGACCACAAAGATCCGGAGAATCTTCCCGACCATGGAATTCCAGATCAGTGGTCTGGAACCGATAAAAACTTATAAATTGTCGATGCATTTGGAGCGTGCAGACAATAAAAAATATAGATTTTTTAACTCCACACTCTCCTACAGTTCTTGTAACTCGCCAGAGCCAATGAAGCCACCAAAAATTGTCTTCCACCCCAGAGGACCCCAGACTGGAGCAGAGTGGATGTCGAACTCCATCAGTTTCGACAACATCCGGATCACTTGTACGAAGCAGGTGGAACAAGAGTCAGAGCTTTTCGTAAGTGTTTCCTTTTGTCCGGATGTCCAATCATTATATTTTTCTTCAGATTTATCTGCACAGTGGACATCGGTATCAGCCAGTTTTAGTGATTTATGAGGAGGATAAGCCGGTTTATGTTTCGAAAATCGAGCATATGGTTTTTATTGTCACCACTCTTTACCATGTAAGTGTAACAGTATCCGAAGATCTACAGTACCCTAGCCTCTAAAATTCCTTAGCCTCTACAATATCCTCTAGACTTTTTCGAGCTACAGTAACCTTGTCTCCTAAAGTATCCAAAAATCTGAAGTATCCCAGTTTCCTACAGTAAACTCATTGTCTTATAGTTAGCCTCTACCATTTTTTAGTCACTACAGTATCCCAGAACCTACAGTACTCTACTCTTCCTAGCCAACTACAGTATCTTAGCCTCTACAGTAACCTCTATTTTCTAAAAGTTCTACACAAAAATCTACATTATCCCAAATTCCTACAGTAACTTCAGAATCATACCCTTCTACAATTAACTAGTCGCTATCTACAGTACCCTAGAGTTTCCAACAATACCTTAGCCTCTACACTACATTCTACAGTATCCCAGGACCTACAGTTCCCTAGTTTCTACAGTACTCTTGTAACCACTACGGTAGCCTATGACCCTACAGTACCCATAAGGCTTCCGTACCCAAGGACCTACGAATACCTAAGTATCCACAGTATCTTCCTAGATTCTACAGTACCTAAGAATCTACAGTACTCCAATAGACACAGTAATCTTGTTTTCTACAGTATCCTAGCCACCTACTGTACACCTCTCTGCAGTACCCTAGTTTTCAATTTTTCTTAGCCTCTACAGTACCCTCTTCTCCTTCCCATAACCCCAAGAATCTACAGTACCTTAGCCTCTACACTACCCTCTCCCCAATCCTTCTAACCACTCCCTTTTTTTCAGAAAGACGGAATCAGAACGTACAAGCGATCCATTAACAAATTTTCCTCCAAATCAGACGGAGCTGACAAAGTGGGGCTGACTGGCACTAGGAAGCGAAGCTCCGCCCCCGCCACTCTGGAGTCGGCCAAAAGGAGCCAGGATGACGGGCCATCGACTTCCGGAGCAGCTAGTGTTCGGTCACTATCCATTGTCTCCCTTTTTGGAGGAGCATCTCCAGAATCCCAAGAGGAAGTGGGGACTCCACTTCTTGCAACTCCGAAATCCCGCCGTCGAGCTCTTCCAAAAACCGAAGCCCCTGAATCCAGATGCACTACGCCAGAGCCACAGATAATAAAGGAATTGCCAGCTCCAGGAGCACCACAACGTCTGGCACGTCGTCAAGGAGCACGGTCTTTCTCTCCTACGAGTGAAAATATCGAAGGTCCACGAGCTCCAAGTCGTCCAGAGCGGCCAGCTGAGCCCCTTCCATTTCGGGTTCTGAACCCGGGCTACTCAATGGAGTCGATGATGAATATGATGATGATGGTTGGAATGATGCCATACCCAATTCCAATGATGCTCCCAGCTCAGCCACTTGAGGAGGTTTCAGATGAGAATATGGAGGTGGATATCATCAACCACCGGGAGCCAGAAGAGACTGACGAGACCGAGGAGGAGGATGTTGATATTGTGAATTAAGGGGTTTGTCCCCTAGCAAAACGTGTATTTCCACCGATTATCTCTCTCCATATCATCTCACTGACCTCCTGAATCTGGAGTCCTGATCTCTTCCCCTCAACCGGGTATCTCTTCTTAATAATTTTGCTCAAAAATTGTCCTTATTGCCTTTTTTTCATCAAAAATCTATCTAATGTACTCTCATCTCTCAATTTTGAATCAAAATTGTTTAATAAATCTTTATTTATTCATTTTCACAAATAAATTTTCCCTACAACAAAAAACTAGACTCTTCTACAGTACCGGCCATATTTATACGAACACCCCCGCTTTTCAGTTGATTTCAGTCAACTTTGAGCATGCGCCAAACGGTCAAAAGTTATTTCTACGGCTCCAAAAAGTTTTGGGCGTATCTAGAATACCTTGAACTTAATTGTTGTAGATGACAACCTTATTGTGCAACCACTCTCTCGAAAACTACAGCTCGTCCAGAACAACCCCTTCAGAAATTGCTTAGATACCCAGGGGAAAATCTATGATTTCATGGATTCTTCTTC